>VZRI01002827.1:951-12087 GCA_013397515.1 Upupa epops
TCATCTGGTGATAGGGTAATGGCAATGGGCAATGGGTGCAAGCTAGAACACTGGAGGTTCCATATAAATATCAGAAGGAATTCCTTCACAGTGAGGGTAACGGAGCATTGGAACAGGCTGCTCGGGGGTGTTTGTGGAGTCTCCTTGTCTGGAGATGTTCAGGACGCACCTGGATGTGTTCCTGTGTGATTTGGTCTAGGTGATCCTGCTGTGGCAGGGGGATTGGACTGGATAATCTTTTGAGGTCTCTTCTGATCCCTAATGATTTTGTGATTCTTCAGCTTGCAAAACTGAATGGTTACATATTTACAGAATAGTACTTAATTTACTTAACAATGCGAAAAGTTCATCTAATCTATTGACCTTTAATAAAAATCTTCCCAACCTATGGTTGTTTCTCATAAGGAAGAAGGTGCAAATTAGAAGCTGATAAAAAGCCACATTAGATATTCAGAATCAAGTTGTTTGGATGGTGAGACTGAATTTTCAGAGGAGCAAGTCTTACTCCTAAACATTATTTATAAAGACACAAGATTTAACATTATTCCTAATTCTTAGCTCTCTTTTAAACTAAAATTTAAAACTTTAGAGAAGAAATTTTTAAGTGATACTCATTTTATTACTTGTGAATTGGTGTTAATGAGACTGAGAAATAGATGATTTCTTCAGGTATTTTTTTTAAGATTGAAACAGAAAATAAATCTCTGTAAAGGCAGACTAGGTCCTTAACCCAGGAATGGGGGTATGTGAAAAAGATTGACCTTCAAGATAGATGCATTTAATGTATTACTGCTAAGTGAAAAACCCTTTCCTAATCTCACCTTCCTCAGTGGTCTATTTTGTGACAGCCCTTCACCTATTATCCCTGCAATGGACATGTACAGGAATTGGATGGCCATATGGTAACCATCTGTCTGCCAAATATACACTTTTTCCTTTTCTCACCCTTCACTCTGAAAACAGCAAACAGTACAGACTCTTTTGAGCATTCAAGATGGGGCCCTCAAGACAGATGATATTTAGTGTTAGTGATACCTTATCTGTAGATACAGATCTACTTGAAAGAGTCCAACAGAGGACTACAAGGATAGTTGAGTCTGGAAAACCTGCCTTACAGGAAAGGCTAAGAGACCTTGGACTTTGTTGTTAGGGTTGCAGAGCCCTGACATAGGCTCCCAAGGGAGGTTGTGTGGTCTTCTACTCTGGGTAAGACTTGTCTGTCTGCATTTCTGGGTGACGTGCTTTAGTTTTGATCCTGTTATGGCAGGGGGGTTGGACTTAATGGTCTTCGGAGATCCCTTCCAACCCCTAACATTCTGAAATTCTGTGATTCTGTGATAGTGCTGCCATTTTTGGCAAGCCCATTATACCTGTACAAAAATGAGAACAGAAATTTTTTCTGCTGTGCATATACTATTACCCTTGGCGAAGCATACGTTAGTGTAACTTCAGTGGTTTTAAAATAAATTAGTGTAACTTCAGTGGTTTTAAAATAAGCTGTTAAGTGACTAGGCTCTGTCTGAGCTACAGTAAGAAACATTAAAATATTGGTGTAGCACACCATTATCACAATGAATATATGTCTACATTTATAGCTTGATGACAAAAACATTGTTGATGTGCACAGCCCACTTTTTTTACCTCTCTCTAAAAAAACTGTCCTAGAATGGTAAGAGTAATTTACAAGAAACATTCCTTTTCTGGTACAGTAAAGATATACAGAAAACTTTCTGTTTTCAAGGAGTCTGTTTTCTGTGAATCCTTTTTCATCACTGAAAAATTCTATGATGCCACAGTTTAAGCTCTGTTCACAGTGCACTTTTGATTCTTTTTATCTCAAAACAAAAAAATCGTTTTAGAATATATTTTCTGCAACAGTTTCAGCTAGTATCCTAGTGCTTTTAAAGGACTGTTTATAACTGAGGAGTCATTGCTTAGTAGTCTCTGTCCTGCCAGGTTCTCATCTTTAACTGCTCTGTGAATTGTAGCCTACATCTCATCAAGTTAGGTTTTTTTAAATCATGCTGATGAGTATGTTTTCTAACCTTGAATTAGATTCTAGCAAAAGACAATTACAGGGATGTTCTCAGGATCTAGAACATGTTCATTATACTTCTTTTGAGAATGGCAATAAATATCTAACACATAGAAGTGGCATAGTTCTTTTAGAAGACGTTTAAGAAGGCAGTAATTTTCTTACATGGTTGAGTTACAGGCAAAGTACCATATCCTATATGTACATTAACTCAGCTTTTATATGGATCAGAGAGCATGTAGAAGCTTTTGACCATGGCCAAAAATATATGAGAGCAACCTATTAGGAGAGGTCCACTGAGAAACTTATTCTTTGCTTGTTGTTAACCACCTACAGGTAGGTTAGGGCATTTAAATTTACAGTGCATCCATATTTTATGTTCCTCTCTGCAGTTTGCATGTATTGTTTTGTTTTCATGCTGCCTGATTTTCGTCAAAGGGAGCAAAAAAATATCTGGGCTTGTGAACACCACACGCATTTGTATTTTGAAAACTGTTGGGCAGGCCAAATTTTCAACCATGCTGACAGCATCCTAAAGCTATCCATCTGTGGTGTGACACTTCCAGTCACATCTCTTCTTTTCTTCCAGGCAATTTACTTTCTGAATATTTATGGTTGTGTCCCCTGCCCAAAACAGGGGACTGAGTTTTAAATTTATATCTTACTATAAGGTTTTCTATTTTACTTTCCTTGAGTATAACACACTTCTCTTTGATCTTTAAAAAAGAATACCACTAGGACATTGCCCTATCATTATCTTATGCAAAGCACATATTCCTTATATGTCTATGAATTTCATAGTTCACACACCCTGCCTGGATAATGGGTTGTCATCTGAATCACTCTGTCTAAATACAGCTGCCTGGTAGATATTTCTTACAGTTGTGTTTATTGCTTGAAGAAACAGAGGAAAATATTATTTAAATTTTGTGTTGCATTTTTGTCTAGAAGGCTTTAGGTTCTAAAGAACTTTCAACATTTTTTAGGAGCTTTCAGGTTTTGTTTCAGATTTTTTGTTTACTTCTGGTATCTTCTTTTGTTTATCCATCTAGACCCCAAAAGCACACTGAGATAAGTTATTTTTATTCTGAAGTCTCCATGTTAGATCTACTCAGGACAGACATACTTTTCCATAACAAGTGTGCTGGAACCAAATTATTTTATGATTGGAATTTACAGGCTAAGAATTTGCTACAGATTTAGCATGAGTCAGCTGTCAAGGAAGTTTAAATCCATTAGATATTTATAAGAGATAACTTCTTGCACTGTTAGAAAAAAGTTAAAGACTTCAGCTTTTAAGGAGGGAAGCTTGCTCAGCAGACTAAAAACTTGCAGTTTTTTTCTTTAAGAGTTTAACCTCCTTATTCCATGAAAAATCCTTCAGTATGCAACCAAGGCATGGCAGTGTATGCTTTCACCATACACAAGGTAAAATACTTTTTAGTCAGTCACCCTTTTCAGAGGCTATATTTTTAGCATCTTCTTAGCATTATTGTTCCATGACAGAATTTCAGAATTTCAATTTTTAAAAATTGAATCAAGCAAAGGAATGGATACATTTGAGTCAAGTAGAAGTTACAGTGTCAGTTGTCATCTATATTAGGAAACCCCCCTGCATTTCATCTCCTTTATAGCTTTCAAGTAGTCAAGGAAAATTTTCAGCTTAGGTAGAAGGTCAAGAAATACAATCTGAAAATAATTTCAGACCTACTGATATTTTAAGAAAATCTTGTCACTACATTTAAAATCCTCCATCTAGAAACAGTGCCAAAAGGCAAAAATAATCTTTGACCAAATTTGTATTAGTCTTAGTGTGGTTAAGATTGCATTCTTATCTTTACTTTAGTATAGCTAATATAAGAATTTCAGAATGCTAGCATCATATATGTCTGCTTTATTTAGTTATTATAATTTATATCATCTGGTCCTGCAGAATTTGTCTGCAAATGGAGATTGATATTAATCAGAAATTGTCATCTATTATTTAAATATGGCTTTTAAAAATAGTGGTTTTGTAACTATTGTTCTAGGTTAGGAAAAAATAGGTTTTGGTATCTGTTCCCATCTGGGTGCTACATGTTCTAATGCGCTATCCTATAACTGGTCAACTTACCAACCAGGACCAATCACTACACTTGTACACCAATATGGTGAGCAGTAAAATGGAGTTTATTGCTGCGTGGTGTCTGCTTATATACCTACTCTACTTCATGTACACCCCTTAACTAAGCGTCATTCAGAGCAGGGGCAGTCCTGTCTCATCACATCCTGTATCCTCGTCAACGCCTACTACAACAGTTATCTCTTCTTTCCTTTCATTCCCAAAAAATAGTATGTTATGTTTTAGATTGTGGGGTAGGAATAAAGACCTCACCACCCCATATGGCTTCTCTGCCGATCAGAGAAGCTGGAGCCATTTTCAGCTAAATGGCCCATTTGAGTGGACAAAGGGAATCAGCTCTAGGCAGGAGCCATGGAGGTGGCTCAGAGCTGAGGAGTTTCCAGAAGATGTGGGGACTCTGAAGACAAAGTCAGAAAGCAAGACAATTTTAATCAGTGATGAAGGGATAGATCTTAGGCCTTGCCTAAGGCAGACAGAATGCAAACAGGATGCAGCTTTGGAAGTAATTAGAGCGAGGTGAGTAGATAAGATAAAATGCTAATGTGAGCTATTGTGTAGACTGCCTGTATAAACTGAATTGTATAATTTCCAAGTACTGTAAAAATGAAATGATTGGTAGAAGGCACTTGTTGAAGAATATTGTATAGTATATAAACCAAGCTATTTTGTAGAATAAATGGCTTCTGATTCACCACGATCAGTTGACCCCTGCCTTGTCAATCCTGACAAGAGGTGGTTGTGAGTTTGTGAGTTTGTGACTGGTTTAGAGGAGGGAATGCAGGGGTGTTCCTGTTTGCCCAGCACCCTGATAAAAGGTGCTACTTGGGGATGAACAGTCTCTTTGTTCTTTTCCTTTTTCCTTTCCTGGAACCCTTGGGGTGGCCAGGCTGTGGCTGGGTCCCACCTGGGTGTGGTGAAGGGGGCTGGGGTGTGGTGGCAGGGTGCCCTATGCCCTGTCTGCCATGCTGGAGTGAGTGGTTTTGTGCTGGGTCAGCAGAAATCTCTTCCCCCAGCCTGCACAGTTTGGTGGGTCGGTGCAGAGAGAAACTGCTAATGCTGATGCCTCCCTGCGTCTAGTGGAGCAGTTACATTGATCATTGTAGGCCTGGAGACACTGGAGTGGTGAGCTAACAGACAGAGAAAAAGCCTGAAAATCCTTGGTCTTGAAGGAGGGAGGTTCCCTGCTGATTTGATGCCGTGGCTGCTGTTGTGTGCTTGCCACGTGTCTGTGCCATGTGGAGAATGACGTCCTGATTTATGGAGCAGGAGGAGAAGAAGCTGTTGTCACAGCTTACTGTTGAGAAAAAACACTAGGACTGCTTGAGTTAGAGGGAGTGTGGAGCTTGGAAGGGCATTTGCTGTTTCAGCTTGGCAGAACTGTCTGCACACAAAGCTGTGCTGTGCTATAACTCTTAAATATTTGTCAGAATGTCAGGAAATTGGAGTTTGAAGTGTCCTAAGCCTGGGTCCCTTTGTTAAAGCTGCTGTACTGTGCTCTGTGTGTATCCCTCTCCCAGGGGACCTGGCCTGAAGCCAAAGACTGCTCATTACTTTTTCTCATAATGTATGTAATAGCATTGTGATGGAGATTCTGGTTTTGTTTGTGTCATCTGCTTGTGCTTTTTCTCCTTTTTGTGCTTAGAGGGAGATATTTAATGAACCTTTTTATTTTCCCATGCTGTTTTCTCTTGTGTGGTGCATTCTATCTGAGGCCTCTCAGGGCTAGGCTGCCTTTCTGTTTTTGGGATGTTCCTAACATGGGACAATATGGATATTCTTAGATCGGACTAATAAACTATGTAGCTTATCCTCACTGCCTCACTGAAATAATGCTTACTAGACTGGTAACTGGAAAAATGTTTAGTATCTTGAAAACTGGGTTAAATGCCCAAGTAAATTTGATGAAATGTGTTTTCTTACCATATTTTGAATGCTGCTTTCTTAAGTTTTGTTCTTGCTTGATTTGTATCAATCAACAGTCTAAAGTGATGTACCTCAATTTAACCACAGAGGATGAAGTGATGAATTAGGAACATGATCAATATTTTAAGTAAGATTTTGGCATACACTTAGAAATAGTTGTTCTTTATAATCTGGAAAATGTTACTAATGGAACAAGTACCCTAAATATAAATGTGAATATTACTGCTTTCTGTTTATATTGAAAAGTGTTCTTTAATGCAATTGTTAAGGTATGACAGAAAGAAATTAGCAGTGAATATGCACCACTCTGCCAGTATTTTGACTCAGGCCTTAAAAATGGGCAGCTTGCTCTAGCAGGCATCTAAATATAAATTGGTGCTGGGTTATGGGTTTACACATGGAGTGTTTTTTACTCTTTCAGACTAACCCTTTAAACCACATATATTCCTAATATGGGAGTATTAGGATTAACCTTTAAGATTAAACATATTTGCTTAAGAAGTATTCGAACTAGAAGTAGAACACATTCTGGATCATGATTTTTTTTCTATGTTTTAAACATGCTGTGGTCAACTTTGTGGCAGCATCCCTAGAGTACTGTTGAGATGCATTTTTTTTTTCTCTTAGTGATGCAAAGTAAGTTCAGGTGTCTCTGTGCTGGGTGAAGGATGTGGCTCTGCTTATGCTTCTCCCAAGGTGCTCACCCCACAAAACTTCATCTTTATAAGCATGGTATTTAAATAAATATTTTAGAACTATGGATGTATAATAATTTGGAATGGTAAGACTGCTGGTATAAAAATTATTTCTTTTTTCCTCATTGACATTGTGTAGGCAATCACAGGATAAAGACAACTATCGCAACTTGTCAAACAAACCAAAATACCGCATGAAGGACAGCAAAAGTATTTGCACTTTTGTGGGCCTGTTACATGGTGTGGTTAATTACTTGATAAAATCAGAAAGTCATGGTGTTTCTGTAATGAGGCGTTTCACACCTTTTTGTTTTTGTCTTGCTGTCTGCTTTTCTTCTAAGTATAGCTTCTTCAGTTAGACAACATCACCATTTCAAGCTGTAACCCTAGTCCTCTTCAACTTGACCATAAAAAAAGCAGTCTTGCTCTCCAAGACTGACATAAAAGTATGCTGAGAATGAAGTCATGTTTCAGATTATTTTTGTCACGCGAAAGAGTTACTTAAGACAATGACACTAATTACCTTTGATTATTTTTTCTTTTCACCACTATAACTAGATGCCAGCTAGATATATCTCTGAATTTTGTGATCATGAAATATAAAATGGACTGTATGTTATCAGCAATAGAGATTTTAATTTTGATTCTGTATTAGGGTCAGGAGAAACAATCTGCTTTTGAAAGACCTAAAAATTTTACTAATTATCAGTACACTGCAAACAAAGAATGCTAATGAAATTGGAACACTTTCAGCGACCTACATCCATGCTAATTACCTGTTTCATTATTGTTTGCCCCTATCTAAAGGAAATAAAGTACATATCAGCAGTAATCAAAATAGAATGTAGGTCTGTCCACAAACCTTCTACATGAAAACCAGAACAAGATATAGATTTTGCTGAGAAAAATGAAAAATAAACATGTGAATGAAAGGCAATTAGGAGTTTTGTAGTATTAGCAAGAACAATTAGCAAAGAATTATTAAATTATCCCTTCCTTCAGTGCTGTGTAATTTGCAATCTGGGAAACAAGTGATACTACAAAGAAATGACTTTCTCTCATGAAAGAACTTGAGCAAGATAGTAGAATTTGTTTAGCTGATTCCTGACTAATCCTTTCATTTCAGGCTTGGCAATTAACTGTGAGCACTCAAGACAAGTATCACAAATCTTTCAGCAAAATCTGAAAGAACATTTATACGCAGGGAGTAAGAATTTTACATTTTTTTTTAGGCAATTATTTTGCTTTCTATGTGGAGGATTTAATTCTAGTTCAAAGAAAGATAAGTATATGTAACAGTAAAATAACAATTGGATATTTGCCATGATTTATACAAATAAAATTTAAGGTATTTTTCTTTGTTATGTACTCATGAGGAACATCTAAGGCCCCAGATTTTAGCAGTGGCTTCTCAGTGTACATTCATTCATTCATTCATTCATTCATTCATTCATTCATTCATTCATTCATTCAACACTATTTGAGGGCTTGTACATCTACATCATTTTGTTCCAGAAAAGGCTTATGTCTATTTATGCCTTTGTAGACTAGTTATTTGGACTCCCACACACAGGGATTGTGCTGTAATTTACACTGATGCAAACATGATCATTTAAGCTGTATGTTTTCAGAGGTTTTTTCTCAAGCACAAGTTTTCTGGATCAGAACTGAAGAGGCAATATGAAACCTTGTAGCTTTCCCTGGATACATAATAATCCTTAATAATGTACTTCAGTAGGTGAGAGATGGAAAGTATGGGATTTATTTGACCAGATGTTGGCAGCAGGAGCTGCGGGGGTGGCCTTCATGAGAAGAGGATACGTTTGCACTATGGCAGCCAGCCACAACCAACTCACTGTGGAGCACAGCAGCTGAGATGGTGGCACCTCTTGAAAAGCATTTTTAAGAAAAGGCAAAACAGTGCTCAACAGAGAAGAGAGATGAATTGTGGCAGAAACTCACTGAGGTCAGTCAAAGAGGAGCAGAGACACTCATGTAGACTTTAGTGAAGTTGATAATGAAGCAGTCCAGCCCCTGCTGCATGGTGGAGCAGATATCCATGATGCAGATATCATAAGGCTGCAGCTGTAGCAGAAAGACATGTCCTGATAAAAGCTGAAGCCTGTGGTGATCCCATGCAGAGGTAGGCTTCTAACAGGAGAGTTAAGCTGTACCACAGAAGCATCTGTTAAATAAATGGAAAATAGAGAATTCATACAGACAAAAAAAATATAGGTCCTTTAAATTAAGACACCAATATGAAAAAATAGATGAAACCATATACTCTAAATCTTAAATTGCCATTGCCAGCAAAGGAAACAATGGACCACAGCTCTAAATAACACAAAACAGAAAAATTAATAGCCTTACATTAATTGATTTTTTTTTTTTTTCTTGGTAGTCAATGGCATAAGTAAAAATTATGTTTCTTTGTAGTAGGCTTGTGCTAGCCTAAACAGATATTGAATTGGGACATGGATTCATATAATAGATTATAATTACTCACATAAACAAAATACATATTAATGTTTAACAGACTGTGTTTCATCAAGGCTTTTATGCAGAAAGTAAGAGTAACTACCCTTTTTTTTCTCTTGGATTGTCATTTAGAATTTTCAGTGTTCCAGCATAAGAAGTGTTTTTTAAAATAAGTGTTCACAATTTCTCCAGCATAGCAAATACAGTTTTATATTGTTCATTAAGAATCTTACAAAAACAGTATTTCCTGATAAGGTTGCTTGATATTGTTGCTAAAGGGGTTACTGTTTAGTTTAGGCTTCTACTTTTTATTGGTGCTTCTGCTTTTCCAGAAGTCCATTTATAAAAGTCAGTTGTGTTTTTCTATTTTTAAGCAAGGAAAAAAGACCAGAAGCAGAAGGCCAACATTGAATCTATGAATGATTTAAAATTACATCCTTCTGGTCAGCAAAATGATGACTAGTAAATTAGCATCGGATGCAACATAGAGTAACTAGATTATTTTAGGAGTAGCTAGCCAATACTGACAAAAGAATAACAAGGCAAATTTTAATATAAGCCTAACAAAAGAGTGCACTTTCTTTGTAATACAGATATTTTAGATAAATTGTGCTAGTCTATTACTCATAGTCACATATATCTGAGCTTTGTACTTTTTGGGACAAAAATACCACGCAGATGCAATTAAACTGTTGAAGTAGAGAAAAAAAAGTGAAACTCATCTTTTGATAAATGTTGAAGGGATTGTGGATGGTCTCCCACTAAATCAGGAACGTCAAAGTTATTTCTTTTATACCATCTAACTAAATCCTGTCTGCCATCATTAAGGTCATACCTAGTTGGAACATTTCAGCTTTCTGGACCAAAGAGATTTTTTGGTCTGTGTTTCTTTCTGAATTCTATATAGAGAAGTAGGAACCCCATATAGCAGTAGAAACTAGAAATTTATCATGGGTATAGAATAGGCAGGTGATGTAGAAAAGTACCATGGTGTTGATTAAACCTGCCCAAACTGCTTTGCAATGAAGTGGAGCACAAAATGAGAACTAGTTATCTAGTTATCTTGTTAGTCAAAGTGGAAAAGCATATTATTAGTAGAGAAATTGTGAGTAACGGTGAATTGTTTTGATAAAATCAATAATGATACAAAGAAGAGTTGTATGTGCCTAGGCTCTTATGAGATAAACAAAATGCTTTTTAGGAAGAAATGCTAGCTCCAAATTAATTCCTGCCTATTCATTCATTACACTGGCACATATGAATATGTGATATACATCAGTAGTAACAAATTCCACAGAGTCATTTTTTATGCAGACTATGGCATCTGCTACACACCCTTCTTAATTATAAGTTTTCTATGCTGATAATCTGTTTTGCTTTCTTAAGTCATTGTAGAAATTGAAGTTTTGCTATGAAATTCTGAAACTGATGGCAAACCTCTCTTTGATTTCAGTTGTATTTCCAATCAGAGATTTATCCGTGTGGTTTTTTGAAGTTGGTTTCCACCTTTGAACATCTGGTAGTAAATAATTTCTTAGAATAATCCAGAAACGCAAAAAATCTTAAATCTTTTTATGAGGAGATACATTTCTGCATTCATCTCTGAATGGATAAACATATGAAGACATGAGCATTTTGTTGCTCTTACTATTAAACTCATGTTTTCTAATATGCTTGACAGCATGTTTATGAAAGTTTAAAATTTCTGAGTCTAAAAAAAGGTCTGAATTTGGTTTTCTTAGCTAAATATATTTTTCTTCCTATTATATTTTCCATGGTTTTCCTGTTTTGTTGTAATATAACATTTCAAAAGTACTCAAAATTGATGAACATTTGAGGTCTTCTCTTTCCCATTTTCTCTTTTATTCTTCTCCCTCCCTCCC
>VZRI01002830.1:4506-28630 GCA_013397515.1 Upupa epops
AGAACTCCCCTTCTTCAGCTGACCACACTATTCCTGATCCAGGCCAGGATCATTAGACTTCTTAGCCACCTGGGCACACTGCTGGCTCCTCTGAAGCCGGCTGTCTGCCAACACCTCCAGGTCCTGTTCTCCTGGGCAGCTCTCCAGCTACTCATCCCCCAGCCATAGCGATGCCTGGGGTTGTTGTGACTGAAATGCAGGACCTCAGACAATTGGCCTCAGCCCATGGATCCAACCTGTCCCAGTCCCTCTGCAGAGCCTTCCTGCCCTCGAGATGACACAATTTGGTGTCATCTGCAAACTGACTGAGGGTGCTCTCAATCCCCACATCCAGGTCATCAGTAAAGATGCCAAACAAGACTGACCCCGAAACTGAGCCCTGAAGACTCTGCTTGTTTCCAGCCACCAGCTCGATTTCATTCCATGAATCCCAAGTGTCTGCGAACAGCCAGCCAACCACTTTTGAACCCTTTTCATTTTCTTACAGAACAAAGGCAACAAGCCCTTTGCTGATAAGAAGTGTTTCTCCCCTTTTGATGGAGTGCATCGATGTGTTCTCACATGAAAGGAGGTCAACTACAGTTTAATAGGGCCAAGCTTGTGTTCCTGTAATACAGCCACGCTGTAATTGCTGTGGGAATCAAGATCAGAATCAGCCATCACACTAACTCTTAAATACAGGAGCCTTCACTGCACCTGATAGTTGGAGTATTTCAGACCCACACAGGTGTTATCAGAGGAACTGAGAGTCTGCTATTAAAACCTGGACACTAAGCCTTGCTCCTAGCATTTGAGCCAGCAGCTCAGATCTGGGCACAGGTCTTGCACAGGACTCGTCCAGTTACTGCATGTGTACTACCATACCACCACACACCCCAGCTTCCCTTTAGCTCCCATTCCCACAGTGCCTTCCCTCTCAACATGCACACTGACCCTTCTGGTTGGACCCAACAGATTTCTTCTTAATGAAATTATGGGATAACAAATTCACTGAGGCTGGAAAAGCCCCCTGAGCTCATCTAGCCCAGCCTAGGACCTAACATCACATCAGCTAGTCCATGGCACAAGCTGAGGACATTGCTGGCTCATAGTCATCCTGCTGTCTGCTAGGACCAGCAGCTCCCTTTCTCCTACACTGCACACTTCAAACAGTTGCCTTTAACCCTGTACAGGCTGCCTACAACACTCCTCCTTCAAGTTACACAGGGATGGAACAAAGCCAGCCTGGCCAGTACAGCACACAGCGTTTAACACACAGGCAGACCTGCAGCAGTTGGTGGTTTGAAATGCTCTTTCCAAATCCTTTGGGGGAATCAATTATTTACCAGCCACGTGTGAGAGGTATTTGTCTCACATTTGAAGGCTCCCCTTACCCTTCTTCCCCAAGGAATTCAGCAATACTCCTACACTTTCAACAAACTAGCTAGTCCCTCAAGGCAGTGGGACCAGTCAGTGCAGATAACAATCAAGCAGGCATTTCCTCCTGCTCTGGTGTCCACTGAACTGCCCCCCAAGGCCACCACATGACTCCTTGTTGAAGAGCTAATGAGGCACCAGAGGGAGCAGCAGGAATGACCTTCCCATTGTAATACAGAAACGGAGTAAAAGTGCCCTTCCAGGCAGTCAAGCTGGTCCCACAGGCTTCTACTAGCAGGTATTTTCCATATCTCAGAAAAGACACAGAATCAGAGTGTTAGGGATTGGAAGGGAACTCGAAAGATCATCCAGTTCAGTCCCCCTGCCACAGCACAAGGGAGATCTTACATCCAGTCGCACCAGAACACATCCAGGCTGGTCCTAAACGTCTCCAGAAAAGCAGACTCCACAACCTCCCTGGGCAGTCCTTCCCAGTGCTCTTTCACCCTCACCGGGAAGAAGTTTCTTCTCATCTTCATGTGGATCCTCCTCTGTTCCAACTGATACCTGATGCCCCTTATCCTACCGTTGGGTGCTACTGAGCAGAGCCTGGCTCCTTCCTCCTGACGCCTGCCCTTTCCATAGTGATCAACAGTCATGGGGTTCCAACTCAGGCTCCTTTTTTCCCAGCTCAAGAGCCCCAGCTCCCTCAGCCTTTCCTCTTCTCCTGCTGACCATGCTATCTCTGATAGAAATCCATTTCAGAGTTTCCCTATTGATGCACAAACATTAACATCTTCACACTGGAAAATCAGACACCGTGTTCCTGAGTTGTGTCAGATGGAAGTACTTTCACATGGACACTCCAGATTTCCCCCAGTTCAGGAGTCTAGGAAGCTTGCTGGCCAGATCTAATGCTTAATAAGAGGTGCTATAAGCTTTATGATGTGAGATGCCAGACACCAAATACAATGAGGTTCACCTTCTATTGCTTCCCTGCCATCCCTTTCTCCAGTCTGCAGGCTATCACCATCACCCTTCTTCAGATCAGGAATCTGAGGCAAGAAAAAGAAAGGAAAATGAAGACAAGCAACCTCTACAAAGGCTCCAGAGACAACAAAACAGTATCAGTTGCAGCAAAGATGCTCTTCTACTAAAGATCAAAGGCCATGTTTAGCTCTTCACCAGTCGTGGCTAGAAAGCATCTGCCTCAAGAGTGTTTTCCACATCCATTTTCTCAGAAAGCAGTCCAGTCTGCTTCTCCCAAACTAAGAGCTGGTCATGACAGACCGTATCCCTTTGAGACCGCGTTATCAACGCTGCTGAAGGTCACGCACGTATGTCAATCACTCACGCCTTCCTGAACAGCACTATGCTCACGCAGCGTGCTGCCACCGCCATATGGGCTTGCTTGATGCACTGAAGCTCACTGCCAGCTCCTGATCTGCTGTGAAAACAGGGTAACTCCACTCACCAGCGGCATCAAATGACAGGGACTGAAATGTTGTTAGTTGATGGAGTGAGTTAATGATAGCAGGGAAAATATGGGGGCATTTGCTAGGCACTGCAAACGACTAACTCACTGCGATGAATATAATTGTGCTAACACAATCTGGAAACAAGGGAGTTCAAGCTGTGACAGATGTAGAGAACAAAAATATTATCTTCCTCTACCAGCAAAATAACAGAGAACCTGCTGCAGTGATTGGCTCCTTCAGCCCTTTCAAATTAGAGGTGTTAAAGGTTTGGTCTCAGTGTGGAACTGAGCAGATAACTTCTGCCAGATAACAGATAGCAGCGCTGCCACAGGTACTTGGAAGGGATAAAAGGGTATTAGGGAGGAGGCTGGAGAAAGTTGTTAACAGATTAGAGCAGATGATGCTTTAGAGTGGGTTAGTTCTACTTTAACCAACCATAGAGACTGTCAGCACAAAGGAAACTACTACTTTTTGAAGGCAAAACTCTTCTCAGGGTGATTAGAGATGGGAGGGGTGACCTCATTCCAGTCTATAAAGATGTGAGAGGATGGAGCCAGGTTCTTCTCAAGGTCATCTGGTGATAGGACAAGGGGCACTGGGTGCCAGCTGGAACAGAGGAGGTTCCCTATCGATATCAGCAGGAACTTCTTCCCAGAGAGGGTCCCGGAGCACTGGACCAGGCTGCCCAGGGGGTTGTGGAGTCTCCCTCTCTGGAGACGTTCAAGACCCCCTGTGCGACTTGGTCTGGGTGATCCTGCTGTGGCAGGGGGATTGGACTGGATGACCTTTTGAGGTCCCTTCTGATCCCTAATGATTCTATGATTCCTGGATCCTTTGTGAGGCTTCAAAAAGGAAGCAGAAAGAAACTGTGCACGCTGATGTGAAGTCACACAGAGACGAGCTTATAGCACAATAATTCAGACGACTCAACAGGAGGATTCTGGGCCACGTGTCGTCATGTGACGGGGGAATACTCAGCAACAAAAACAACCCATTTCAAAATCACATCCACAAACAAAACTGGTGGGATGCCTCCCACCTCTAAAAGGCATCCTGCCTCATTTTACGTCGCTCAAAGAGCCAAGAGGCACGCGTTTCAATATTATGGCATACATCCCTAAGTCTCTGTCTTGTCCCACTGTCCCCAGAACGAAACAAACAGAAACAGGAAAACACAGCAATGCTGCTTCCTCTGCTGTGAAAAATGGAATTAGAGAGAAGGAGAGGAAGAAAAAATCCTCTGCCTCACAAGGGCTCTCTGGATTCCCATCCCCTCGGTCTGCACCACAGGAGAGACTTCTCCTCTCTGCCCCAGCACAAAAAACAAGCAAAACAGCCAAGGGCTTCTCTGATCTCCAGGAGAGCAGTGGGCTGTATGCAGGGCAACAACATGGCCCTGACACTGTCCCAGAGCCTCATCCAGAGGGCCAGTTCTGATGCTGCAATGTCTACAGTTGTACGTGGAAGGAGTCAGCTTTACTGCCTTCGAGCGGCCAGCCAAGACGATGAACTGTCAGTTTCTGTGCTTCTGTCTCTAGAAAGCTGAAGAATCAATTGCCATCTTGTTTTCACTGCAGCCAGTGAGCAGACATCAGGGTACCTCTCTCCATGTGAAGAAGTGCCTTCCCCTCAGAGAGATTTACAAACTGCAGCCTACACAGGGTAACTCTACCCAGAGGTGTAATAGCACCCCTTTCATAACACAAGGAAAGGTATTAGTGCTGCTATCATTTATTTATGTGGGCAGAGAGAAGCTAAGTCAGTGGCTTCTAAAGCTCTTACACACTTGTCCACACAACTGTGCCATTGCTGGCAGACCTTTTGTTTATGCAAAGGCAAGGCAACCTGTTCCCTCTCTCTGTGTGGCCACCTTAGCAAGCTGCTGCAGAAAAGCCATGCGTACACCCTTGGTGGGAGTCTGCTGTCCTCAGGGAACTGGGAGGAAGAAGATGTATTGCCACCCTTTCCAATTCAGGCATGAGCAAGAAGCAATTCAGGCATGAGCAGCATCCACAAGAAGCATGATGGATTCCACACAAAGTGCTTCCTTCCCTGGCACACATTTGCTTCTCAAATCTCTTTGGAAAACAGATACTCAGGACAAAATGTCCCTAAATTATTTAAAAGTGAAAAATAAGTTGGCTTGCTCAGCCAGCCTTTGTTCCAATGCCAAGCATGCTTATTGTTAAGACTGTAATTGCTGTCACCTTGATGAAGTTTGCAGTGTTCAAATCTCCTCATTAGAGGTGCACTCTGTCGAGTTCAGGACTAGCGACGGTTTATCCGGTTGTCATTTCCTAAGAGGGGATTAACAGGCTGTTGAACCAACCAGTGAACGTACCCCTGGAGCCACAACATAGGTTCTCAAAGTTAGACGCACCAAGTTTTTGGCTTTTTGTTTGGTCTGGGGTTTCATAGATTCCTAGAACGGTTCAGGTTGGAAGGGACCTTCAAGCTCATCCAGTTCTCATAAGCAGGGAGAACCCCTACTAGACCAGGGTGCTCAAGGCCCCAGCCAATCTGGTCTTGAAGACTTCCAGGGAGAGGAAGTGCTTTTCGTTTCTTTAAACTGAAATCACAGCCCGAGTGTGTAACCCTTCCTCATATTTCAGGTCAACACTGAAAAAGGTCTGTTCTTCTCAGTCTGAATGTGCACTGGCACTGCAGTTAAGGCTGTGACACACAGAGGAAGAGGACTAGAACCATTACCTCGTACCTATTTGTCAGATGGGATAATGGGATCAAATAGGAAGTGTTTACTCAGAGTAAAACATGAAAAGTGTCTTGGGAGATGTAAAAGCAACCCAAATTGCAACCTGGTGAATGGCTAATATAGCCTTTGGGGAGTAGACTCAAGCTGAACGAGGCTTCCAATGTGCAATTAAAGAACATTTACCCAATTAAAATTTCATTAAAAGCCATGGGAGGACTCCTGGCAATTTACCAGAACTAATACTTTTCATGTGTAGCATTGTCATTAGAAAGTCCTCCCCAGGTCAGAAGAGAAGCTAAACTCAGCCTATCTGACCAAACCCAACACCGCTTACTGCAGGGAACTGGGGTGTGTGCCACTAAACCTATTCTGTTCCCTTCAAAACTCTACCTCCCCTGTTGCAGCTTGAAGCCCTTCCCTCTGGTTCTGTTGCTAATGACCTGTGAGAAGAGACCAGCACCAACCTCTCTACAATGTCCTTTCAGGTTGTTGTGGAGAGTGATGAGGTCTCCCCTCAGCCTCCTCTTCCTCAAACTAAACAGTCCCAGCTCCTTCAGTCACTCCTCCTGAGATCTGATCTCCAGACCCTTCCCCAGCTCGATGTCTCTCTTGTACTGAGGTGCCCGAAACTGGACACAACACTCAAGGTGTGGCCTTACTAGTGCTGAGTGTAGGGGCACAATCACCTCCCTCCTCTGCTGGTCACACAGTTTCTAATACAAGCCAGGATGCCATTGGCCTTCTTGGCCACCTGGGCACACTGCTGGCTCATATTCAGCTGCATGCCAGTTAGAATCCCCAAGTCCTTTTCAGCCAGAAAAAGAGAGATGAAGAGAGTTTCGCTGTGGTGATCAGCTGCAGTGTTATTGCCAAACAGTGGAAAGGTAGCCTCTCACACAGCTCTGTGTCCTCAGCTCCCAAATCACAGTTACTCCACACAGCTGCTTTATGCTATGAAGCTGGTGAAGGGTCTAGAGAACAAGAGCAGCTGAGGGAACCGGGGTTATTCAGCCTGGAAGAAAAGAGGCTGAAGGGAACACTAACAATGCTTTCCCTTTTCAGCTTCCTTGTAGCAAAAGATATCACTCAAAGGAGATTATTCCACTGCATTTCTGCAACACAGCTCTTGAACTCTGTGTAGGACTGGTTTCCCCCAGTATGAAACCTTCCGTAACTCACTTGGCACTGACAGTGACAGCATCACCCTTAGATCATTCTAGGAAGCCACTTCACAAGTTTTACTTATAGAAATAACTTCCGAGTTGCAGAAATGCCCAGGGGACTCTCTCTGGAAGAGAGATGCGTTTAACAGTAGGCTCCCAACTCCTAAGCACACATGCATTACTGTATTTTTGAACAGCTTCTGTAGAGGATGCTCTCTACTGTAAATTGAGAGCAATTATGTCTGAGTCGAAAGCTGCATCGCAATGAATTGGTGTTGAAACTGCAGTCACAGCCCTTCACAGTCAACACATCAGCAAACTGATAGTATCAAGAGAACTCCTTGTGCTCTGTTAATCCACTGTTGACAGGTGGAAACCCTACAAACCTCCTACTAACAGAGGAGAAATGAAGGGATACAGGCTCATCAGCTCTACTGGAACTAACTGTTTAGTCAAGCATCAGTGAATTGCCACAGCTCCCAGCAGTTACAAAGGTCTGGTCCTTCTATGAGTAATATTCCGAGCTCATGCTCCAATCAACCTCAGAAAACAAAGCTACGTGCAAGCCGTGCTTCCTCCAATGCATTATAACTGCATGCATCTGCTGAATACACACAGGTGCAGCTTAAGGACTGACATAACCCTTCAAGGAGAGGATGGTTGGCAACCGGTTCGAGAATAAAGCAGATGGAATCAAAGATGTTTCCTTTTTTAACTCTTATTCCCCAGTCCTGACCAGTATTTGCACATGACACAATTAAACCAAGATCAGATGCAAAATCATGCGTGAGAAAACAACTGAAAGCAGTATTGGAAGTGACTTGTTAGTACTGTAAGCCTACAGATAATGCAAGTTCAGCTCTTATTTGGTCAATAGTTGTCATTTGGCTTAATGGAACATGATGGAGAGCCCAGCAAGCAGCATCTTTCCTCAACATCCTGAGTCAGACCAGGATCCTGATACACAAGAGCAAGACTATTCAGCAGAACGGGCCTTTTCAGCAAAGCATACCTGCCTTCACACAAGTGCACCTGTTGCAGGAAGAAGTAGTGACCTTTCGATAGATCACACAGAATCACGGTTGGAAAGGACCTCCTGGTTCACTGAGTCCACACATCCTCACCCCAACAAAAAACTCAATCCCTGAGAGACTGACAAACACAGCCTGACCCCCNCCTCTGCTTCTATCAGCAGGCACCAAGAACAAGAAGCCAACAGCCACCCCTCCACAACTCCTGAGGTCCCTCCTCTTCTCCAAACTAACCCTGCCCAACTCCCTCAGCCTCTCCTCAGACAACTGGTTCTCTAAACCCCTCACAAGCTGGGTAGCTCTGCTCTGGACCCGTTCCAGCATCTCCCTCTCTTTCCTATTATGAGGAGCCCAGAACTGAACACAGTACTTGAGATGAGGCCTCCCAAGGGCTGAGTCCAAGGACACAAGACCTTCCCTTCTCCTGCTGACCACGCTATTCCTGACAGAAATCTATTTCAGAACTTCTCTATCGATTCCCTCAAGGCGAAATCTGAAAATACTTCAACAAAACCAAAACAAAGGAGAAAAGACATCTTACGGCTTGAAATGCAGTAAGCCAGCCTGCAGTTGATCCTCCTGAAGAGCTGCTTGTTGATTGGCCACAGTATCAGGGTAAAGAGTTGAATGAAGTTAATGATCAGTCCTGACACGATAAATATGTAGCAGATCAGAAGGTGGCAAATGAATTGAGACTTCAGAAAGCCAACGATGTCCATGATTTGCTGAGAAATCAAGAGGGTGTCTTCAGACCCAAAATTCAGATGATGACCTGCAAAGCCAAACAGTATCAGCAGTTAGAGAGTGGATTCATTTCTGTAAGGAATTGCACAATCACATTGAGGCTGGAAAAGCCCTCTGAGCTCGTCCAGCCCAGCCCAGGACCTAACATCACCACAGTAAGCTAGACCGTGGCACTATGTGCCACATCCAGTCTTTTCTTGAGGACCTCCAGGGATGGGGATTCCACCACTGCCCTGGGCAGTCCATTCTAATGTTTTAAGTTAGCACACACCCTGTTCTACTAAATACAATACACACTCACTGATTCTACTTCTGTTGTAGACAAAGGCCCGATGATAACATTTGCAAATCAAGCAAGGAAAAGCAATGCTGTATTTTTGAATGAATTTACATCGGGCTTTGGAAACAAGTTTTCACATCTCAGTCCTAGTTCTGTGAAACCCCCGAGCATATGACTCCATTCCATGGACTGTGCTGCTCATCTATCAAGTTTGTATGGATGAAATAGGAGAAAAGTAACATTTTTATTGTTAATTAAATTGTTAAAGACACTGTGGTCCCTGCTATCTTCAAGAGCAGCTCCACAGTCAATGCAAGCTCTAGAGCTCTGTGTTGCAGGCTGTCCCATCTTCCACACATTATGCCAGCCATGGCCCCCAACCAAGCTGAAGTAGCCCCTTAATTCCGGCTTTATTGGTTTGCTCCTGTGTCACAACCAGATATCTGTTGGTTCTTGCAGAAGGACAAAAGCTTGGTTATGCACGATACACACAAGTTGTTCAGTTCTTCCTGGGCACTGTAATTCTGTCAGTTATACTGCATAAGCCCAGAAAGGAAACATCAATAACAGGACAAACGCATGACCCAGCAGTCAACTCCTAGGTTACTTGAGATGACTGTGTAATTTTGGGAAGTGCCAGTCCAACCGTACCATTCACTCAGAGGAACACCCTCTATACAACACTAGCCTCCTTCACACCTCATCACAGAATCATTGCGGCTGGAGAAGACCTCTAAGATCATCCAGTTCAGCCCAGGACCTAACATCACCCCATCAGCCAGACCACGGCACTCAGGGTCACAGCCAGGCTGTCCTTCAACACCTCCAGACACAGGGACTCCCCCACTGCCCTGGGCAGTCCAGTCCAGGCTCTGAGCACCCTTTCCCTGAGGAAGGGCTTCCTAACATCCAACCTAACCCTCCCCTCAGGCTCTGCCCTCTCATCCTGTTACTAGTTGCCTGGAAGAAGAGCTCATCACCCACCCATCTACAGCTTCACTTCAGGTAGCTGTTGAGATGAAGAAGGTCTCTCATGGAGTCTCCCTCTAGCTCCTTCAGCTTCTCCTCATCAGACTTTCCCTCTAGTCCTTTCTCCAGCCTCACTGCTCCCCGGGCCCGCTCCAGTACCTCAATCTTTCTTGAAGCGAGGCCTCACCAGCCTCATTTGTTGGGAGAAAAAACACAAAGATGTGATGCCTCAGCAAACAAGAGCCTACTATTTGAGTTACTATTCAGCTGGAGGTGCTGCCACTCAGTCCCACTCCTACAGATTTTGGACAGGGAGGAAGCCCTGAGACACTGTGGATGTGCCAGTCATGGGCAATAACAGGACAGCAGCTGCCAGCATCCCTCACAATTAACTGATAGGAGAAAAATCTTTATGCCTATCTCTTCAGTTGATCTGAGACCCCATTACGTGAGGCACTGAGGGTCCTGCCCTCGGTGACTGTGCTCGATATGGCAAAGAGCACACAGAGGAACCTCTGCAGAGCCATAACCAGTTACGTAGCCAGGTCTTCAGCTGCAAAGAAGATTCAGAAAAAACTAAGGAGAAGAGTTTGTAGCCTCATATAATTTATAGAAAGCATTCACGGCAGTCTCAAGCCTATAATTAGCAGACAAAGCATGTCCTTTGTATCACAGCAGACGTTGTTCCCTTTATCCTGCTGTATTACTCAGTACCAAAGTATCTGTAGCTCAGAAATGCAGAACAGGCCTCTGTTCATTGTGGTAACCAGCGTCCTGATACCTGCAAAGAGCTCTTGCAGCTTTAACTACCGGTTCTATTAAATTTAATGTTTCTGAGGGGGGCAATTTGTTAGCACAGGCTCTGACAGAGGCTTTGTTTTTGTTGAAGGCTAAATTGAATGTGGTCTAGTAGGAGCCATTACAGTAATGTATGGTCTAGCCCTCCCATTGTAAACTCCAAAGCCAGAGCCAAATACTTGAAAATAAAAATCAACTCAAGTTTTGAGTTGGTTTACAGTGAGAGATTTAATTTCCCTAACCCAGACTTCACTGCACTAAGAGGCAGGATTAGATCACAGAGAATCACACTGAATCACACTGAATGTCAGGGTTGGGAAGGGGGCTCAAAAGATCCTCCAGTCCAATCCCCTTACCACAGCAGCATCCCTTAGATCCAGTCACAGAGGAACAGTCCAGGTGGGTTTTTAACATCTCCGGAGAAGGAGACTTCTCAACCCTTCTGGGCAGCCCCTTCCAGTGCTCTGTCACTCTCACTGTGAGGAGGTTTCTTCTCATCTTTGTGTGGAAATGTCTTCTGTTCCAGCTGCCACCCGCTGCCCCTTGTCCTATCAGCCAGAGAGGAAGAAACCAGGTCCTTCAAAGCGGATGGTTTAAAAAGACTCTGCAGAGCCCAACACCCTCATGACTGGATTTTATCCTATCATCCTTGGCTAAAACTGATCACAAGTGTCTTGTGGTATCTAGCCTGTTTAATTCCATCCCATAGAATCACTCTAATCTACTGCAATTCCCAGAGATCAGTAAGGGACCAAACAAACCACAAACAAGATTAAAGCTCTGCTTATACAGGAGACCTGAAAATTCACCATTTGATGGAATCAACAGCAAACTACTGCAGCACTCGGTTATCAACAGCCTTTGTGATGAAGAAGAATTTGCCACAACATCAGTTTACAACTCCGGGGCTTTTTGTCACTGTAATTGTATTCAAACTGTTAGGTTTGTATAAATGATTTTCTTTATCCTTGGTCTAGTAAAGAAAACATGGAATTCAAATAAACAAAGATAAATCATCTTACAATTTTAGGAAGCTACAATGCAATGGTTGGAAGTTTTTATCCCTCACTTTCATAACTCAGTCATCAAATCTTAGGTGAAGCCATAAGATGTGTTTTATGGCAAAATAAATCTACTTAAGCAGTATCACTGTATCTCACCTAACCTGCTTGTGAGGGGGACAAGAAATCAGAGCCACTGCTTCAGTTCTGCTTTTCTGGAAAGTAGAGAATGGAGAGAGCGGNCTGGCTCCTTCCTCCTGACCCCCAGCTCTATCCATCTTGATCAACAGTCATGAGGTCGCCCCTCAGGCTCCTTTTTTCCCAGCTCAAGAGCCCCAGCTCCCTCAGCCTTTCCTCAGCAGGGAGATAGTGATGCTCCATTCTCTTCATCATCTTTGTGGCTCTGCACTGGTCTCTCTCAAGCAGCTCTGTGTCCTTCTGGAACTGAGGGGACCCAGTTCACAAGAATGGGAATCTTGCAGGACATCACTACCCCAGATGAATTTTCTCTTCTGACTAAATGAAATCTGTTTGCTCTACAAACTTTACACCCAAACTTTATAGAGAGACCCACAGTAGACTTGTTAGAGTTATGTGCCTCAGGCACAACTCATTCTTCAAAGATGTCTTTAATCTGATCCTTTTTCAACTGTTTTCATTACATGAACTCCAAGAAATGCAGATTATCCGTGGTAGAAGCAACAGAAAAGTAGAAATGTGTATTTAAGAATCAATTCTGAGCCTATGACTGACATCTAGAAGGCTGCCTTTGAGGAGTTCATAGGAACTTGGCTCTTAAGTTCCTCATGAGTAACATCAACACAGTTTGAGTGATGAAAGAGTCAGGTCTTTAATTCTTAATCCATGATGGTGGTTTAATAAATTACACCAAGTCCCTTATAGATAATGCCTGAAAATTACAGCAATCTCTGGAAAACAAAAAGGAACAATCAATGCCATTTCTCAGAAGCTATTAGGATCGGAGAGCTGCCAAGCAGCTCTCACCTCCCAAACACCCCTTAAAATGAATTAGGAGACAATGGCCAAGCAGGCCATCAAAACCGGATAGAAAGGTACTTTAACAGCAGTACTGCTTCGGATATAAAGGAGAAGACTCAAACCTCAAATGTCAAGCAGCTATTCATGTGACTAAGAGATCACAGGATCAGGTTTAAAAGTGAACTCCATGACTATTCCTTTCACTCTGTTCATTCTTCAGCAAGACCCATTGTTTCCTACTCCAACTACTCTCAGCAGTTCCTTCTGCTCAGAATAACTGAGCAGGAGGGCACAGAAGCGATATGCAAGGTGAATACTCTCTTTCAGCAGAGGCTGATGCCAATTAAGGATGCTATTTTGTACTTCAAAGTCTGTGTGTCAAGACTAGTAGTGAACTCATAAAATACAACTGCTTGCACTTGAAAGCACAAGACTGAATCAAAGAGCTGCCACCCACCTTGCCACAGAATCAAGAATGATTGAGGCTAGAAAAGAGCTCTGAGATCACCCAGCCCAGTCCGTGACCTGACATCACCACAATCACCTAGATCATAGCACTAAGTGCCACATCCA
This sequence comes from Upupa epops, assembly GCA_013397515.1. Lineage (NCBI taxonomy): Eukaryota > Metazoa > Chordata > Aves > Bucerotiformes > Upupidae > Upupa > Upupa epops. The sequence goes on from VZRI01002830.1 coordinate 17,612, forward strand.
GTCTTTTCTTAAACACCTCTAGGGATGGGGACTCCACCACTGCCCTGGGCAGTTCAGTCCAATGCCTACCCACCCTTTCCATGAGGAAGGGCTTCCTAACATCCAACCTAACCCTCCTCTGACAGACCTTTGAGCCCTGCCTTCTTGTTCTGTCTCTAGTTGCCATGGAGAAGAGCCCAATTCCCACCTGACTACAACTTCTTCAGTCCCTTCCCCAGCCTCATTGAGGGGCTGGAGCAGGTCCAGGGGAGCAATCTGACCTGCTCCAGCCCCTCAATCTCTTTCTTGAAGTGAGGGGTCCAGAACTGTCTCCAGTACTCAAGGTGAGGCCTCCAAATTTATGTAGTAACTAGAGCCCTTGAAGTGTTGAAAGCAACACAGTACCTATCTGACATTATCTAGACTAAGCTAATATTGCCCACACTTAAGAGGCAAGGCAGTACTAGAGGTGGCTATTTTCCAAACAGCATTTTCAAGCCCACATAAAGATTTTCACTTAGCTGTACTCTTTGCTGTCGTCCTTAAATGCTTTGCTGCAAGTTAAGAACAACCAAGCATAGGATGATGGTTCCACTTCCTGCACTTTCTCATCAAAACCTGATTCTCGGATGGATGAGTTATAGAGACTAGGAAAATCCACTCAGGTCAGATTACAGCTGTTTCAGTAGTGCTTCCAAGACATTTTCAGTTGCCATCACAACAGCACAGAGAACAGCCCTGTATTTAATACCAGAGTACATTCTAACAGTGCTTCTGTACAGAAAACACGCGTGCAATGTGGGGCACACGAACCCCTGTGCTCTTCTCTTCCTGTCAGCAAGCACCAAGTCATCAAAAGTGAGGTTGTATCCATGTAGGTTTGGAGTTTGCTGGTTGGAAGGGACCTCAGGGATCATCCAGTCCAACCTCTTCAAGCAGGATCCAGTTGAAATGAGCTGGCCCAGGACCCTATCAAACCGAGCCTGAACACTGTCTACAGCTGAGCAATCCCCCACTACCCTTGGAAGACCCTTCCACTGTCTGACAGCTCTCAGGGTGAACTTTCCTCTCAAATCCAGTGGGAATCTCTCCTGGAGCAACTTGTAACCATTGTCCCTTATCCTTTCTACAGGGTAAGTTGTGAAAAGGGAGTCTTCTTGTAGACAGAGGTGACATTAGCTTTCTAGCAGAATGAATCTGTACGTGCCACATGCAAATCCAAACAGTCAGCAGGAAGAATTATCCATCTATTTATCTCATGCTTGATTAGGGTTTGAATGAGCCCCTGTCTCTCACAAAAACAACTGCTAATGCATGAGCTGTGCTGGATTTGGGGGGGGAGGGGGGTCTGCAGGGATGGTTGCTGGCCAAAGCTGTCCCACTGCAGCTCATGGGCAAACAAAGATAGATATCCATGCTCCCACTCACAGAGGAACCCCTGATGCAGGTACCCTGAAGGAAGCTCCAGCCCATGGCTGCAGGCACAGGTTTTCTGGCAGAAACTGCAGCCCACGAGGGACCCTGGGGGGAGTCCTTTGTTTCTGAAGGACCATACCCTGTGGGAGGGAGTAGTTGAACAGGACAGGGAAGGAGCAGCAGAGAGGACTGCAACCCCAGTGCAGTCCAGTACAGCTGGTGTGTAAGCAGAAACAAGGAGATAGAAGAGTTAGGACTCAAGCTAAACCTTGGAAGAAGAGAATGCCTGGGGGAAAGGTTGTTTTACTTTTCTCTGGTTTCCACTGCCCTGCTCTGTTATGAATTGACAGTAAATTGAATAACCATCCCCAAGTAGAGTCTGTTATGCCCACGATGGTAGCTGGTGAATGAGTTTTCTGTATCTCAGCCCACGAGCATTTCACCTTATTTTTCTTCTCGTATCCTGCTGAGGAAGAGGAGTGAGGGAACAGTCTGATGTGCAACTGGCACAGCCAGCCAAGGTCAACCCACCACATCCCACTGAATTTCCAAATCAGGGACAAATCTGAGCATGTCTTAAGCCCTCCCCAGTAACTGAATTATGTTCTCAGGCTTTCCTGTGTCCTCCTGTATTCCTGACCTGCATATTCTGTAACAAACACCACTACAAAGAGGGTATCAGCCAGTTTGGTTGATGAATGAGTAACACCTACCCGCATGTTTTAGGATTTCCAACTTGCAGAACTGCTGTAAAACAGGTGGATTTTAAAATTCATTTTCTGTTGAACACACAAATAATTAGAGTACAACAACAATTAAAGCACCTCAAAACTTCCTCAAATGCTTTCCCCTTCCCCTTTGGTATCTTCTTCCTACTGTGATAGATAAAATATGGAGCAAGAGGGCTACATAAACTCTGCATGCCTGTGAAATGCAAAACCTCTCTCTCTGTGTGCACTCTCTGCTGGTAAAATGCACAGCAGAGCTGCTGTCAGACTCAATCCCTGTCCCCTTACAACGTAAAGTGTTTACAGAGCAAGGCAAGGGGGACAACAGCAGCCTGAGAGGGACACAGAGAGTCTGGGAAGAAGGCCAACCTGCCCAAGACCCTCTGCAGAGCCTTCCTGTCCTTGAGCAATCAACACTCCCACACATCTTGGTGTCTGCAAACTGACTGAGGGTGCTCTCAATCCCCACGTTCAGACCTTACACAGGAGTAGCTACTGTGTTCTCCAGTGGTTACCACAAAAACATTTGTTTTAGAAGCCCAAAGAAATAGAGGGAGACAGGAAGGCAGACAAAGCACTATTCAGGAACTGATATGAAACCTGGGTTGCCTTTCTATTTTTTTAACTGGGAGTACAAACGTTCCCTTGATAAGAGATAAGCTTTGGAAAGGAGGTCTCGCCTATGAAGGCTCATGCTTTATGCTTGCCAAGCACTGATGACTCCCCTCTTGTTTTAAAGAACTATAAACTACATTCACAGCATTGCAAAGGGTCCTCCACAAAGTCCAGGAACTGCCTGTACCCTCCACGAACAAAATGTGTGTCCCTGTACACAAGCACCAAGGAAACATGTTTAGTTCCAGGCTTTAAAGACTTTAGTCCTCCCCTTCTGAGCCACAATGAGCTAGTTATAGGGTATGGAAGTATCATCTCTCATCTCCTGCAGCAGCTTCCCATACCATCAACCCACATAAACAGCCGTACCCAGACAAGTTTCACATCCACCGGGCAGATGCTGTAGCACAACCAAGCCCATTTCTGTACACGAGATCAAACCCTTTATGGGCAGGATTAGAAACTGTGGACTGCCTGTTTCCTCCTTTACTTGCCATCCTTCCTCTGCTCAAGCTTCCTTTGCCACAGCCAGTATCATGCCAGATACTGAGAGCAGAAAGGGAGTGGATGCTTTCCACAAGGGTCTTCAGTAGCAGCAGTTGATGCAACAAGTATAAACACAGGAGATGGTTCGAATCAGGATGTATGTGCTGATCTCATGAACTCAGCTTTCCTTTCCCTATTCCTTAAGGCATGAAACCAAAGTATTCAGCAGCACGGCTGGCTCTGCACTCTACAGCTTTAGCACCAAGAGTGCTGCATGCACACACACTAGAACACGTATCTTTCTTGTTATCTCTACCCAAGAAGGAATTAAGGACACTGCTAGGTGCTTCAAGGACAATAATCAGAAGGTAAAAATCATCAGCACTGGGAACATCCCTGGTTTTTAACCCTCAGTGCACTCCCACCCAATGTGCTCTTCATCTGGTCTGGAATTGGGATTTAGAGTTTACTACGTTTGCGTGGCCACTGTAAACCTTTTCCTAGAAGTCAAATCCCTAACATATGGCTTTGTTTTATTTATTTAAGAAAGCCAGAAAGCTCAACTACTGAATAATACAGCAGTTGTGACAGCAAAACTAACAAAAGATCTGGTATGTGGTACAGACAGGGCATAAGTTACTGAGCTGAGGAAACCACTCTGGTGGCAGCACCACTGGTTTACAAGTGAGACTTCCATTGCCAGACTGTGGGCTAGTAATAGTTTTCCCACTGTCCCTCAACACGCAGTATGAAATTGCAGTGTCTCTCTCACTCCAAGCAGCTGCATGCCTGCTGGAGACAACCACGTTGTCCCACCTAGCAGATCTGAGCCCTGCTGACAGACGTAGCAGGGACATGGGCCAGATTGCATCCTTCCAGATCACAGGGATATGAGGGCATGGTACCAAAATCATCTGTAAGAGCAAGCAAAAGCTTCCAGTACAAATGACACAACGCTGTTAAGGGTGATGGAAATGAGAAGTGCCATCCACCTGATTGCAAAGCCAAGCGAGCTGCTAGTGGGTTTTGATATTCCATGGCAGTAGACTGCTTCCTTCAGCTAAGCCATTTACCTGCATATGGCTAGTTAACGTGAAGTAAGTCATCAGTATGCTCTTTGAACACGAAGGAAAAGGGAAACAAAAATATTAGCATGATATTTTTAACCTCCAAGTATTAATTTTAATCACATGACACTGAAGAGGATGAAGCAGCTGAATTTCTCCTTGGTGAAAATCACATGCCAAAATTGAAATTCACAGATCAATGAGGCTGGAAAAGCCCCCTGAGCTCAGCCAGCCCAGCCCAGGACCTAACATCACCCCATCAGCCAGACCAGAGCACTACGGGCCACAGCCAAGCTGTCCTTAGACACCTCCAGGGATGGGGACTCCACCACTGCCCTGCCCTGGGCAGTCCAGTCCAGGCTCTAAGCACCCTTTCTGCGAGGAAGGGCTTCCTTACATCCAACCTAACCCTTCCCTAGTGCAGCTTCAGGCCCTGCCCTCTCATCCGGTTGCTAGTTGCTTGGGAGAAGAGCCGGAACCCCACCTGACTACAACCTCCCTCCAGGGAGTTGCAGAGGGGGAACAAAGTCCCTCTGGAGTCTCCTCTTCTCCAAGCTAAATAAACCCAGCTACGGCAGCATCTCCTCATCACACTTTCCTCTAGTCCTTTCCTCAGCCTCCTTGCTCCTCTGGACCTGCTCCAGCCTCTCACTCTCTTTCTTGAAGTGAGGGGCCCAAAATTACCAGCAGTACTGGACAGGAGGCCTCACTGGTGCCCAGTCCAGGGTGACAATGACATCCCTAGTCCTGCTGGTCACGCTATTGCTGATCCAAGCCAGGATGCCATTTGCCTTTCACACACAAGATGCAGCCACACCAACGCAGGGATGCACAAGGTATTATTATTTATTCATTAAGTATTTTCTAAAGCTTCTGTCTGCAGAAAATACTTCCCGTGAAGAATGAACGCGGCAAGGAAGCTTCAAGATTTATTACTCAAAGAAAACCAACTTCTGCCTTAGAGAGGTAACACCCAATACTTAGAAAAAATAACTTAGAGGCTTACAGCTGAGATGTGGTTGGAATGGCTTCAAAAAAAATCAGGTGCCAGCAGCCGTGAACGGCTCAGCTGCACCCACACAAAAAACAATGACACATCCGGATGCCAGGTAGAAGAAAAACCACCGTGGCGATTGCTTTACCCACACTGCAGCCTTCCTTTTCACATTTCAGTCTTATCTGCCTGTAAGACACAGGTGCCTAAGACTGGTGTTACACCAGAGTTTTGCTCAGGCACTTGTTTTATTGAACATTGCTATGTGCCTTCTCTGTTCTCTGCCAGTGAGCTGACTTTTAGATGGCTGGCAGGTTCCCTAAAGGCAAGGTACTTCATCCTCCTGACGCCTCTGAGGACTTTAGCCTGTACCCAGTCCAGCTCATCACCTACATGACCATCAAAGTATCTCCTCTTCTACATTACAGCTTCACTACCAGGTCTCTTCATGCAGACACGTCCCCAAAGAGCGAATCCACCCCTCACTTTGAAGGCTGTGGTTAGTAGATAGCGAGAGAGGTTCTCTTCCACCTCTGCTCTCTCCTGGTGAGACCGTATCTGGAATAGTGTGTCCAGTTCTGGGCCCCTCAGTTCCAGGAGGACAGGTGACTGCTGGAAAGAGCCTAGGCAGAACCACAAGGATGATGGAGTGAAGCACCTCCCTCATGAGGAGAGGCTGAGGGACCAGAGTCTCTTCAGTTGAGAGGAGACTGGGTGGTGACCCCATGAATGATTATAAATATGGAAAGGGTAAGCGTCCAGAGGATGGAGCCAGGCTCTGCTTGGGGGTGTCCAGTGATGGCAGGAGGGGCAGCAGGTACAAGCTGGAGTAGAGGAGGTTCCACCTCAACAAGAAGAGAAACTTCTTCACTGTTAGGGTGACAGCACTCTTGAATGGGCTGCCCAGAGAGGTTGTGGAATCTCCTGCTCTGGAGGCTTTCAATCTGGATGCAGCCCTGTGTGACCTGCTAAGTGGTCCTGCTCTGGCAAGGGGGACTGGACTAGATCTTCTGAGGTCCCTTCCGACCCCTGACATTCTATGAGTCTGTGTTCAGAACAACTTTGCTGTGCTATAACCTCAGAATACTCTCAGCCTCCTTATTCCCCTTGATCATCAGTGCCCTAACAGCCTGATTTAATTTGAGAAGTTCAAAGAATAAAAGTCTTTCTTACAGGCACTGGATTTATCAAGTTCAATAATAAAGGGAAGTTCCATTCGGGACCTGATTCAAATCCTGTTGAAGCCAAAAGAAAGCTCTCAACAAGCTTCAGTAGTTCTAGTTTGGAAAATATTATCCCTCAAAACCAGATAACTCATCGATGAATTTGTATTCTTACCACCTAAAGCCAGGGCTAGCCAAAACCACCTTAAACTCCCAGCAAAACCATTCAAGTCTAGTGCTCAATACAACAGCTTTCACCTCACAGCTCTTAAAGCTCCTAAACCCTCTGCTCTAAGAACAGTAATTCCAGTGAATTCTGCAGTGATTTAGACATCAGGTACACTGACACCTACCTGGATTTCCTACATCTCTGCACAACCTCAGGTGCCTAAACGTTTGTAAAAACCTGGCTTTGAGCGTTTGCTTTCTAACCTCAAATAAATTGGAAGCAGTCTTGCAAGGCCTACATTCAGAGCAAAGCTTTTCTCCATCTCCATCTTGGGGGAAATGCAAGTAGGACAAGACACACGAATAAAAATCCCAGACAGTGATGCGCTGAAGCATCACTCAGCGAACTCAGGAACAGCACTTCTGTAGTCATCTTTCTGCCTAATTATAACCCTGTTGTGCTTCTACCGCTACTCAGCTACAGGATCAAACAGCTTCTCTCCATTAGGCTGATCCTCTAGGTACTTGTTTTGCAGTTGCTGGCTGTGGTAAGACACACCACACATTTGGCAACACTGATGCTGATGGATTGTTTTATGGTCGTTTTCATTAAATCAAGATAAATAAACAAACAAACGTCTGTGCAAGTTTCAGCACTGCCTGAACACATCCTCAGATCCATAAATGAAACTAAAGCCTTGCTAATCCCTGACAAACCACCTGCAACTTGAAGGGGGAAAACTCATCAATGATTCAAGTGCAGGTGTAGGCTGCTGCAGGCAGCAATGCTTCACAGAATCACACTGTTAGGGACAGGAAGGGGTCTCAAAAGATCATCCAGTCCCATCCCCCTGCCACAGCAGGANGCTGACACCTGGTGCCCTTTGTCCTAGCACTGGGTGCCACTGAGCAGAGCTTGACACCCACCCTTTCCATATTGATCAATGTCCATGGGGTCCCCCCCTCAGGCTCCTTTTTTCCAGGCTCAAGAGCCCCAGCTCCCTCAGCCTTTCCTCAGCAGGGAGATGCTCCATTCCCTTCATCATCTTTGTGTCTCTGTGCTGGACTCTCTCAAGCAGCTCTGTGTCCTTCTGCAACTGAGGGGCCTAGAACTGGACACAATACTCCAGATGTGGTCTCACCAGGGCAGAGTAGAGGGGGAGGAGAACCTCTCTTGCTCTACTAAGCACCCCCATTCTTATCTACCCCAGGATGCCATTGGTCTTCTTGACCACAAGAGTACATTGCTGGCTCCTAGCCATCCTGCTGTTCACCAAGGACCCCCAGGTCTCTTTCTCCTACGCTGCTCCCCAAGATGAACAAAGCAGCAGCTGGAATAATGGCATTTCCAAAGTACTGAAAAATACAAGAGGCAAAGTCTGATGTGTGTAGACAGAGATAATGAGAAGAACACAGATCAACTTTCACAGAGTGGTACTCACTTGATGAAAAAATCATGTGCTATTTCTAGGCAAAGGCTTCCTCCAAACCTGCTCTTTCTCTGTCTTCAGCAGCAAGTTTAAGTCAGGTCTTCCTTCTTTTTCTGACAGGTGAAAACACTTGCATAACCTGACAAGCAAATCTGCACAGACAAAACCTTTTCATTCACCTGGATCCTGCTGGCAAAACGTGGCTGAAATTTAACTTTGCTGGTCAGATGAGAAGGAAATCTGGTGCATGTCAGCAGTTTTTCAGATGTGGATGAACACATGCACATGAAAGCAAAGCACCTGCCTCTGCCTGCAGCTCCTAATCTTCTCTCAGCGACCTCTACCTCTGACTTCTTTCCTGCCTAGAACTGGTTAATTGTCTTTCCCTGTTCCTGTTATTTATGCTACAGCAGAAACCTCAAGCAAGGTCAGCCCTTCTGCAGGCAGCAGAAAATGACTTCAGTGTTAAGCTCTTAGTGGCTGCTTATAACAAGAAGATAGAGAGAAGGGCTCAAGGTGAAAACAGAGGCAGAGAAATAAAAAGGCTTTAGGTTCCGAATGAAGAGCAGATAACCCAGCATCTCCCAGCTGTGGGTTCACTACAGTTATCAGACTGCTCTGCCCAGCTCCTAACACTCAGTTTATGCATATCTTCAGGAAGTCCATTACAGCCATCATCGGTTCCTCACATTATCAAGGAGCGGTCTTTACAGCATCTTCATCCTTGCCACAACACACAGTTATTCTCTTTCATTCATTTCCATCTCCTTCCTCCCTGACCTTACCTTGACTCTACCACATCTTCAGTCTGAGGCACTGGAGGAAGATGGGGAAAGGCACAAAAATGAAGTGAGTCAGCAGTTTCTGAGCAACACAGAAGCATTAGTCAGAGGTGAATGGGGGTCGTCACCACAGAGTCAGGTGTGAATGAACAACACACTGGTGGAAAAACTTCCCCAAACACATGAAGCTGCATCATCACCAGAGAAATCAACCCCACGGACAAAGAACTCTGAGAAAAAATGTACTCAGTGGAAGGATCCAGCGCTGAAACGCCACAAAATATTCAGGGTACTGTCTCTGACACATTCCTAGCTCCCTGGCAGTCCTCTGTGTTCAGTCCAGCTGAAATGACCACAGCTGAGGAGACAGTTACCCTAACTCATAATGATTTCCCTAACGAGGGAGGCCCGCAGTTGCAAAAGCTTTTGCTGACTGAAGCACACGCACACAGTGCACTACAACGAGATGTTGCCCTGTTTATCTGATCCTTTATCAGCATGTACCAGCCTGCAGTGCTACTGATGCAATTAGGGAAGTGTTCCTCCACATCACACAGTGGACACTCGACTTTCTAAATGTTAAGATTAAATCACTGATACAAGTTCTAACAGCCACAGGTGCGCTGTTTGTGACACAGGAATAACATCTTGCTAACCTCAGCACTGCTGTGACAGTGTCTTCCTGCGTTGCAGAGATTTTAAGAGACACTATTAGCAGTCTTCATCTTCTAGCTATAAAATCAGAACATGCACTAGAAAACAATAAACCACCTCCTCTTTATACCAGGGCAGAGTACAGTCATAGGATTCTCATGCGTCACCTGCAAAGAGAACCCTTCTTCTCCTACAGAGCTGCAAATGATATACAACCAACAAAGCTCCAGCAAAGCACAGCTCACTCCAGAGTGAGGATGAACACTGCTTTAGCCACTTCTGCTGGACAAAGCAAGACTTAAGGAAATAAACAACCTTACCCTGAAGCTGACACAAAAACACAGTTCAGTGCTGTACTCTGCACTGCATTCTCTATTCTGTGACTCTGGGCAAGCGCTGATTCGCATGCACAGTTTCCTCACTCCTAAAATACTCACAGCGTCTTGAGAAGCACTGACTAAAATCTGTTAGTCGAGCGCCTGCCAGCAACACAACCAAACTTTTCTGAAGAGCAACATTTATCCATCAGCAGCTCACAATAGTTTCTCTGTTCATTGCAGCTTTTCTGCTGAATTCTTCCACACGATTCCTGGCCCTGTGTTTCCCACCAAGGAGTCTGGTTTTCAGATGCACCTTACTCAGGCATTGTTATGCGAAGTGTTAGAAGGAAAGAACAGAGCTATGCATAATATTTACACAGATCTTTAAAAATCAATCCAAACCTAATTTGTTGAAAACACAGCACAAGGTCAGAGAACACTGCTGGTCAGTAAACGACTGCAGACATCTACAGCACATCAACTACTCTAGCAGTCCATACAGAAAGTCTTCATACACAGAGAAACAGACCTCTATACCTACAGTAACCTTACCACTGACATGAGAAGGCAGACACTGCAAATTTCAGCCTAAGTCCTTCTGCAGTGGTTTCTCTACTTCCACCAGCTTTTTAACTCTTCTGCAACTCACTCCTAGTGTGAAATGATTATCAGTACAAGCCGAGACCACAGCTGCCCGGTGCAACTTCCTGGGCTGGATGCATCGCTGTTTCTAACGCAAAGCTGAGGAGATCTCTTAAAACTTTTTTAGAGAGTTTCTTGTCATCCTCCCACCTCTTGTAAAACATTTTCTGTCAGCAAGCAGCAGCACGGTCGCTCTCTCCCACAAGAGCATCAGGTACCCGGTTGTGAGACAGTAGGGCACGGTGTGCAGACACAATTCTTAGAGACACAAAGAGCAGGAGCCTCCGAGTGTCCCTGCTCAAACCACCTCTTCTCTCGGTTCTTTCCAGCCGTTCAAGCGAGCGCTCACTTGTTGAAATAAACGCTACAAACGATTAGTTCTCGGTTAAACAACACCCTCCCTCGGAGCTTCCCCTGCACCGCATGAGATCAGCCGGCAACACCTCCAGCCGCTCTGTGGCCACGGATTCGGGAGAGACGCGGCGAGATTAGAGCGAACGGGAGCTGCCACAGAGGCCGGCAGCGCAGCCCCAGCGAGGCGGTAACAGCCCCCCACCCCACACACACACACCCCC
>VZRI01002831.1:0-46878 GCA_013397515.1 Upupa epops
AGTTTTGGGCACCACATTATCAGAAAGACATTGAGCTGCTCGAGTGGGTTCAGAAAAGGGCAGTGAGGCTGGTNATGAGGGGAAATGGCCTCAAGCAGTATCAGAAGAGGTTTAGATTGGACATTAGGAAGAAGCTCTTTACTGAGAGAGTGGTTGGGCACTGAAACAGGCTGGCCAGGGAGGTGGTGGAGTCACCATCCCCAGAGGTGTTTAAAAAGTGAGTAGCTAGACCACTTGAAGCCATGGTCTAGGGGTTGGGGAGATGTTTGGATGAAGGCTGAACTTGGTGATCCTGGAGGTCCTTTCCAGCCATGAGGATTTGATGATTGTGTATGTTTTTCAGGCTATATAGTATAAAAAAAGGACACAAGTGTATCAAGAAGTGGATAAAAAACACTCTTGGCTCAAATCCTGCCTAGACATTAATGTTCACTCATTTGTAGTCTTTTATTTCAAAGATGATAGAATCATAGGATCGTAGAATGGTAGGGGTTGGAAGGAACCTCTGGAAATCACCTAGTGCAACCACCCTGCTATAGCAGGATTTCTTAGACATGTTTCATTATCATTTACTTTTAGGAGACAATTCAGTTTTTGACAGCTTTGAGGGCACAAATACAGACTTTATCCATGGAAAATGTCATTGCAATTAAAAAATTATTGGTGTAAAATAGACTCATTAGTTTTGTTTCACTGTGGAGTTATCACAGTATCACAGTAATGATGAGGCTGCAAAGACCTTAAAGATCATCCAGTCCAACCTAAAACCCACCAAGTAAACCTAACACCTGACATCTAGATCATGCCACTCAGCACTTCATCCAGCCTAACCCTGAACATCTCCAGAGACTGTGACTTGATCACCAATATGGGCAGCCCGTTCCAAAACCGTATCACTCTTTCAATGAAAAACCTTTTCCTAATGTCAAATCTAACCTACCCCCGATGGAGCTTAAGACTGTGACCCTTTGTCTTGTCTCCAGTGTCCAGGGAGAGAAGACCGACCCCCTCCTGACTACAACCACCTTTTAGGTAGTTATAGACAGCAATAAGGTCACCCTGAGCCTCCTTTACTCCAGGCTAAACAGACCCAGCTCCATCAGCCTCTCCTCATAGGGTTTACCTTCCAGTCTCTTTACCACATTGTTCCATCACATACCATCTTTGGCAGGTAGTATAAAATTAAAATAAGTTCTCAACATTTCCTAAGTTTAGCACCCCTCCCCATGCCTGCTACTGGTTTGAATGGTACAAAAATACATAATAAATTGCAAAAGCATGATCTGTTTTTCCAGATCATTGTCAAATTTCCTGCTCAGACCAGTTTGTCTAATAAATACTCTTAAACACATCTGCTGATTGTGTGGATTAGGTGAAGAACAGGGAAAGTTAAAGACTACTTGTGAAGTCAGTTCATTTTTGAGAGATCTTCAGTTTGCCTGCCTAGGCATCGCTTAGGGGACATTTCTGGTCTCATACACAGTGGCCAAGCTGTTGTCATTTATCGTGGCTGTTCTATCACTGTAATGGTCACAGTGCCTAAATACATGTAAAGGCTAACAACCTGTCACCAAAACCAATGTAAATGTACTCCAGCAGAAAAGCAGTGAAATATTTGTGCATCTTTGACTGGAGCAGCCAGCTGACTGGTCTATAGACAAAACAAATAGGGAATTCCCTCAGATGTTTTTTGTGAAGTGGCTCATAGGGGCATAATCAGCTTTGGCTTCCTATTAATCAGTGCAGTTTGGCTATTAAAATTCACAGTTCTGTGCTATGCGCCCCAGTCTGTTCTGAGGATTGTGTTACACTGTGATTGGGTTACAGCACGGCAGCTGGATCAGGTGAATGGAGAGCTTTTCCTGCAGGTGGAAGCAACTCTTCCCTTAATGGAGCTTTGGATGCACAGTCCAGTCTACTCTTGGAATTTTCTTCTTCCTTACAGAGGAATTGCTAGAAAAAGAAAAAGAGCTGCAAGTCAGCTTAGTCAGTGGTGCAAAGGTACCTAGAAACTACAGCAAAGACTGAGGTCTGATCTGCTGTCTAGATTACCTTCACTGTGAAGTCCTGCCTCTGTTGCCTTCTTCATTCACACACATAAACAGTTCTGTCTTTCTGGTGTCTGTGATAATAATTTGGTTACTCAAAGAACCCCTTGAGAGTTGAAGAAGCAGCATCTTCAGGGCTCAGGGGCATCATAACTGGTGCTATTAATGTTTGGGGTTTTTTTCTGCTGATTGTTTAGTATTAGCTTAGTTTCCTTTGAAACTCAAAGTTTGCTGTGAAAAGAGAACATTGAGTGGCTAGTATTCAGCTTCATTTAACACATTGGGAAGGTACTTGATGGTAATCCTTGTTTGAACTGGCAGTCAGAAATTGAGTATTTCCACCTTGATGCTTCTCTTTGTTAGTACTTTGTATGTTGAGGATTATGTGTAAGTATGTGCATAGTAACATAGTTCTCTGTAAGACTGGAGAAAACTGTTCATGTTGTGCCTTCTGTGGTCCATGGACGTTGCCTGAATGGGAAGGAAGCATTTTTCCCTTAAGGTGGCGTAACTGTAATTTGTCTTTATCGTTAAACCGAAATGTGGTCATCTTAGCACACACCTGTACACACAGGGTATGGACTGAGGTAATTATTTCAGCCCAACAGCCATATTAGTCTTTCTCCTAGTGAAAGGTTATGAATATGGAGGCTGTTATTCATCATTACCTTAATAAAGTTGCTGAATATGTTACAGAATTCAGTGACTCTGTATTCTCTAGGTGTTCTCATTTTAGTTTGATGAGGACACGTAAAATAATTCTGCCTTTCAAAAGACTTGCTTCAGCACTTGTTAAGCAATGATAACAGCAAATGTTCCCAAGCTAAACTTGCTTTGCAATTACTGTTTAGCACAAATTGTTCCAAGTGAGGGATCTCTATCAGTCTGAGCACATGGGTGAGTTTATGATGTCACACAGAGCAAATTCATTGATAGAAAAGGAAGTGACGTATGCAGAATAATACTACGAAACAGACATGAAGTAGTGAAGACTAAGAAAAATGATTAAAAGGGATGTAAAATTTAAGTGAAGAAGCCAACTTTGATGACAAGTTAAGGAGAGAACTTATCTCAAATGGTTGCCCCCTCTGTGGAACACCTATCTGAAATGACTGATCACTATTATGGTCCATGTCTTCAATGAAAGTAATGTTAACTTTTCCTATGTTAATCTAAGATGTTAACCTTTCCCATCAGGGTAATGCTTTTTAAACATCCCAAGAAGTCATGGCCATACACATGGCAGAATTGATGGCTGATATGTCTGCATTAATGCAGACTGTGAACTAGGGCTTGCCTTTGAGCCATGTTGCCTGTGTCATACCATTTTTTTAGTTTGTCTTATCTTCTGTAATGATTGATGTTCAGGAAGATCTAAGATTCCAAGCAGGGCAGAGCTCTGAGTGCATACTGATTTTTTTTGTTGTCGGCCACAGCTTCTCAGCTCTGGCTATCACAGCATGTGTCCAGAGAAGGAGGAAAGGGTGAACTAAAGTCAGGAGTAAAAGAAACCTAAATGCAAATTTTTTTGAAGTGGAAGCCAATGAATTATGCAGTTGGTGAGCTGTCCTGACAAGGGCCTGTCAGAGGCAAAAGTACCTTTTTTAAGGCTATTAACTATACTGACACATAGAGTGGGTAATTCTGTAATGATAACATTTTGGGCAAATTCCCAGCCTTGGAAAGCAGGCAAACATCTCCATATTTGTGTTATGTTTGAGGTCTAGTGTTCCTCCTTTGGGCCATATGTTTTAGAAATTTTAATTGAAGGAAGCATTGTTGCAGAGTAACTGCCTTCTCTGAAGCACTTTCCAAAGAAATGTTAAGGCTAAAGGTCTTGTTTTCTTAGAGAAAATTATATGAATCCTCTAATATTTACTCAGATATAAATAGCAATGGGCAAGATTCAAAGGATGGATTCCTGGGAGATTGTATCAGAGGTGGTTATTTTCCAAATTGAACAAAGGTGTTGGTTGTTTTAAATGTTGCATCCTCTTTGGCACAGAGAACAGCATGATCAGGAACCAGCAATCACTTGTAATGCTTTAATGAGGGTTTCATTTCTTAGGTGCATCTTATTTCTCTTTGGTCCCAACAAGAACAAAAATGCATCTTGTTTCTAATAAGATATGGCATTTTGACACTGTGTGAACCTTTGTCCTAAATGGGTTGATTCTCTAGCCATAGCAGTAGTAATGCAGATTATATTAGCATTAGGACTGTGCAGATGATAGGAGAAAGTTCAACCCAATGGAGGAAGCAACTTACTGGGATGCAGAAGGTGCTGCAGGGCAGGTAATGAGTAATTTTCATTCCCCTGTAAATAGAAGGGAAGTTTATCACTTCTCAAGGAGAGCTGCTGTTTGAAAATATTGTATTACTTACAGCTTGAAACAATCTTCTAATGCTCTGCTAATAAATAAAAAGCCCCATAGCTAATTCAATTAACAGATTAGTTTGCTTCCCACTGTGAAATTCAGCCTCTTACAGTGCAGGTCTTCTAAAGTTCAGCATGCAATTTATGCATAGCCAAGGAGTTAACATCATGATGCATAAGCTTTGTTAAAGAGGCTGAAGGCCAGAGCCCTCCTAATGCCTTGACACATCCACAGTCACACTTCCAACCACAGCTACAGCATTTGAGGTGTGTTTATGGACTCCGTGGCTTGTCTAGAATAACAGACCAGTGCTGGTGCATGCCTTGCTCAGGAAAATAATGCCTAAATGTAAAAATTTTAAAATTAAGAAGATGCATGGCATTAATTCTCAGAGAAGGAGTGCAGTTGCTGATTTGCTTTTATTTTTCTGTACCAAGAGCAAATGTATAGTAGCTGAACTGACTGGAAAATGTGCTTTGTAGTAAATGCACGAGGTAAGACCTGAAATAGCAAAAAGAGGTGTTTTTATATAGAGGTATGCTTTTCTGTTATCAATTATTGAAGAAGAAAAATCAGAATTGATGTTTAATAGTGCATCCAAATCATTCCAAAATCCTGCAAAGGAGCAGCCTAGTTTTCTACTTATGAAAGACAGATATTTAACTTTTTACGAAGTTGTAACTAAACTTTGTAGGATGTTTTAAACTTTAGGAAGCCTAACTGTTGTCTGATTGTAACCTGTTGTGTGCTGTCCACACCTAGAAAATTACAATTGATACCCCATACTCAAGGGAAAAAAGTCACAGGGATTAGCTTATGTAATTGCTGCTTTTTTTGGTATTTGTTAGTGCTATCATATATGCTACAGGCATTCCAACCAAGGCCATGTGGGCTGCAGTGGAATTTGATGTACCCGCAATTTTAGGGAAGAGCTTATGCCTTGTTAATGTAATCCATAAAAGGGTTCCAAACTTCCTGAAATCAGTCCCTTCAGCTTCTAAGTCTGCATGTGATCTCAAAGAAAAGGATCTGGGAGTGGTTAGCTAACGCTTTGGCATAATCAAGGTAGCATTGTTCTTGCAAACCCTAAAGTGACTGGTTTCACTGATACAAACTCAATGAACCACTTGTCTTCTGTTGCCAAATCCCTGTTATCAGACTTCATAATGGTTTCAGTGGCATTACAAAGTGAGGACTGAAGCATGACATGATAATGTCATTTACATGCTTTGTTGCCCTTTCTTGTCTAAAGTATTAAAAAAAAATTATAAACTGCTTACTGCCTCGTGAAATTTAAAGGACAGAAATGACAATACATAGTACAAGTAGGCAAGGTTTATTCTGCAATGAGCTCAGAAGTGGGTAAGCAATCTGTGCCTCACGGGGTTAAATATATGGCAGCAGGAGCAAGACAGTAAGGAAAACAGCTGCCCTATAGGTTTGGTATTGTAAACCCTCTCATATGTATGTTAGTAGTAGATACAGGCAGTGTGCTTTTTTCTGGGAACACTTTAAAACCTCCTCTTTCTGAATTCTTTACACAAACACAGAGTGCCTTATATGGTACATGTTCTTTTATATCCTTGGAATACCTGGGGTTTCCTTAGTATATCTGACCTAAGAAAGGAAACACTCCAGTGAGCTGCTGTCCCTGAAGTCCTTGTATGGCAGCTAGTATTAATCTCCATTGGCAGGGAGGAGAAGTATCTGTGCTTTCTAACTATGCAGAAGTACAATTATGGTCTAGTTCATATGACTAGGTAGTAACTGCACCAAACTGAAATTACAGTGAGCCTAAGCAGATGGTTCTGTGGCACTCAGCTTACTGCCGAGCTAGCTGTTAAGTTTGGCACACTGCTCTGGACTTCAGACAAACCTTTTCTTAACCATATTAGGTTATATGGAAATTTGCCAACCAGCAATAGGCTTTTGATGCACCTTTTGTTTGTCCTCCTATTTTATGGAGTAGACAGCCATTACTTTTCTTAACAACTGCCAGGCTTCCTAAAATAAAACAAAAAAAAACCCTTTAAAAAGTGTAGTAGAAAGGGAGCATTTCCTGAGACAAAGGAACACAAAGCTGACTTTATTATTACGCAAATCTGTAGTTCTCCTGTGCTTTTCATCCATAGATCTTGATCGCTCTGTAAATCAGAACCCAGTAAAATCATAGTACTTAAATATTGTGCAGTTATTCTGATGAAAAGCAGGAGCCCAGTGAACCTGGCTGGCTAAAGCATAAGCTGTTCCCTGATGAGTCAGCAAACTCATCAAAGATATGGTGGCCCACAGTAGAGGGGCAGAGTAAACAAGTGGGTTGGTGACTCTCTCAAACTATTGAAATAAAGATTGTCTGAGTTTGGCAGATGGAACCTTTTGTGTCTTGATGGACTGACAAGGTGTACTTACACAGTTGTCCTGTCTCCTGGACAATCATAGAATGGCTTGGGTTGGAAGGGATGTTGGAGATTATTTAGTTATAACCCTGATAAAGGAGAAACAGAAAACCATTATTTAATTAGAGATGTTTGGGTCCCTCATCATTGTGAATTATGCTAAAGGTAAGTTGAACAGGATCTGACATATTTTCACGATTGTTCATCAGAATAGCTAGATAAGAGACTGGAGCCACTGGTAAATGCCCTGTTTGGAATATTTTTTATCAGTATCTGCAGGGCAGTCTACTTGTGCCAGTGCTAGTGCAAAAGCAATGGAAATGACATGAGCTTATGTTGCTTCAGGTCTAAGAATGTCTGAAATTGCCCCAACCAGGGATTGAATATTCCAGTGAAGAAATTTCAAAGCTAGCTTTCAACCTAAATCAACCTAAAATTTCAAATTAGAGTGTTTTCAGGATTTAGCTGACAATTTTTGTGTTCTTAAAGGATGAGAAGTTGAGCAATAACAATGAGGATACTTATGGATATTATCAGGCTTACACTATACTCAAGTAGATTGAGCTATTAAAATGATGTTTTTGATCAATATATGTTTTCATAATGTTTAATTTGCCACTATTCCCTGTAGCTTTAAACTTTTGTTTCACTAAAATGACTTTGCACTTGCTAATGCTTTTCTAATACTTGCAGACGGTTGTCAGGTCCCCTTTTTATATCAGAAGGAACCTCTTCATAGAGAGGGTAACGGAGCATTGGAACAGGCTGCCCAGGGGGGTTATGGAGTCTCCGTCTCTGGAGATGTTCAAGACCCACCTGGATGTGGTCCTGTGTGACTTGGTCTGGGTGATCCTGCTGAGGCAGGGGGATTAGACTAGATGATCTTTTGAGGTCCCTTCTGATCCCTAATGATTCTATGATTCTTAGGATTTAGTGTGTTGATGCATGCTTAGCTCTTTGTAAATCAGTCCCTCTCTGCTTTTTTATGGGTCTCTTGTGACCTTCTACTGGGTTGTTATTGTCACCCAGGAAATGAGTTCTCCAGGGCAAAGTGAAGTAATCCAGGTGTGATGACCATAAATCTGTGTTACGGATGTTACCTTTCTGCTCTATGAGGCTATCTTTGTATTTAATTTTAAATTGCTTGGACTTTTTCTTCTACCACATCATACATTATTCACTGTGTACTCCTTAGACAGCACTGTACTGCTGTGAGGCTAGAGTCTTGTCTTGATTTCTGAACCTGTTTTTTGCTGTTGTGCATGATCTTACTCAGTTAATTTGACTCCTTGATCCTGTGCCTGTATGTGTTAGAGGATGATAACCCTATAGAAGATACATTTTGTAAGGCTACTGTGAGTGTTGGTTCAGGTTTGCGCATGATCTGGAAAATAAGAAGTGAAAATGTAAAATACTTGCTGAAAGGGCTGTAGTAAACACATTATGTGGCCTGTAACCTTTTCTGTCCAGGCTTCTGGAAACTGAAGGAGCTATCACTAAAAATTCTGTGTGTGCGTAATAATTTGTCACCTCGTTTGGTAAAAGGAGGAGGCAACTAAACAAAATGAAAAGGGTGAGCTCACTAGAGACTCATTGAGCATGTGCTTTCACCTGCCCAAATTTGTTGTACAGCTATGGATTTTTGAGACCTGCACAAGAGAGCATACAATCTGTCACAATCTCAGACAAGGAAAAGACATTATGTTTGTTTGATTAGTGCCGAAGGAATGCAGAATTGTAAACAAAATGCAGGGGAGCTAGGAGTGGAACATGGAGGGTCATGGTTCACATGTACTCTGAACCATGTAAGCTGTGACATATCAGAAATGCTGAAATGCAGAAATGGTGACTGAAATATTATAAAACCAATTCTGTGAAAGTTAATGCCCAGGTGAAGGCTTTTGCCATGGGCTAGAACTGTGGATGAGGACTGAAAGGTGCGCAAAAGGTTTGAAAAGTGCCAGAATGATGCACAAAGATGCATGAGTTCTTGGGCAGAAGGAAGGATGTTCTGACTGTGTTCTGCATTCTCGCAGGATGGTAGACTAAGATAAAATAGATGGAAATGCAGACTTAGTGCTGAATTCACTCAAGAAAACAGGGAGAGTGTAGAGAGAAGTGCTTCTGTTGGTTCCCATGTTATGTCCAGTACAGAAAGGAGCTCAACTGTAATGCTATAGTTCAGTTCTTGCAAGAAGTGTTTTTATGGAATTTTGTCCTTAGATGAACTTCCCAACATGAGCTACTGTCTAGAATGTACTCCAGTTAAAGTCTTCTGTGAGCAGTTTGAAAATGTTGACATTATTTCATCTGAACCGTGATCCAATTTTCACTGTGAGAGGAACATAAGAGGTGGTGGTTCTAACTGTCCAGCTTACATATAAAATGTGTAAACAGAGGAACACCCCAATCAAGCAACTCCCAAAATGACAACTTATAAAGAATATGAAAGTAAAGAAGTACCATAGAATTCAAATTCAACTAGTTGAAGGCATAGTTTCAATCACCGATAGTTATGAGCAGAAGACAGCCTTTCCTCAGCAGTGAGAAGGGAGACTGTGGCAGAGTAACATGGTGCAGAAACCAAAGTGGCCCACACCACACTTGCAGAATATGTGGCTGATGTTTCATCTGGCTTTGAGGAGCCTTTAGCTTACATTTTTCCTGCCATAGTACTACTGATGTCAGCACCACAACTAAATAAATTTTGTCTGGCATGTGGAACTTTCCTTAAGTTAATCCTAAACCACAAAAACTGGGGTAGTGGGTTTAGCTGTGCAAGTAGAGACAGAAATTCAGAGAGATGTCTTGTTTTCCTGTACCCCTGTTTTCTTATTGGCAATAACTTCTCATGCAGAACCAGATCAGTCAACATATGCTTGATCAGAAGGAGAATTTATCTGCCAGTGACACTGTACACCTCTGTAGATGTGAATATTTAGTGAGATACAATTACTATCTGAAGTGTTTCCAACTTAACAATAGATCAAAACAGGTGTATGCACAGAGGGAGCAGAGATACAGATAGTTCTCTAAGGGTCATAGTTTGTTTAGAAGAGTCCTGGATTTGGAGCCTGGTCCCCTGAAAGCTATTGTAGTGTCTGACCCAGTAAATTCTACTATAGACTAAATATTAACTACCTTAATGCAGTCAAAAGACAGTTTTGATTTGTGCTAAGGGAGTCTTAGACCCTCATAGCCTAGTCCTTTTTTAGGCCAGGTGACTTTCGTAAAGAATTCACCTCTATAAAATAAGTATTTCTGTAATAGCAAGAAGGCTGGGGTGGCTGGGCTAGCAGAGAAATTCAGGTCTTTTTCAACCCAGAAAACATGAATCTGGATGAGCTGGTTACAGACTGAACTCAAAGTCCTCAATGAACTTCTAAACAACTCATTAAGAGGTTTTGGGGTTTGATTTGTTTTCCTAGAGGTGAGCCAGCAGTATGAAGCTGAGATCCAGATGTTCTGGACCCAGCCTCCTATTTTATGCATATGAAAGGTAGTTATTTTGAAGCACTGATTTATTATGACTCACCTGTGTTCTTCTTGGGATAGAATTATGATGTTGCTTTTGGTGTGGTTTTGTTTTGCTGTATGCCTCCTTCTGTATGTCTGTGGCATGTGACAGAGCGAGCTTAAGAGTTACTACTACATGTACTTGTATTTTGGAGAGAAAAATCTTCCTATTGCTGGTTATTTCCTCCCTCCTGTTTGTTCCAGAATTTTAGTTAATCATCTTGCCAATAATTTGCTTAAGTAGCTTGGATATAAAAGAAAACTTTGTTTTATGACTCTTAATAAAATGTGTAGAAGTGTCTGTGAAGTTAAAGGTAAGCAGGTCTTATGCTCCAGAGTGTAAATGGAATGCTGAGGAATTCAGAAAAAGAATTCACCTTGCTTATGCTGCTTGTTATTGTTTGGTTTGATAGGTGAATTGTGGATGTGGGTCATCATATTCTGACTATCTCATAGCTATTGGTGGAGACAGAATGCTGATGTTGGTAGAATAGTAACTACAGATGGTATCACTGATGCAATGCTTATTATCCAAACAAAAATAACAGATCAGAGCTCTGTAATAATAGGAATATGAATTTTATAAGCAAATTAAATATGTGAGGAAGTCCAAGTGAAAATAATAGTGGTTAGGGAAAGAGTTTGAAGGACAAGAAATAAGCACTCAGTGGAAGTCAAAGCTTGTAACTGTCCACTGTATCTCTTTAAACCGCTCTTGAAATTTTGAGGTTCAGGCTGTTTGGGATTTTTTGCTTTAAGGAAAAGAAATTGAATCAGTGGACCTTAAAACAGTATGTTTGGAAAAAAAAATCAACCCCCTCTGCATCTTGAGTTCATTATATAGCTATCCCAATCTGGCTTTAGATTGGGATTTTGTATGTTGATTTGATTGTTATCTATGGTTAACACAATATCCACAATCAAAGTATCTAGGGTGCTGGTTGTGTTACATCTGTCATGGATTTTTGATATCTTTAGGCTATGAGGCTATGCTGACTTGTCAGTTAAATCCTTAGAAAGTTTTCTCTGCAAGTGCTTCTGTGGAGAAGGTAATGGCTGTGTATTTCCTCATCCTTCCTGTAGTCTTCTGATGAGCTCCAAATTACTGCAGTTCTTGTTGAAGATACACGTATAGCAGTTATGCGGAAACTGGCAGGTAGTATTGCAAAACACAGAAGGTAGGAAAGAAAATGTGTTGATAAGTTATCCAGTTCATTCTATTAACACAAACCAGAATTTGCTGCATAACTGATTTTGACTGGTGTGTTCTGTTCTGGAAGTGTCCTGTGTAGAGCTTTGCAGTTGCCTCAGTTGACCTGTAACAGTGCTTAATTATACTTCTCTTTACAATTTTCCAAAAAAGACAATTTCTAGAGAAATCACTAGTGTCAAAAAAGAAAATCAATCTCCATTTCTCCATCTTAAGCAGATAAATTCTTGTCCTGTTCTCTGTGGATGTGAAGAGTTTATCATTTCATTCTTTAATGACATGAGCAGAATTACCATGCCTTTAAGGCTCAACAAACCTGACCCTTCCAATCTCTCCATGGAGACCGTATTTCCTAGAAGTCTATTCATATTTGTTGCCCTCTTCCGGACCCTTTTCCGATCCCGCCTCTTTCCTGAAGAGATGTGTATATGCAGGAAGACTCAGTACTCTAGGCAGAAACTGGCCAGTATTCAAGAGGAAAGAATGCTGTTTTTAATTGGTATGTTTCCAAATGTGACACTGTTCCTACAGTGAGATTTACTAGCAGCCCAGGTTGTTTTTTAATTTTTAATAACTGAGACATTGCCTCATTTAGACAAAAACCATTTGAATGAAACTATGGAAACTGAAGTCCCTATCTCACTAGTGGGTCGTGGTTCAATGATAAAGCAAATTGTGCATTAAAACTCCTAGTGATCAATAAGAAACATTGTGGTTGGGTGGTGTAATGCAGCTGCAATACCAGTCTTTCTCTGCTTCTTCTACCTAGGTGATCCTGCCCTGGCAAGGGGATTGGACTGGATGATCTTTTGAGGTCCCTTCCACTCCCTAACATTCCGTGATTCTATGACATGGTTACCTCATACTGACAGGCTAACCTCATATTGACAGGATTTTTGGTGTCCCTGACTTGTAACTTATGATCTTGAAGATTCTAAATGTATGCATTTAGATCAGGAATATCACCATACTGTCAAAAGCAAACATGTATGTCATACTGGAACTGTTATTGGTGCTCTGCAGTAATAATAATGCTGGGTAAAATAAGATTAGATGTTTAATAACATTTAGGTAAGGTTGACATTAAATTTAAATGTCATGTCTCCTATACATGTGCCTTGGCCAGAGGGTTTTCCTGTCTCTATATTAAAATCAAGTGAAGTTAGCTAAAACACATGGCCAGTTGAGAGAATTCCATGATTGAGCAGAGTTTGGAAAATACAGAGCTGGATTGCATCTTAGAAGGCCAAGATTATCCTCTTGCTGTTTCAAATCTTTTTCATTTCTCATGTGGGAGGATTTGAATAGTTTGCATTAATTGCCAAGCATTTTATCCCTTAATGTTTCTCAGAGTGAAGCAGCTTGAAGCAGGCTTCAGCATGTCAAGTTACCAAGCTCTTCATTTCATGGATTGTACCATGCTGGTGTGATTCATCCTGAAGTTTATGTTAGGAGTCAGGCAACCTTTGCCTAATGTGTTGGATGCTTCATATTTCATGGTTGGTTTAGATGGGTTCACAGATCTATCCATAAACCATGAAGTTTTAGAAAGAAATTTATTTGTTTGAATGAGTAACCAGTTACATAGGGCAAATGGCCCTGTCTCCGATTACTGTATGAAAGGAAGTTTGGGTTTACCACTAATTGCAGATAAAAATTAATATTTGCAAAGAAGACATGTATGATTTATTTATGTGTTTTCTGTTTCCATAATGAAATTTCCTTGGAGTTTAAGTACAGTCATTTGGAGAAAATGCAGAGGTCTGTGGCTCATTAGTTTCTGGTGCTTGTCAGAAGGCATTAATCAATTGCCCTTTTTACCAACATAGTTCCTAATTCAGCAAAGCATTTAGACACATGCTTAACAGTAAGCATGTGTTTCAAAGCACTTAGCTAAATCAGGGCTTTAATGTGGTTCAAGCTTGCTGCATTTCTTTCCAAGTCTAAAATTACCCTGAAATGACAGGAGTAGCTAATACATTGGCTAAGGTGCCATGTACCTTCTTCACTTGCCTTTCTAAAAAGTCTTGGGGAAAAAACGAGTTAGTTTTTTCTCTGTGTCCCATTTCCCTCATCCTTTTCAAATCCTACCTCAGATAGAGGCTTTTGTAATTGAATAGTGAGGCATGTGGCATGGCCACAAGTCTGGAGCAAAGAGAGCTAAATAAATAGCAGTATCTACTTGAATGTTTTGAACTCTTTGATCTCAGCTTTTGCTGAAGCCCACTTGGCTGTGTGGAGGAAAGCAGCAGAGCTTATTTTATAAGACTGGATGAATCCTGGTATGCAGGGTCTTACAAATCTAGGTAGAGTACTCACACTTCTTGTTCTACAGAGGAGGTGCAGAGTGAGGGGAACTCGAATTTAATTCCCCTAAGCACTTCTACTCTTGTGAAAATTACAGTGGGACTTACAGCGGTGACTAAAGTTCAAGACTGAGGGTTTTGTTCTCAGTCCCACTCTTGTCAACTTTGGTGCAAAAAACAATGCAATCTAAGCATGGCTATCCTGCAGAGAAATTCTCTGTTAGAAGCAGCACCCCATCTGCCACAATGCTGGCGTAACTGGTGCTTGCGTCTACCCCTGCCACTTTTACTCCTGTAGGGACTGATGTCCAAGGGACCTGAGATTTTCCTTTTTTCCTTATTCATACACAATTCATAATTTAGCAGAGGTGTTTGACACCTGTCAGAAATTTACAGCAGTTACAAGCCCAATACAATTTTTATGTATCAAATAGGACATCGGGTGCTTTGAGAGTAAAGGGAACCAGTCCTACAGACCTTTCGGAATTTGTTTGGCATGGGAGAGTGCATAAACCTTATGCACTTGTCCACCTTGTTCTATGAAAGTCAAAGCTTCTAGGCAGCGACAGCTATATATCGCACAAAGACCTCCTTGATTTATTGCAGACTTTGCATTAGGGATGCTGCCTGTGGTATCGTCAACAACACTGTTGGATGAAAACAGGTTTCCTTTGAATTCTTTCCCCTCAAATATTGCTGCTGCTCAATCTTGTTTTCTTTGTGATATGTGACATCATCTCAGTCTGAGGTTGTAAGTGGGAAAGAAAATTACTTCATTGATTGATGTTTATATTTGCTTTCCTATCCACGTTTGACAACAACAAGAATGCTGGATGGGACAGTGCACACAAAGCTTTCCTATGTACATTACACAAATGGAAATGACAGCTGAGCTTTGTCTCTCAGACTGAAGAAAAGCCTCAGTTTCTTGTAAGGAGTTGCAACTCTGCAACATGCAATCAACAAATGAGTGTGGAAAATTCTATACATATTTTCTCTATCCCAGACAAAAGAGACCCAAACAATTTCTGTTATCTATATTAGTAATTGTAGATCACACCTGTGAGGAGGTCAAGTGCTGTTACTGTTGAAAATCATTACAAGACCTCAGACTTAAAATCTGGCTAGGTGGAAATCAATGGGCAGCAGGGGAAGAAGCTGCACTGAGGCAAACACCTGTCCCCAGTCTCACTCCAAACCCTTCCCCCAAGTCACACGACATAGGGAGACTTATCTTGAGTCTCAGCTCACAGAAGGAGACAGCCACTGTCACAATTCTGCCTTTCCTTTGGGACAATTGTCACCAATGCTAGTAGTGAGATCTTTTTGATGGTTTTGCCACTTTACCATCAGCTATTGAAGCCCCTAAAAGCAGAGGCTGTCTCTGTGGTGTGATCTTTTTTTCAGTTTGGAGCCTGTTTCTTTGTGTTATGTCGGTTTTCTAAAGCAGTACAACACTCAAGTTTTTTAGTTCTGTTTTCTGTCATGTTTGACTGTGTAATTGCTTGAAATTCCTAATTGCATTAAGCTTTTTAAATTTTCAACAGGTTTAGGTGGCCTCACATCTGATACCTCGGCTCTATGGTTTGCTGAGCACTGTGTGTTTGGGTATTGCAGTTCTATCAGTAGCAGAATACGTGGGCTCTTAGCAACACCATGCACAGGACAGGTCAGTCCTTTAGCCTATGTGCATGTACAGATTTGTAGCAGTGACTTGTCACTCAAGAATTCCTGCTTTAGAGAGAGTGGCACATCTGAGGGAAGGGGTCATTAACAGGAAATTGAGGAGTCAGTTTTCAAGATAAAGCATCCAGATGCTGAACATATATATGGCCCTGAAAAGTGTGAGTCTTCATCTGTCCATAGAAGACACGCTCAGCCACAGCAGACGTGTGATTTTGAATAATTAAATGCAGTGCCTGTACTTGTTTCTAGGTTATGAAGCTTAACAACAACCAAAAACAAAATGAAAAAGGAAAGGATGGGTGGTGAACAAAAGGAGAAAAGATGGGTTATGTGTGATTAACATAGATTTAACTTTCCTCTCTGTGGTGATGGTATGCAGTGAAGTAGATGAGTTCTGCGATTTTTTTTTCCACTTTAAAGTAGTAGAGTTCTAAAAAACACTAATGAATCTCCTTTCAAGGTTCATATCTATGAACTAATTCATATGTGTGGGAATCTTGTCTTCCCCTTAACTACAGCAGCAAGTTGAGGGTTGCTCATCCAAACAGCATTAAAGACCAAAGCAGAGACCCTGAAGAAGATCCAGTACAAATAGCTGCATTCCAGAGGAAAGAGGAATCAGATGTACAATGCACATGATAGTCTAATTGATGGATGCTATTTACTATATGTTAATTGCAAGTTATGTTGTAAGTTATGATGTTGATTAAGGCAATAATTAGACAGTTCCATGTAACATGCTGAGTTGTTACAAATAATTGTTCTGTTTGAAGCATTTCTATCAGTGTACCACTGAAACTTAGTATTTAGGTCAAAACCCTGTTAATCTGCCCTGTTCATCACTTCAACTGATGCAAACATAAATACACAGGACTAGTTTCCACAGAGAATCTATTGTGTGAGGAACTGGCCTGCTGCACTTCTACCCTGTGAAAATGGTATGGTTTGTATATTTGCAAACAGCATTTTTGTGCTACACATGCTGGAAGACATATCAGTGTATAGTCATCATCAAACTACTGAATATGCAGAACCACAGAACAGAGGTTGAAAAGGATGTCTGGAGAGTCTGTAGCTCATGCCCACTCTGTTCAAAGCACAGCCAGCTTAAGTAGGTAGCCCATGCTTTTGTCCACTTGTGTTTTTAATACATTTTAAGGACGGAGGCTCCATTTGTTGTTGGATTCTATAAGATTCCCATTGAACCATTTCCTCAACTTGTTGAGGTCCATCTGATCAGCAGCACAACCATCTGGTGTAAGAATCACTCATTCCTGTTTTATATTGTCTGCATACTCTGTCATCCAGGTCATTAACAGAGATGTTATACAGTGTTGATCCAGTACTGTATAGCATGCTGTAGACCACTAGTAAGTGGTCTCCTTTTGGGTTTTTTATAATGGATTCCAACTCTATGGGCCAAACAGTTGTTCTAGTTTTCAATCCATCTCCTTGTTTAATCGGATGCAAAATACTACGAGACAAGCATCAAAAGCTTTGCTAAAGCTGCAATAGGCAACACCAATTGCTTCTCTGTTCTCAAAATAATCTAAAAACATGAGGTTACTGTGTCTGTGCTTGTAATGTTATGCTGCCTTTAAACATAAATTAGTGAAACAGGGAGTAAAACAGTTTATCTAAACCTGATTATTTTCAATCTTTGTTGATGAACTTTCCAGAAGAAATTTTCAAACATGCAAGACGCATAAATCCTATTAAAACTTCTGAGCTTGGTTACTTAACTGCAGTTTATGCCTTCAGAGACGTGTGTTTTGCATGCCCCTGAAAACACACATGTTGGCTAAGCCAGTAACCTTTCTGTCAGAACTCATTTTGGAGCTTTAGAGAGCAAAGCAAGGAAGGGCTGTGATCTTGAAGATGTTTAGTGCTTTATATCTCAAGTTTATTTTATAATGGACTTGTAAGTGATCACGGGAAGTTACAGACATGTTACTGATGTAAATGATTTATCTTATAAATATCAATGGAAAATAGCATTTCTTGTTTGTCATAATAACTAACAACCCATTAACATGCTGAATTCTGTTCACAATGGGATGGGATAGAATATACTCTAAAACTGTTTATGACTAGAACCCTGACAATTCTCAGTAGCTTGTTCATGAATATTTAGTATTAACCTTATCTGTGACATTGAGACTCAATTACCTTAAAGGTCTCCAATATAAATAATTCTTGACTCTATGAAAGGTGATGAAGGAGGAGCTGGAGTCCAGCAGAGTGTCAGCAGGGGAGCAAGCAAGAGCAGGAGCGAGCTTTATTGCGTGTGTGTGCAGCTGCTATTTAAGCACATTCCTTATCTACAGAGTATACACGTCATCTTACAACTGGCTGGTACTGTGAAAACAATCAGAAATAGGCAGTAATTTGTCTGGGTCTGTCAACAGGCCCCATGGTCAGAGTGTAGTGTAACTTCTAAAGGAGTCTGAGGCAGATCATGATATTTAGGGCTAGGATATGCCCAACAGCCACATGATCCTTGCCTGAGCCTCCTACATGATCACTCTGGCTTTGGTCTCCTTTATGATGTCTGATTATTTGATATAGCCATCTATAGGCATAAATAGGGATGTTCTTAGTTACTAGGATTGACTGTTGCAATGCATAGAGTACCATACTCCCAGTGGGGATGCTAGTATATAAGTGGAGCCCAGGTTATGTCTGGTGGACAAATTTAACTTATAATCTAAGCGCTGAAAATCAGTCTTTAGACTGCACATGTAAAGCATGTTGCACTGTCTGTGTTGTGCTGGTATCTCACAGTGGAGGAAAAACTAGGGGAAAACTGTTGCAAGAAAGGGATCAGAATGATGTGCTCTTCCTGCAGACCAATCCAGCCAGTTCAATTTTCTAGCTCCTTTATTATATAGAGTGGTCCTGGGAGAACAGCTACAGCCATGATGGTGGTAACTGGTATCATTATTGCTGAGTGACATTTCACTTATACCTCAGATTCTTGAAATGGCTTCTGCTGAAGTAACTGTGCTGGCCAGTTTTACATGGTACATGCAAAAATACCCCCTAAGGAACAGAGATAATCATCTGATTGCACTATAGATCATGGTGGTGAGATAGCAGAAGGTGCAAAGGCAGAAAACTCATGTAATTTTTAGTGTATAGTTTTATTCTTGTATTCCCAAATATTCTAGTGTTGGCACATGCTCATGAGTGCAAGGTTACTTGTCATGTGTCACCACACATCACTTTTACCACAGTGTTGAGGTTTTCCTTTGCATTTAAACTGGAAAGAAGCCGACTTTCTATGTTCTATATTCAAGCAGTCACCTAGCACCATGTTGTTGTAAACATTTTTTTAGTTGAACAAACAAACATGGCGAAAAGAAGCTTATTTTTCTCTCCTTAAAAAAATCCCACAGTACTTCACAGAATCTAGGGAACAGTGTGTACTGCTTTGAGAGATTGGTTTATATCCATTACATTCCCATACACTCCCCAACCCAAGCTGGGGAAATAACCGTGTTCAAGAGGAGGCTACTTTGATTTATGTCATCTTCAAAGTGTCACATTTCAGGCTCTCAAACTGAAATAACTGTGTCTGTCCAGGGATTTGTAAAGGCTTAGCTGCATCTGTTCAGAATTGTACCTCTCATTGAAGAAGTGTAGCTTTTCCTTCTAAGCAGCAGCTCTTTTATGTAGGCATGTTTCTTTTCTTTCTACTTTATCAAGAAAGTTTACTTGTCTGTGGACCTGTTACAAGAGGTGACACATAGGGCGCCAGAAGAGAGCAAACGATTATGTGACTGTTATGTATGATCAGTGTTTTTATTGCAGCAAGTATTTGAAAACAGTGACAAATCTATCCACATCCACAGAGGAATCCAGACCTCAGAGAATAGAGTAATTTTTATGAGGGTTTGTCCTAGAACTGGGAAAGCTTTGTAGCTTTGTTTGTAATTGACTGCTCTGCTCATGATTCTTAGTCAATAGAAAGATGTGTAAATGGTTTCATGTCAGAGTGTAGATATACCCAGCACACACCACTTCCAAATGCACTCAGGGAGTATCTTCCTCTTTAAAATAATGAACGAAGCTACTTCTCTAAGCTTTTTGTCCTGATTTCAAGAATCCCAGTGAGAAGCAAGAACACTTAAGGCTGAAGTGTATAAGTACATGTTCTGTTCATAGACAATCTTTCACCTTCCTCATGAATGTCTGTATGAAATTTTATTAGATCAATCTTGAAGTAAGAATGTCTCATAGTTTGGAGCCTGATACATCAGCCTCTACATTAACTATAGAGAGATTATGAACCATATGTTGTCTTCACAGATACTTGGTCAAATATCAAGCACAGGTGATTCTACTTGCAGTTTCAGGTGAGCACTAAAGATACTACTGCTGTTTGGTATGCTTAGAACAAAACAGTACTTTGGACTTGTCTGAAGCTTTCTCTCTTCTTCCTCATTCTCCCATTACTTTTAATGGTATGGGTGCCTTTTATGGATGCACAAACAGGCTTTTTAATCTGTGTAAAATGTGTGCTTTGGGTATGACTCAAATAAAGAAGTTGACAGAAACGAAACTGCTATTCCTAGAGAAGATGGCAGTTTATCATCCTCTGCTGCATTTGTCACTTTCCCTTTTCAGAGCAAACCATTGAAACAATTTGATGGAAATCAGTTTTGTGTTTCCAGGAAATTAAGCATTTGGGTTTTTTTCAGAGAAAGTTGCTTCCCCAGCTCTACCTTTAGAGGGAAAAAAAAAAAAAGTAAGTTGGTCTAATGTTTGATGCACGGGGAGGCCCCTGTGTAAGGTCAGGTCTTCATCCACAGAACATGTCTGTGATTGTACAAGCTATATATTCGCCCTTGTTTACAATCAGCTTATTGTAAAATGAGAATAGAAATGCTGTCTTTCCTCATAGGTTTCTTGTGAAATTGAAATCTGAGAATCACTTAGAATTGCAGTGGAAGTCATATAGATATTATAAACAGAAACAAAAACTCTACTGTGGTGAATGTTGACTGAAAGTAATTAGAGGTGTGTTTGTCCTTGTGTGTTGCAAGAAATCATGCAAACCGAACTAGGAGAAAAAAAAAATATTATCTGAAGACTTCCCTGCGTGGGGTTTCAACTGTGTTCCTCTCATGCTGCGGTACAGCTCTTTTGATTTCCCACAGACAGGCAGAAGGCAGTTTGCTACTAGAAGGATCATTAAACTTGCTGTCACAGTCTGGCAGCCTGGATGGAAAATGCAAGTCATAACATTAATTGGGAGTCAGTCTGTGCCTAACTGGGTTGACATAGCTGCCTCTGCCATCTCTGGTACTCTGTCAGCTTTGTAAATCAGTGAAAGACTTCATTCTATGAGACTGCTAATCCAACATCACTCAAAACCTTGTAATTATTTCTTTACACCCCTCCTTTCAAATTAACCCCAGAAAGTAGTTATTGCTCAAATACAGAAATGGAAACATACTGTTAGTTTTCACAGTCTTGCTACCAAGTGATTGAATTTGACATTGTCCCCACAGAAGGTTAATTTCTGCTGAGTGGAGATGGCATTCCAGGCATTGCACTCACTGCAAGAACAGGGTCTATGGGAAAAAGTTGAGGAACACTGTTTGGAGGAATTATGTAGACCAGTCCAAATTCCAACTGAAGAATCCCTAGATGATAATTATTTAAAAGGTTTCTGCTCTCTAGTGATCAAGAGTCAAAAATAGAAAAAATATGAAATGATGAATAGCTTGGAGGAGAACACTGTTTTGGTGAAAGTTGTTTTGCAGATCAGACTTAGAGCTACAACACCACCATCTAACTTTTTTTTTCCCCTTCTTTATTTGATTATCTACTTTTAATGTCCTGTTTCTGGAAAGATAGATAGAATGAACCCTGTCATGTGAAGTATCTGTTATCATAAAGTTTTTTGTGCAGTTCTCCTATCTGACAGTAAATGAACACAAATACCTGCTCTGTTGGTGTATGAGCCTCTTCTAGATACAAAATCAAGCAGTGCAGCTCATCTCTCTTTCTGGGTGTCCACTGATGATGCTATAAATGTGAAAGAATAATGTGGTAATATCTTGAGTGTGACACCAAGTAGCTGCAACAAGCCCGGTCCTTAAACAGGAAGAGCTGTAAGAGTTGCTTGTTGTCTCTAGTGTAATGGACATAGCTCAAACATATGGCT
Source organism: Upupa epops (assembly GCA_013397515.1). Classification (NCBI taxonomy): domain Eukaryota; kingdom Metazoa; phylum Chordata; class Aves; order Bucerotiformes; family Upupidae; genus Upupa; species Upupa epops. The sequence goes on from VZRI01002831.1 coordinate 21,716, forward strand.
AAACTACCTGCTAACCAGTTCTCAGGTTGGTCTTATTCCCTCTGTGCCAATTGTTCTCCTGATCTTTTCAATAATCTTCTATTCTTCCGTATCATTGCTGCTCTTCCTCTGTTTATAATCTACCATGTGTTGTGTGCTTTGGGTGTGTTTAAATCATGGGGCAACTTTCTTTCATAGCTACTTCTTGGTGATGTTAATTGTAGTTTGCGCAAAGAAGGGGTAGAATGCTACAGACACAGAGGGCTAATAGGTTTAAAAGCGTGGGACTTTAGAAACTACCATTTCTCTTTCTGGCTAATGGAAACAGATGAAACTTAACTGGCACTAACTTCATGAAACTGTCACGATGCAACATTTATTCTGATGGTATAGATGCTCTGTAGACTGTTAGATGTCGTGTCTTGATATTCATTGCATGGATTAAGCTAGACACCATTTCACCTATGAATTCCTTCTTCATTCCCAAGTTTTCAACTGGACCGGGAGAAGAAAATGGAACATGTTGCAATGTGAATGTTCTTTGAACTGTGGGTTTGTATATTATGTGATAGGAGAAATTGGTGGAGTAGTTATTGCTTAGTTTTGTATACTCCTACAACTTAAAACTCAAGGAAATCCTGATGCTGATGAGGGTCCTGTTTTTAAAATAAGGAATACATAAAACTTAAGCTTCAGTCTTCTTGAATTGCACTTAGTAAATGAATTCTGATGTCTATATAATACTTTGCTGTTTATTGTGACCCTTATAGAAAGATTGCTCTGGACAAATAGCGTTGAAATGAAATTAATAAACTCTCCATGAATGGTGTTAATAATGAGAGCAGACAATAGACATCACTACTAGCTTCCCATGAGAAACAAAATGTCAAAGGGATGTAAACAGCATTCCTTCTTTGGTTTGCCAGATGAAGGTGGGACATGTGGGACATATTTTGTCCATTTTGGCCCATGCTTGCATTTTCGGTGACCTAGCTTTTGGTTTGTGATTTAAAAGACTAAATGGTGCTATTATTATATGATGAGAAGTACTTTCCAGTGTTTCAAAACACAGTAAGTTGGTCTTCACTGATATGAATGCTGAATAAGAAGGCTGATGGCATTTCTAAGTGACTGTGTTACAACTCTTTCCCACTAGACATCTTTCATTTGTATGCTTGAGTTTCATTTCGGTTTTCCTGTCCTCCTCAGTATTTGTGTGGTTAGATGTACCTCCCTACCATCATTACAAGCATTGTAACAATCCTCCCAAAGCTTTTGCTTTGTTTTGGTTTTTAGATTGAGCTGGTGCAGATGTTGAAGAAAAACTGAAGTACTGTGGTAAGGATAGTAGAATCCTCTTTTGTAGGCAGAATTACAAAGTTATGTTTTTATAGTCAAACAGACACCTATCTGGAAAAGGAAAAGTTTAACTGAGAAGCCCTTCTAATTTTCTCTTGCAGTGCTTGGACTTAAGCAGCAAATGACCCTATGAAAGATAAAGCCATCTTTTTAAACATGTTTAATTAAACTAAGTAATATTATTGCCTGAAAGTCAGTATAAAACTCAGAGGGTGAAGAGTAACATGTTTTAAGTTCTCTCAGTGCCCCTTTCTCTTATTTTCTGTTGCTGAATTCAGTTTTGTGTTGCCACTAAAGAGTATTAATGTTCATAAAACGTTTCAGCTCTGGTTTGATGCTTAATTGCACAGAGAATCAGTCTTTGTAGTGTTGGTCAATAAACTGTTGAATTATTTACATTTGTTTGGGATGAAGAATAACATTTGAGTTCCAAAGGCTTTTCAATTCTTAATTTATTTGTTAACAAGGTTTGGACAGCAATACTTGGATCTTTCACTAAGTGCAACAGCATTTTTGAGATGCAGTCCTTGAGACAAAATAAACACTTTTTTTTTTGTTTTTTTTTTGCCTAATGCAGTTTTCTGTCTTCTTCCAAAACCTTTGGAAAGCATGAAGAAACATATTTTGCAAAGCAGTATCCTATTTCGCCTGTGCATACTGTTGCATCACAAATTATATGCATTATGCTATTTATTTAGCTAACCTTTCGTTCTGTGGTCAACCACAAATTTTCTCTAGAGTCAATGGAAGATCCAGATCTTAGAGGAATCTGGATGTGAGTCGGAATAACAGTCTGTGCAGCTGGGATGGAAGTTGGGTCTTTTATGAAAATGTGAGTGCATACATCATCCTGTACCAGAAGTACTCCAGATAGATCCAAGAAAATCTTACTATACAACAACCCTTATACTGGTGACTTGCTCTGTGTGTGTGTGGATACTTAGTTGAAATGCAGCAGGTGCATGCAAGTATTTTTACTTTAGCTCAGTTCTTTTCTCACCAGTCAGCTCAATGACTGTTCTTTGATTCAGACAGAACTTATATCTTTATCAGTTTGACAGCAGACTGATATTTAAATAGAAGACTTCTATTTCACTGATCTGTTTTGGGGAAGGTTTACCCATCACATCACACAGATTTTTGCAGCATAATTGCAACAGCCTGCAGATAGGTACTTCCTACCAACTGTGTTCTAAGACAACTTAAACAAAATGCAAATCACTAGTAAAGCAGATGAGGGAGAAAAAGTAGAATTTATTTTAGCAAGACAAGACTTTGAAATGTAATGTGGAAACTGTGTGGGGAAAAAGTTGTAGTAAGGCTGGTCTGTGGCTGACTCCTCAGCAGCAGAAAGCTTCTCTGAAGTCAGGCATAAAAAAAACCACAAACACAGGAAGTATGTAAGACAGATGAATGGAAAATATAGGGGAGAGAGGCTAATAAGATGGTCAGCCTTTAAAAGTAGTTAACATTTGGGTCCTTGGAATGTATGAAAAGCCTGAACCAAGTCTTTGGATTCCTTGATTGTTCTCTTCTAGTGACTTCACGCTCCTCTTTGTGAAGTCAGAATTGCAAAGAAAGAGTGTGAGACATGTTTATGGTCTTGGACACAATCAGATTCCATAAAAACTAGGACAAACTCCTATCCAGATATGAATAGAAAATGCTTTAGTATCTAGCTGAAGACAAGCAAGACTGAACTTTGAGAGATTCATGCTGAAATTTTCATTACAAGGGCAGTCCAAAGAGGACCTTTATAATTTACGCACGTACAGTTTAAGGTTAGTGCGGTGGTGCATACTTGTATAGCTACCAAGGAGATTGACTGTGAGGATGAAACAACTAACAAAATTGAAGTGATACTGCTGAACTATTTAAATCAAGGAGCTATTCATATGAGTGTAAAATAATGTCCTGAAAATAGGTGTCTGTGTGGTGCTGCATACCGGCCTAAATTTTATGAATGTTATGACCATGTTTGTTTTCTGCAAAATCTATAAATACTTTTTTCTGGGGTGGAGGGGAAGAGGGGAGGGAGGTTAGCTGAAGAATGAGAATGAACTAAAACAAAATTCCTTTTTTTCTTTTTTTTTTGAAATGGAATGCTTGGCAATGAACACCGTGTTTATTTTTAATTAAAAGCATAGTTGGGTTGACTTCAGTTTTCCCAGCTGCTATTCTTCTATTGCAACAACTCTCTGGCCTCTTTTCCCTTGCTGATTTCTTTCATTGTTTGCACTTAGCTTGCATATGTTACATGGGTTTCCTACCATTGAAAGCAAGGCTATCAGTCTAAACAAGTAGCTGGGGCACTCATCTAGATTCTCATCTATGATACCTGAGAATGCCCTTCCTTTTGGAAAACTAATAGATGTGACCAGGATAGCTTTCTTGTGTGTGCACATTTCTTGCTCTTCATATGGCTGCTAAGTGAGGATAGATTTAAGCTTCTTGTTGAACTTACAAGTTGTCATTGATTAAAATAAATGCAGTGGGTTTGGCAAAGCTCAGGTATGACTGAGCACACAGGTACTGTTGGCAGTTTGACATGAAGCCTTGATTGTCTTTCTTTAGATGGTTAGTTGCAAACTGCTGGTTATTGGCGTGTGCATTAGATGAAAATTAGAAAATAATACGCTTGTCATGCCTTCTCCAGTAACTTCATTTCCTCTGTCCATGGGACAAAATGAGGAACAGTCAGATTGATGATCCATTTCTCAATGTATTGTGACAGAGGCAATTTACTTAAATAGTGAGGAAGATGGTGACCACCTGTAGCAACTTTTGATTTCTGAGTGGACTAAAATTCATGCTTTTCTGTGGACATTTAGATGGCCTTGAGTGTTCAGGAGTACCTAGTATTTCTGCAGGAATTTTTAAACTAATTACAGTTGAGAAAGCAATGAAGGTTCACTTACTAGTGGTGGAAGTCGACAGCATCAAAACTACAGCTATTCCCATACATAAATGTAGAAGCTAGATAAAGGTAGTGTTTATTGGTTCACTGAAACCAAACCATGAATGGAAGATACATCATGGTATGTATTGTTCACCAATAATATTACAACAGGGACAGTTTTTGTGATTTGCAGGCTTTTCATATATAACTTTAAGAAAAAATTCTTTGCACTGGTTGCTCCTGAATAAACAGCAACTTTCTCATGTACTATGACACCTCCTCTGTGGAAGTTTAGATCTTCTCATCTTGCTTCAGTAAGAAAGGCAAGGATAAATGCATGTGAATGATTATAATCTGAATAAATAATGTTATCCAAGCATTTTTAAAAGCCCCAAAATTATTTTTGAGATTTTGACAATGTCTGGAAAAACATGTATGGTGTATCTCATTTTATCAGGACCAGTTTGCTCTTTCCTTCTTGTACAGTTCTTGAAAACTGCTTGAAGAGGTGAAATATAAGAAAGAGCCAGTCTGAGCTCTTTGTGTGTGTATTTATCACAACACATGGAATGTTTTTTGTTTGTTGTGATATTACTGTGAGCCTTATTGATGTTTGCTCTCAGAGCTCTTAAGAAATTAAGACTGCTTATTAGTTTCTGATTTCTGCCTCATAGTATTTGCAAAGATGTTTCTTTTATTCAGAATGACCAGGGTGGAACTGGACACATTGAACATTTACTTAGGAAAAGGTTCCTGACATGTTTATTTTCATAGTTGATAAAGTTTGCTGTCATGATAAGCTATGGGATCAGGACAAGAAACACAGAGATAGCAATAAGGAGTAGGAGGAAGCAGGGCAACAGGATATGGGGCAAAAAAAATGGTTAATGCTGGTATAGAAAGAATGTGAGCAGGAACAATTAACAGCCAAGCTGGAGAATAATACAGTGGAGGAGGTGTAATGGATATGAAAGCAGGATAGCAGGGAAAAAATGGTGCAAGAAAATGAACATGTTATGTAAACAAGGTAATTGAAAATTAAGAGGAAAAAAAATCCCTGTATCTGAGTTGCTTTGTAATGTTGTCTGAGAAAGGTGATTGACAAGGATGGAATAAGTGGAAAGAACACATTTTAACCTTCTGTCACACGGTTTTTGGAAGATGGTTCAGCAAGCTGGTGGTTGCTTCCTGTGTGAACTGGGATGTTCCAGTCCTTCCCTTGCCTTTGCAATAGAGCAGCATCGGCTTATTATCAGTTTCTTTTGGCATGCAGTCTTGTAGAAGATAGTTTACTTGGGTTAGTACTTCAAGATTTGACGGTGATGAAATAAAGTGCATTCCTTCTGATGAATTTAATCAGTTGTCCCCAGTTCTTGTAAGAGATTGGAGCAGTAAAATATTTTGGGCTGTCACTAGGAAGATACTGGAAAATTATTTTAAGTCATCTTAGTAGGCAGGTGGTATGAATTAGAAAACTAACAGAAAAAGGTATTCAATACAAATCTGAAATAAATCCTGGATCAAAGAAAGTGGAACCAAGGAGACCTAGCTTCCTCAGCCTTTCCTGGCAAGGGAGGTGGTCTACTTCCTTCATCATCTTTGTTGCTCTATGCTGGACACCCTCCAGCAGTTCTGTATTTTCTGGAACTGAGGGGCCCAGAACTGGACGCAGTAATCTGGAGATGCGGTCTCACCAGTGCAGAGTAGAGGGGGAGAAGAAGCCCTCTCGATCTGCTAACCATGCCCCTTCTGATGCACCCTAGGATGCTGTTGGCACTCTTGGCCACAGGAGCAGATTGCTGACTCCCAGGTCCCTTTCTCCTACACTGCTGTCTAACAAATCAGTCCTCAATCTATACTGGTACCTGGGGGTGTTCTTGCCCAGATGCAAGACTCTACACTGACCCTTGTACCTCATTTCATTTCTCTCTGCCCAGCTCTCTAGCCTGTCCAGGTCTCGCGGAATGGCAGCACAGTCTGCTGGGGTGTTGGCAACGCCCCCCAGCTTTGTGTCATCAGCAAACTTGATGACACTGCACCCTAACCCCTCATCCAAGTCATTAATGAATAGATTGAAGAGGACTGGTCCCAGTACTGATTCTCAGGGGCCTCCACTAGATACAGCCCTCCAACTAGACTCTGTTCCATTGACCACCACTCTCTGGCTTCTATCCTGCAGCCAGTTCACAGCCAATCTACCTCACTGTCCAATCATCCAGTCCACACTGCCTCAGTTTGGCTGCGAGGATGCTGTGTGAGACTGTCTCAAATGCCTTACTGAAGTCAAGATAGACCACATCCATGGCTCTGCCATCATCTATCCACCTGGTTATGCCCTCATAAAAGGCTAACAGGTTGGTCAAGCATGACTTCCCCTTGGTGAAGCCATACTGACTGTCCCTAATGACCCTCTTGTCCCTGATGTGGCTAGAGACAGCATCTAAGACAAACTGTTCCATCACCTTTCCTGGGATGGAGGTGAGTCTGATCAGTCTATAGTTACCTGGGTGCTATTCCTTCCCCTTCTTGAAGAATGGAGTGACATTTGCTAACCTCTAGTCTCTAGGCACCCCTCCTGATTCCCATGACTTAGAAAAGGTGACAGATGCTTGATAACATTTGAAAACTAACAACGTTATATATAAGCAGCTATGAGTTGTTCATTAGTGATCATTCTTCAGCTTAGATTAAGATGAACTTTAAACCTTTCATTAATAGTATATAAAGATATTTAACCTGCTACATTAAGTTCATTGAAAGCAGTTATCAGATCAGAAATTTCTAATGTGTATCTTCATCACTCTGTATGGTATTATCCACACCTGTGGAATAAATTCTTCAGAGTAAGAGCTACCTTATAGTCTTACAGTTCGTATATCTCTCAGAAAGCTGGGGCTTGGTAATCCTATTGCAGTCGTAACACTGACAAAAAAATGCTAACTAGGAAAATGTTGCAGCCCTCTGGGAAGTAATCTCAGTTACAGTGAACCGTCCATGTTCAGCACAACACGAAATGTGTGTTTGCCTTGAAGTCAATGGACGTTGACTATGTTTTCAAATTATAACTTAGGTGGGTTGCTGCATAAGAAGTTTTTATTTACTTTGAATGCTGGTGTTTTGCACTGATAAGCTTCTTGTAAATGGTAGGTGAGCAGTTCACAGGAGACACACCTCCCCTTTTTAGGTCATCCTAGGAATGTCCTAGGAAACAAATTCCTTGTCTACCTGTTTAGATAGTAATGGATGAGTTTTGAGCTTCCTGTTTCCTTTTCTGTGGGCAATACTTGTTTACCAAACACTGCAATGAAAAGCATTCTTTGTGTAGATAGCCCATATGAGGAAAAATGGAATCTTTATTTAAGTGCTCTTTTTCTGAGTAAACAAACTACATGGCAACCCTGACAATGTAAACAGCAAAAGGAGAAAAGGAAATCTGGAAAGAGTGCTTAAACAAAGAAATGGTCTACTTAGATGATTTTTTTTAAAAAAGGTGGTTTCCTGTTCTCTTTTTCATGATGCAAAAAAAGCCAAAACCCAAACAAACCAAAAAACCAAAAATCACGCAAGAGCTAATACTGAAATCTATGGGTAAAAATTCCTGGTCATAATTAGAACAAGATGCACATTTAACAGTCAGTCTATAGCTGGTACCCACTGTAACTATGGGAGTAAGAAGGGATAACAGCAAAAAAGACAGAACCCAACTCTTCTCCATGGTACTCAGTGAAGGGACTTGAGGAAAGGGACACAAATTGAAATATCAGTTACCACAGTTATCACAGTAATGACGAGGCTGGAAAAGCTTAAAGATCATCCAGTCCAACCTAAACCAACCAAGTAACCCTAAACATCTGACATCTAGACATCTAGATCATGCCACTCAGCATTTCATCCAACCTAACCTTAAATACCTCCAGAGACAGTGACCCAACCACCTCCTCCATGGGCAGCCTGTTCCAAACTCTGTTCACTCTTTCACTAAAAAACCTATTCCTAATGGCAAGTCTAAAACTCCCCCAAAAATTCCATTGAATTGTAGGGGGGGGGAAAGTGATCAACAAGAACAAATTTCTCAGGGTTGCTTCAGTATCTCTATCCTTGGAGATCCCAGGACGATGTAATCCCGGGCAACCTGCTTTCAGCGGGAAATTAGACTTGATTGTTTCCAGAGGTGCTTACCAGCCTGAGCTGTTGTATGATTCTGTGAAATTATTTGCTATTTTTAAATGTTGGAGGAGGAATCCTTCTTTTATCTAGCAGATTACTAATTCAGAACCCAGCAGGCAGATTGGGTTACCTCCTTTGTCCAAAAGAACTGCAGAGTGCACTCTCCTGGGTTAGGAAAAATTAGGCTTTGGTATCACCTTTCCTTTCCTTTTGTTCACAGAATAATATATTATGTTGCAGACTGTGAGGAAGGCTGAAGCCATTAACAGCCCATTTGAGTGGACAAGAGGCACTGGCTCAGGGCAGGAGCCATGAATGCACCTGGAACTGAGAGCAGAGGTTTTGAGAGGTGTTTTGTGGCTGCTTTAGAGCAGGGGGTTCGGGTGTTTCCATCCATCCTGTACCCCAATAAAAGACTCTACTTGGAGGTGACCATCCCCTTCCTCTTCTCCTGGCACTGCAGTGTGTCTCGTCCACCTGGGGCCCTGACCCCCTTCCCCTGGGCAGGGTTAGAATGCCGCAAGCACAATTCCGATGCCCGCCTAGAACTGGGCACAGTGGAGGGGGCTGGGATGTAATGGAAGGATGCCCTGTCCTCTGTCTGCCTTCAGAACAGGCAGGTAGCTCCAGGGTAGGTGGCTCCAGGCCATGCTGTGCCAGGAGGAAGCCCTTCAATTGCCCACACAGGGGGAATCACCAGTGCCGATTCCTCCTGATGCTGAGTGGAACCTTCAAGCCTGAAGACACCAAAGTGGTAAGCTAATCTTAAAGGAGAAAAGCCCCAAAAACCCAGAGAAGAAATGCGGCAGGTCTCTGCTGGTTTATTGCTGCGGCCGCCATTGTGTTCTCGCCATGTGGCTAGGCCAAGTGGCCACTCCTATCTTTGGTCCTCTGAACAGCAGGAAGAGAAATTGTTGTCACAGCTTGCCACTGAAAAAGAGATGGAAAACTTGAATTAGTGGGAGAATGGAGGCTGGAAGGGTGTTTGCTGTTTCAGCTTGGAAGAACTGTCCATGCAAGAAGCTGAAAACTTGTAACTCTTTAACCTGTGGCAGAATGTTGTGAAATTGGGGTTTGAAGTGTCCTAGGGGTGGGTCTCATCTGTTGCTGCTGCTGTGCTGTGTGTGTGTGTCCCTCTCCCCAGGGGATCCTGCCTGAAGCCAAAGATAACTACAGAATGCTTTACTCATTTCCTTTTCGCAGAATGTGTATAATGTCATTGTGATTAAGTTTCTGTTTTGTTTGTATCACCTGGTTGGGCTTTTCTACTTTCTGTTCTTAGACAGAGGTTTAATATACCCTTCTGTTTCCCCAGGTTGTTTTCTCTTGCCTGATATATTCTATCCAAGACCTCTTGAGGTCTGGCTGGCTTTCCATTTGTTTTTAACCTTGAACACCACTCTCTTGTGCTAATGTTATTTCACTTCCTGAATGATTAAATATATAATTGGGACTGAAACTCGGGTGTGCTATTTCCGAAACAGCTTCTTAACCTGCTTACTGTGGGATAATGTGGGATTGCTCCATTATATATGATGCAATGAGGAGTACTTTCTATGCGCATACCACACTTAACTGCATGAGGTGAATGAGCCTTCAGCTGGGAAGTGGCATAGTTGAGTCCTTATATCAGTCTGAATGTTTAATTGCTTCTCCAAAGTGAGCTATACCTTCACATAGAACGTAATTAATTTTGGGGATTTTACTGATGTTGGCAGCTACTGGAAATAATAATGGAAAAAAGCTGCTATGGAGATCAGTAAATATACAGATTCCATGTTTGTCTCAGACATTCTGAAAGTCACAAGCTCTTGCAGATTATTTGTGGGAAGCATCATTACATCCTTTCCCTGTTCTTTTATTCTACCCTAAATATCTGATATTGGCCTCCGATGGGAACAGGAACACCTGTTCTAGTTTGAAAATTACCATATTTTCAACTATTAGTTGTGGTGCTTTTATGCTGAAAAAGTGTTTTATTTTGAAGCTGGAGGTAGCTTTCCTAGCAGACCTCCTACATCAGTGTCTGGACTCTACAGGTGATTGGTGGACAGAGTCCATAAAGGGAAGGTACTTCGTCCTTCTTTTCCTTCCCTCTCTTCTTCTGAGACAGGGAGCTCCCCTAGGACAGAGGAAGCTCCCCCCAAGGGGGTGGGGGGGTTGTAGGGGAAATGGCTCTCAACCCCCTGCCATCGAAGGGTGGAAGGCAAAAAGAAAGTCTCAGCCTGGCTGAGACTCTTCTGCGGGGGTAGCCACAGCCCTCTTTTGCATGGGAGCTCGAACAAATGCAGAGAGGCTGAAGAGGCAAGATGATCTCCGTACCTGCAAATCCCCTTCTGTGGGGGTGAACGTGTAGCCCTCCCCTCTTTCACTGAGGGCTCAGATACAGAAAAGCTGCATCAGCTTGTTCCTGTCCTTGGCAGCAGGCTGAAGCAAGGCAGCTCCTCCACATAGCCACTCTGCAGTGATCACCTTTGAAGATGCCAAACAGAGGTGAACTCTTAACCCTCTGTCTCCCTTGGTGCCTGACCATAGGGGAGAAGAAAGAAAGGTTCTGCCTTGAATAAGACCCTGAAAAGGCTATTTGCCATAACTGGCATGGCTGTGCTTGACCAGTGCCATGTTGGTTGCCTCCACTGGGCTGACAAAGATCCTATATACTCTGCCACTGAGAGAGACTGAGAGAAGCCTCTACTAAGAGAGAGAAAGAGAGATCACAAGTACTGATCTCCTAAGCTTTTGGCAAACAGAGAGAGGGAGTCTGGAATTCTGTTGTATCCTCCACATTTGAGCTACTATAGCCTCAAAGAAGAGCCCCGAGCTGACAGGAGCTAGAAGTATGCCAGAGATGTAACAGGGGGCTGACATCTGCAAGAGGATTGGGAAAAAGAACATTTCTGCAAGCACCAGATGTGCATTTTGTGTTGTATTCCTGCCACACCCACCACCACCCCTTTCTCATCTGGAAAGTGGGGTGTGAGTGTGTGTATGTGTGTGGTGGCTGCTGGTTACGAGTGTCGGTGTACACTCTCTTGTCCCAGAGCTCTCATCTAAGCCCAAAAACTGATATTTTAGCTGTCTCCCATTTCTCTCAGTGTGTGTAAAGGCACTGCGATACAGTTTCTGTTTTACCTTTTTGATTCTTGTTCTTATTTGGGTTTTTTTTCCTTTTCTTCTTGGTGATGGGTTCAATAAACTGTTGTCTTTCTAGCAAAGTTGCTTTACTGCCTGTTGAACTCTCAGTGAGAGCTGCTAGAATTACAGGCACCAACCCAAACTGATTAAGACCCTCTTGCTAAACCATTACAACATCCTAGTGCAGAGTCTCCTTTGGAATATGTAGACTAAAATCTCCATGAGAGGAGAGGAGATCGGAACCCTGTCACAGTCCTAGATGTTGAACTATTGCATAAAGTGGAGCTCCTGCAGCACATAGTAATTGGACTCCACTACTTTTATTACCATTCAAGACTACCTGATGTAATGTAACTAAATTCATGAACAGAGCAGATGGGAGTGAAACTGCTTTGCGTGTGTCTACCCATACTTTTAATAAATGCCACAGGTCAACTTCTGGAGGACATCGGATATAATTGGATTTCCTTAGTTTCCATAATCAAGATTGTAACATCTTTCTCGTTTCTTAAGCCACAACTTATTCCTAATAAAGGCAATTTCTAGACATCTGATAAAGGCAGTGTTAGCTGAGAATCTAGTCCCTCTGTTGGCTGGAAATTGTGTATATACAGTGCTGTGTTGTGCCTAGGTCTGTGATGCTGTTAATGCCATTGTGAGAATGGGAGCAAGACAGGAACCCAAAGTTTATAGTCAGGAGAATTCAAAGAAGTGAAGGCTCAGTAAAAGTTCTGCCAATTTTACCACTGAAGATTACAGCTCCAAAATGTCTCCAAACCTAAAGAGTTGTTTTTTGGATTGGAAGGTTTAGATATACAGAGTCTGGTTTTTGACCTATGCCTGAACTTCCTTTATGCTTAAGTTGCATGGAAATTCCCCTTTGTTAAATTGTTCATAGCTCTTCATAAGCAGCTCACAATGGAATTGTGGTGTGATTAGAGGTTCTTTCGGATAGCAAATAGTGACAGAGCGCATTTCAGTCATTTTATTGGTATTACAAATTATGTTGAGCTCAATCCAGAAATATCTTGCTTTAAGACAGAACAAATACAAAGAGAATAGCAGAAGAGGGCTTTGTGAAAATGGTGAGGAAAAGGAAAATGTTTGGGTTGTCTCTATTTAAAATAAACCCAAACTTTGAAAGAGAGCAAACCTTCTGAAGCTGAAAAACATTGTTAGACCCAGGATCCCCCTGAAGCATAACTTCTTGACATTTAGATCATGCCTGCTGAGAATCAAGTGGGCCACACCAAACAATAGGTAATGGGCAAAGTCAGCTTTCCAACTTGGTGAAAAAGTTTGAATTCAGTGACCTGGAAGGACTTCCATGCTACTCATGAGCTGCACCTCTGTGAACAAATAAAGCCCAGTCAGCTGTTGCCGTATACAGGAGTAACCAGTGTGGGATGATTTGAAGCTCATGGATTGCCCTTTCAGACCTTGGAGGATTAGGCATGTCCTCTTACATAGCAGAAAATGGCAATGTGATATATGCATAGTAATATTGTGCATCAATAGGGGATTGAGAGTTCTCTTGAATCTCATACTGAACCTTCTAATAAATTTAATCAAAATCTTGGTTTTGATCTCTTTAAACTTTGCAATAGTATGTCACTGAGAGATATCTATAAAATAGAGAATTGCTGAATAATCATTTACTTTGACTCCCCAGAAATATGGTCTCAGTCAATAACCAGAAATCAAGGTAATTAATGGCCCCACACTATTATCTGAAATTACTGAAAGTAGAGATTTTTCAATAATCCATTTTCCTTTGTTGGCATCAGGATGTTCTGTGTGAAGGTCTAAAGGGAATAGGCCATGCAAGGCTCTCTGAAAAAAGCTTAGAGGTTTTTTTTTCCACTCTCTAAGTGGAATAAAATCTCATCTCATTTATCTCATAGCTGCTGAAACCATTCTCTGTTATTATATTTTTAAAAAAACCCATTTCCTGAGTTATCATTCTTGGAAAACCTTAAACAACATTTACTGTTTAAAAATCCTTAAAGAGCTTTCTCATTATGACTAAACCTGCCTTTTCAAAGGGAAGAGTTGCATACTGAATAGCCTCCTAGATGGGGAGTGCCATAGCTCTTATCATTGTTGTCCTTTCCTAGAACTCTTCTTTTGAAATGGTAACCAGGAAAAAACTGAAAACAGAAAGACACCATGTACTTACATGTATGTCCTAGACAAAGCACCCATTTCCCCCTCCCCGAAATGAATTACAATTAGCCCTTTACTCAGTTCTTTCTAGTGACTTTATAGTTTCTTATAATGAGTAGTTTTGTATAATTTACAGATTTTTGTCTTCTCAGTGTTCATCTGCTTTTTTAGAGTGCTTTTATGAATAAGTTGAATACTTCAGGTCTTAGGGAGGTATGCTGGAAACCTTGCTCTGTTGAAAACTCACTGCTGTTCTGATGCGTTTATTCTTTTACTAATCATGAGAGAATACTCAGCTTAGCTTAAATCAGCTTTGCTCCTTAAAGATGTTGTAATGACTGACTTTGTTGAGAAAAATGAAAGTCTGCTTTGTCAAACACTAATACATAGAGCTGTTGATACTAGGATTTTTTGGTCTTTCACAATTTTTTTCTTTACCTTGAAAAATCTTTGTAAAAGTTTTGTTAAAGAAGACTTTACGCAAGAAAACTTAACAAGTGCACAATATGCCATCACTAAAATACTTCCCTTATTTTCTGTTTCTGTAGAGTGATCGCCTCCGTTTTCTGGATTCATCATTCTGAATTCATCAACTAGTTTGTAACTGAAAAGGTCAGAATATTTCCTCTGATTGTCTTCCTGTGAGTGGGATTAAAGTAGTCGCTTTAGATTTCTTTGCCTGTGGCTTTCAAAGGAACCTTTGGTTTTAGATTACTTCTGTATTGAGGCTTTTATTTTTGGAATATTTTTTTCTGTGTGCTTGCTTCTTTGGGGGCTGATCCAAATCCCTCTTATAATTAGTGGTCAGGCCATTAGTCACGCCGTTGAACCCTATTTGTCTGGAACCATTGTCACCAGAGATAACCTCCTTTAGAACAGGTAAGTTTTTAAAAAGGATTTTACCTAGAATTTTATCTTCAGGTCAAAATCTTTGAGTATTACAGCAATAGTTTCATGGATGTGCGACCATTCTTTTAGTACGCAAGTTGGATGAGGCTTTGAGCCACCTGATCTAGTCAGAGGCATCCCTGCACAAGGTCCCTTCCAACCTAAGCCGCTCTATAATTGTATTATGCATCTGCTATATTTCAGAAAGTGTTTTGCTGGAAATCATAGAATCCTTAGGGATCAGAAGGGACCTTGAAAGATCATCTAGTCCAATCTACCTGCCACAGCAGGATCATCTAGACCAAGTTGCACATGAACACATCCAGGTAGGTCTTAAACATCTCCAGAGAAGGAGACTCCACAACCCGCCTGGGCAGCCTGTTCCAATGCTCTGATACCCTCACGGTGTGGAAGTTCCTCCTGATATTTATATGGAACCTCCTTTGTTCCAGCTTGCACCCATTGCTCCTTGTCCTATCACCAGATGACCTTGAGAAGAGCCTGGCTCCATCCTCCTGTCACCCTCCCCTCACATATTTAGAGACATAAATGAGGTCAACCCTCAGCCTCCTCTTCTCCAAGCTCAAGAGACCCAGCTCCCTCAGCCTTTCCTCATAAGGCAGGTGCTCTACTTCCTTCATCATCTTTGTTGCTCTATGCTGGACACCCTCCAGCAGTTCTGTATCTCTGGAACTGAGGGGCCCAGAACTGGACACAATAATCTGGAGATGTGGTCTCACTAGCACGGAGTAGAGGAGGAGAAGAACCCCTCTCAATCTGCTAACCATGCCCCTTCCGATGCACCCTAGGATACTGTTGCCCTTTTGGCCACAGAGTCATCCTGCTGTCCACTAGGACTCCCAGGTCCCTTTCTCCTACACTGCTGTCTAACAGATCAATCCCCAATCTATACTGGTACCTGGGGGTGTTCCTGCCCAGATGCAAGACTCTACACTGACCCCTGTTGTACCTCATTCCATTTCTCTCTGCCCAGTTCTCTAGCCTGTCCAGGTCTCGCTGAATGGCAGCACAGTCTGCTGGGGTGTTGGCGATGCCCCCCAGCTTTGTGTCATCAGCAAACTTGATGACAGTGCATCCTAATCCCTCATCCAAGTCATTAATGAATAGATTGAAGAGGACTGGTCCCATTACTGATTCTCAGGGGCCTCCACTAGATACAGCCCTCCAACTAGATTCTGTTCCATTGACCACCAGTCTCTGGCTTCTATCCTGCAGCCAGTTCACAGCCAATCCACCTCACTGTCCAGTCATCCAGTCCACACTGCCTCAGTTTGGCTGCGAGGGTGCCATGTGCGACTGTCTCAAATGCCTTACTGAAGTCAAGGTAGACCACATCCATGGCTCTGCCATCGTCTATCCACCCGGTTATGCCCTCATAAAAGGCTAACAGGTTGGTCAAGCATGACTTCCCCTTGGTGAAGCCATACTGACTGTCCCTAATGATCCTCTTGTCCCTGATGTGCCTAGAGACAGCGTCCAAAAATGACAGTTTTAAACCTCTAATCCAGATCGCTGCCCTTCCCAAACCTTTGCACCACACAAAACTCCAAATTAAGATCATGTGTTGGTAGTGTTACTGTCCCATGGTGTCTTCTGTTCCTTTTTTGAGGAAGCAGACACTGAGGAGTCTGTGAGAATTCAAGTCACCACTTTTACTTACTTCTTACAATGTGTATGTTTTAGACATATTTTACAAACACTGTTTTTTCATGGCCAGAGGAAGTGAGGGCTCACGAACTATGTAAAGGAGTTGTTTATAGTTTGTGTAAACTTCAGCCCCTCAATATATGGAAATTCCAGACTGGAGACAAACTGAGGATTGCCTCTAAGTTTGACCAGTGCCTATGACAGCAGACTGATGGGGGTCAATGATACATCAAGGGCAAGACAAGTCCCATAGATACCAGAAGTCTTCAGTTAATTCAGTATATAGCAAGCTACTTATTGCCACTGGTGAGCAACCATTTCCTCAGTGTGTCTGGATATTATCCATTTCTCTGCTCCATTCCCCCTCTTTTTGGCAAAAGCATTATGGAAGAGAGGAGACACATGGTGGCAGACTGAATGAAGGTTGTGTTGCTTTATATCTCCAGCAGCCTTCCCCCACCATGAGGAATGCTGAGTTTCAGCCCATTTTAGCTGCTTTTGTCACTGTCCTTGGGGAAGCAAATCTAACTTTACCTAACCTGTTGAGAAGGTTTGTGAAAGTTCTGAATGGGGTGATAATTGCTGCAGTCTGTTCTCTATCCTGGTTTCCATTTCAGAGTTCTGCATTACTTTTAAGACCAATGTCAGATGCCATCTAGGGTTTTCAGTTCGTTGGAAATGTTGATATCCCGAAGTTAAGATTTTGTGTTGATTCAGAACCAGTTTAAATGTTCTAAAATTTCCCATGAAACATCCCTTCCAACAAGCTCACAAAATTTAAGTTTCCATGTGCTTTCTTGGGTGATGTGTTTATGAGGGATAAATGCCTTAAAAATTTGACTCAAGGAGATGATGACCATACTGGCCAAAAGCAAATGGCATCAGAAATGCAAGGGCTTTCTCGTTGTGCTTAGGATAGGATTTTCAAAGAGAGCAGGAACTGCCATCCAGAGTTTTTCTGGCAGTTCAGCAACTGAACTTCTGTTTGTAGACATGTCTGAGCCTGGTGTTGAAAAAAGGCACTTCACTCCCTCAAAACTGAGATCATGCTTCAGGGTATTTCAGAGCTGATGCTGGTGCCCTATTTTGATGGATAAATTGCATCTAAAATTCTGTCCTTCAGCAACTTATCCATCTAGTGTAGGATGCAGAGTGAGTGATGTATCATCTTTCATGCTGAAGTGCCCATGGTGCTTTTGTGCTACTTGTTAAAATGTGGGAGAATTCTGTTAAGAAGAAGGAAAGGCAAAACCTGATAATACTTTGGACAGGTAAACCTCCTCTTTCACATTGTAAAGCTGTCTGAATAGGAGGACTGTCATTAGGGTACATGAATTAAAATACTATATAAAAGGCCATAGGAAAGGAAGTGCAGCACTAAATTTTGCCCAAGTTTTCCTATAGCTTCTGAGACTTCAAGTGACCTCTACATGTAGCCTGGGCACTTTTTGGGTAAAAGCTTTTGTGAGATCATTGAATACTTTAGGTTGGGAAGCACCTTACTGATTACCTGTATGAGAGATCTGAGAACCTGTATGATCTTGTGTGCTGCGTTGCATTGCTGAAGTGGTGTTAGTGACCACTGTTTGGAATTTTGTGAAGTTTAATACGAAGGTATCAAGCTTGAGAAATAGTAGCATCCTTGTTCCTGATGCAATTCAGTCTCATGAAAATGTAACAGATGCTTTTGGCTGACCAGCTCAGCCTGTGGATGTCAGTTGCTAATAAAGTCCTATTGCTTGTAAGAACTTTGAAGTTAATAGACAGAGGAAACAATCAAACAAAAAAAGCCAGAACATCATTTAGATACAGAAAGTTATGCTTCATTTAAGAGTGAACCCAAATGAGTAAACCTGCTGTTGTTCATACAAAACATTGGATTTAGGATGGTTTTTTGTCTTCCAGGAACTACACCAGCTAGGAACTGTAAAACTTACAAACTGAGTAGTTGAAGAGAAACCTGCATCTAGTAAAGGATGGTTTGCCATGGTTTAAGAACATTGAAACAAAAAAAATCTGAACAAGCACAAGGATCATATGTAGGGGCAGAGTCACTGTTGTGCTTGGAGTGAAGGGAGGGCTGTTGATTATCTGCATCTTCCCAGTAGTAAAGAATAGATACAGTTTGCTGGAGAGGATGTGGCAGGAGCGTGCTGTGCTTTGGCTCTGTTCGTTGGCAAAGAGTCTGTCAGAGAGCAGTATCAAGCCCAGTTTAGGCACAGCAGAAGCTGTATCTTTGTGTCTTCTGCACAATATTAACCTTCTAAGGCAGAAAGTGTGTATGCTGGGGGAAAGATAGACTGGGAGCTGGAATTCTTCAGTCTTCATTGACAACTGCTGTTTCTCAGCTCTGTCACAATAAGCCTTTCTATCACTTTAGAACTGTGTTACTGATACTGTTGCTTTGAACTTCCCAGGGATGTTTCTTACTTGGTGTGCATGGGTTTATTGAACAGACTGATCTCTTTGATAAATGGTGCCGATTGTTCAGAACTATGGACTTCGTAGCATTCATAAGAACATTCCCTACTTCTCGGGATGCTGTAACATTGTCCCCTTGTCTACATTTCAGTGAAGCTTTCAGATTGTAGGAAGAAAGAGTGGTAGTCCAATGCCTCTAGATCATCTGGAATTGGAAAGTAGCTGAAATCTCCAAAGAATATGTTGTCCCTACCCGATGTTGTAGACTCGGGTGCTGTGGAGGGCAGCCTCAAAAGTGCACCAGCACTCTTAGCTATTTCTATGGACGGTGCCTGAAATCCCAGTCTCTGGGGTTCCCCTCCTCAGCTGGTTTTCCAAAAGGAGTCTGATCTCTGCAGCTCTTTCTCACATGAGTGCTGCCGGTTTGGAGCTGTTAACTCTTTGGCCTGACTTTCACTAAAGTACCTTTACATGGTTGAGGCATTCTGATTTGGGGATCTTAAAATGAAGGTAGTTGGTGTTTAAATAGCAAAAATGAGAACCATGTCTCCTACCAAAACAAAGTTGAATAGGTCTTCCACAAATTTTTGAGTGCTGACCTTGAAAAAGCCCTTACAGACTCTGCAGACAGACTGCAATGTCTTTAGGAGAATAGATACCCCAGACTGCAACCTGAGGCAAGGAAGTTGTGGAATTCTTTTTCTTTATAAAGAAAATTCTTTTCCATTACACTTGGTACCCACATGTCAGTTTAAAGTGCTATTTATTTATCAAATAACTTTAGAACTCCTGGAGACATTTTATCACTCTTCTTTTTTTTTTCTTTAAATTGGCTAGGTTTACACATTTTCATATATTCTGCTTATATAAAACATGTTAAAGATTCCATCTGAATATTGGTGGGTTCTTTGTTGGTTCTTTTTTAGTGTAGGAGGCAATGTTTAAATGTGTTTTGAGAAGACAGAGAGACAAGAAAAGCTGTCATCCATCTACTGGTATTAAGTTCAGCTTTCTAAGTTTGATACAAACTGAATCTGATTGTTAGGGCAGACATGATAGAAATTAGCTGGGACTTTATGATACCAACTGTTTCTCTGACAGAGTAAAGGGGCACATAACTAGAATAGCATCTTTTGTTGAAAGCAATGTTTGTGGGAGCCTCAGGCAAAGAATTGCAGTCCTTAGTTATGTGACATGTGCAGTCTGCAACAGGTTCTTGGAGCTTAGGGGTTTTTTACTGATGTTTTTTCACAGACAGCATTGTCATGTCTGTTCTATTTTTGCTAGGTTTATTACTGAAACACAAATCTGTCATGTTTTTGCCACGTGTTAAACTGGGCATAAGCGAAGTGATATTTTCCTTACAAGTATAAAGTAAATACTGAACAGCAATACTTGAGAAGTCTGCAAAAATTAGGTAACATCTCAAAGTAAAATATAATTTAATTATTTTTCACTAATTTAGTTCCCCCAGTTATTTTTTTCTTACCATAAATTTTAGAGGCTTTTAATCTGTACAAAATAAGTCTATGCATCTTTACAAAAATAACAATCCACGTTAACAGACTATAGCTTATTAGTGCAGCAGGTAAATGCTGATACTGCCCCTTGGTCTTAAATTGTTTCTGGCCCATTACATCCAGTGCCTTAGTGAGGAGGATGCCAGGAACCTGAGAGGTGGAAGTGCAGACTTGCTACACCTGAAGAGTTTTGTGTGGAAGCAGTTGAGGGGTGCTCTTGTTAAGAAAGCTCATAAAGCCTACTGCTAAACTGAAATGACTTTGCTCTGAGCAAGGCCATTCGGGTGGCTACATCAAACCTAAACTGGTAGTGTTTAACTTTAAATTAATGTTTAAATTTAAACTGCTGGCAAGCAAATGATGTGCTATCAAATGTATGATAGCTGCAGAAGCTATCAATACAGTTGACTTTTAAGCCATGATGTCAGAACTATCACAAGCTCTTGCTATATCGTATTCAGATATGATAACAGAAGGGATGTTAGCCCACAAATCCCAGAATTTAATCGTTTTATTCTCTGAAAGTGCATTACTTGTAATGAAAATTACGTTGTTTTACTCATTCCATATTCTAAACTGTTGAGTTGTATTGTTTTGAATTTCAATCAAATTGTAGTCATCCTCTCCCAGATGGTTACTGTCAGTGGTGAAATGATACTGGCTAATTTTGGTATTTGGGGGAGAGCAGACAATGTGCTGTCTACAATGACCTGAAAGGAGGTTGTACAGAGGTGGGTGTTTCGTCTTTTCTCACGAGTAACAGGTGACAGGACAAGAGGAAATGGCCTCAAGTTGCACCAGGGGAAATTAAGCTAGATGTCAGCAACATCTTCATTGAAAGGGTCATCAGGCACTTGGAACAGGCTGCCCAGTGAGGAGGTTGAATCGCTGTCCCTGGATGTGTTTAAGAGTTGTATAGATGTGGAGCTTAGGGACAGGGTTCAGCATGGTGGAGTTAGGTCAATAGTTGGACTTGGTGATCTTAAAGGTTTTTTCCAATCCAGATGATTCTATGGTTCTATAAATATATTGTCCCTGGCTGGGCCAGCTCCCTCACACCCTTTGAGGGGAGGTGCAGTGACTGAGGTTTGGTCAAATAAAACTCGGATACGACTGCAGAACTCTATCCAAGTGGCAGGCAGTGCAGTACTCCTCACATTGAGTTGCTCTTGGGATTTATGGTTTATCATAAGGAAAGTCTCTTTACCTCAGGCGGTCCCTGTTTTGTAGATGCTAATACATGTAATAACTTACTTGTTTGTTTCGTGCTGCTGTTCTTCTGGCTGGTTCACTGCTGCCCTCATATTTCTTTGTGTTTCAACTAGACGAGCTGATAATTGTTAGCAACTGTTTACTTTTTATGGTTATTTAGTACTATACTCTGTGACTTGTCTCTTTGGAGAGAAGCAAAAACTATTCTGTGTGAGCAAACAGGCAAAATTTGACTTTGAACATTAGTGAACAGTAAGGACTTGCTTCTGCCAGGCATTGGCACAGGAAATGTTAGATTAGTCCTTATATCACTGTATTGGTGCTACAGGCTGTTATATTTTTGCCTCTTTTCCTTTTTATCTTCTTTTCCTACCAATTTTATTTTTTCTTATACTTTCTGGCACTCAGCCGAAAGCAAAGATCTATAAGCAAATGGTCTTTTTCAAAGTATGGGAGCCAGCTGCAAAACCAACCAGATCTAACTTTGAGCTTTAAAATCTTGTTTGAGGGAGTCAGAATCCCTTCATATAAATGACATCATTTTCAAGCAGTATGAATCATGCAGCAACGGCAGAAGATCTGGTTGAAATATACCGTACACATGTTTATCCTTTGGGATGTAAGAAGAGAATACAGAACTGGAGGTCATTTGAGTTACAACTACTTTGGGGAATACTTTTTAAAAAGAACATTCCTTCTAATAAATGTAGTTTAAATGGGTTTGTTTATATGGCATGGAATTGGAAAGGCCCACACTAACCAGGCTTTACATAATGTGGCCTTCTTCCAAATTAATCTAAAATATTTTTTTTCCTCTGGAGTTTCTTTATCCTCTGCATCTGTGCTATAGTTGAGACACATTTTTAACATTTCTTTGAGGAAAATTACCTTTCTTTCCCTCCAACTGTACTCAGCAAGGTCAATGGAGCACTGTTATATGCTGTTTAAACATCTGAAATTAATCATATATCTGCACAACAGAAAGAATCATCATAAAAGGTCTAACAAATCCTGACTGCTAGCCAAGCAAGGGAGTCCCCTTACAGATACCCATTATTAGAAACAAGGAATACATCCCAAACACAATTGTTAGACTTTAACAGTATGTAGTTAAGAATGAAATTGATCTGTAAGAAGGGAGAAGGGAATGTTTGTGACCCCCAAAGCAATTGTGGTGACCCAAACTCTGAGCCACGTTCTGAAGGCGTATGTGCCAAGATGGTCGCTGTATCTGCATGGGAGTGAGGTCCTGATAGCTTTGTGGGGATCAGACAGGACCTGAGCCTGGAATTGCTTTTTGCCCCTGGAGAAGACAGTGCTCCAAGTCATTGTCAGGCTCCAGAACTGACTATCCCAGCCTCTGGCAGTGTGCCTGTACTTGGGTTTAAGGCCTTTTTGTTTTCTGTTCGGTAGCAAGTTTATGGGACTGAATTAATTTTACTAGCCGTGAATTGAAGTAGCGAGGGAGGCCTAGGTGGTGGAGGTTTTGCAGTGTTTCAATTTTTATAAAACTATTTTCCAGGCATTTCCAAAGCCAGTGTTTCTCCTTCGGCTGCCTGTAGTTCTGGGCAGTGTGAAATGGCCATGGGAAGCAAATATTACTCTGATCTTGTGAAAGTTTGATATTACAGGGACACAGGTTTTGCCTTTTTTTTTATCTTATGGTTCCAGTCCTGCAGGAGCTGCAGAGAAACAAATTTCTTTGCCAACCTGCTCCTGGTGTTGGCCTTGTCCTTAATCCTAGAGTGCTTCTCTTTTCCCAGCTGTAACTGCAGGTAATGGTGCTGGACTGTACAAGGGGCTGAGGGGCATGGCTTGGAGGGTAGTGTGTGGGGATAATGATGGTCTGCAGGAAATCATGCACTAAGGTCAATCACCCTAGGCTGTCCCTGCTTTTGAATGAAGAGGTATACCTACCACAAACACACTTTCCCCATCTTCATGTAGTCAGAGGTATTTTGGGATCATTGCAAACCATTTATTCAAGAAAGGGAATAAATTCCAAGTGCAGCACGAGACCACATTGGAAGAAAAACTCATGAAGTTCCAAGGGCATTTCTTTTACTTTTCTTACTGAGACTGGAAAATATTTCCTAAATAATACATCTGGGTGTAAAGGAGTAGGGAGGAAAAAGATGAAAAAATCCTTTAAATTCAGTAGGAGCCTACTTTAATGACTTGTTTAATCTGCCAGCTGGCACAGTGTTGATTTCTTGCTACACATCCTTTAAGGAGATCTATGTAGCTCTTGGCACAAAGTTCATATTAAGTTGTAGAAACTTAAATATTAATAAATTGGCATAAATGCTTTTTGGTACTTAATAGAAATGAAGAAATGGCTTAGTCATCTCCAGAGTGTTTTCTGTCTCCTTTGTAATGTAAATACCAAAATAATGGGGGGCTAAAAGCAGTAGAAAAGATAGAAAAAGATATGCCCTCTCTGAAGTGTGGGCAGTCATGTGTATTCCCTGTACAACATTTTCCTTTGGCAGGGTTTTTCTAATGCAGTTTGTGACATGGTTTTGTTTAGAAGTGTGTGTTATGAGTTTGTGTCTTCTCCAATGCTCCTTATCCAGAATAAGCACTGCTATCATTTCAATGTTGATTTTTATTTGGAGTGTCTTGCAAGTGAAATGACTTAATAGATGCCTTAGGATACATTGCACATGTGTTTTATATGGCCAAGTATTCACAATTTTTCTCTCTACCCCTTGTTGCATGAAGGTGTGCTGGTGCAGCTGAGTGTGGACATAGCTGCATAAATAACATTTATGCATTTTGCTCCCAAGCAGATAGGCTACATCAAGGTCTGTGTCTTCTCTTTTCAATTACTTTTCAGCAAAGGACAACTGCAGACCAACCTGTCTCTTATATTTACAGAATTATTTAATAAGATGTGAAGTCACACCAGTTTTTACAAGTTTTAAAGGTTTTATTTGATCCAGATAAGCACTGAAAAATCATGCTCATTTATGGATTTTGGATCTGTTTTTTATTTGGTTTTTTTCAGTTTAAGGTATTTTCATTACTGTTATCTGGAATATGTGTTATAATAAAATATCTCCCAAGTTAGCAAGGATTATGATCTGGGTCTTTAGTTTGATCTCTGTTCTTTTCCTGAGCCTCTTTTTTCACACCTCTTTTCTTATTCTTACCTCTTACCTTGCCTTCCTAACACTTTTTTCCCACCTACCTAATAGAATTTCCTTGCAGAGGTTATCTCTCTAGCTCTACTCCACTCCAGTAGTATTTTCTGATCTGGAGAGTTATGAAGCATCCACCATCAGAGGCCCTCAGCACACATACGCCAGCCAAAGCTCAAATGTTTCTTTTTGAAGAAGCTGTGAGATTCAAAGGCTGAGTTCAACAACTTTTTTTCCCAGCTAGCCCATAACTAAAAATGAGGTGACAGTTAAAAAAACCAATTTGCTTAGTAAACATGGAAATCTTTCCTATTCATAGAGCATTTACCACCAGATGGGAAGCTGTCCTCTATTCCTTCTGCCCCTGTATTTCTGGTTTAGGCCAACACTTTGTACACATAGAAGCCCACTCTGGGGATTGACAGTGAAAAATGTGCTTCGTGTGACTGTAGTGCCCAGCACCGCCCACCGGCCATGTGTCTCATTCTGATGTGAGTGGACCTAATATGGTTACAAGGGAGGCTGAAGGAGACCATGTAAAGGGTTTAGTTTTGTACAGAGGAGGGCTTAAGGAAAGGTGGCAGATAATGCGCAGTGCAGGGATTT
>VZRI01002831.1:46924-120204 GCA_013397515.1 Upupa epops
CCCTTTATTTCTTTGAAGGAAAATCAAACATTCTTGTTTTCTGGACCACACAGACATTGTCCGAGGCACCGTTCCTAAAACAATTTAATAACTGTAAAATTTATTGGCTTGATGCAGTGCTTTGGTATAACTTTCCTTTGTCACTATAATAACACAAAGTCTGTATGTCTGTGTGTTCTCAGTATTAAGTGCACAGGATTCTGTCAGGCCTCACCTGTCTTGTTTAATTGACTTTGAGCTAGGTTCTGTGGAATGTTTTGGTGGCGCTGTCTCTCGCACAGTGAAGCAGTGCACAGTCACAGCATTAATGACGTACCAAAGAGTTGCTGTTGCTGGCAATAAGTGTTTGTGCATGCCATGTCTACATAACAGTCAGATTATTCTAAAGATTATTTAATAGCTTTTATGTGTGACTCTTATGAGAGCAGCTGGCCCTGTCTTGCCATGTCAGGTTTTATGCTGGTTAATGCACTGCATGCAAGTGTGTCATCTTGCCCACCATTTTGTTGTAACAAAGCCTTGCTGCTGTTGGATCTTCTGGTTCGGTGACATTGCCATTTCAAAGTTTGCTTGATTTCAGCTAAGCATATGGGTCATCATAGAATCACTAGGGACTGGGAGGGAGCTCTAAAGATAATCCAATCCTTCTGTCTATGACATAAATTTTAGTATGGCAATGGGTAACTATTTTGTGGTGCCATTTGAGTCATCCTGTCAAAAGGCTTTGCATTTTGCTGCCCTGCTTTACCTCTTGAAAGCTGGCACTGACCTCATGCTTCAATTTTCAACCGAAATGACATAGAATTGTTGCTCATTACAGAGAAATTGGTATAAGTACTTGGCAGGAGGGATGAATTTTAAAATGTGAGCTAGGAAAGCCCAGTAGAAATATCTGCAGTTTGATCCATTCCTGCTGGAATTCCACTGTTCTCCAGATTGTGCTGCAGCACTTGGAGCTATCACAGTAACACCTGCTTATCATGTCTGTGCAAGTACTGGGAAGGAAGATTAATTAGAAGTTCAAGAGTGGCAGCCAACACCTTAAATATTTATTGTTTATTTCTTCTGAGAAACTAGTTGTGTTTGAAATATTTAGTGTCTCCAAGGGCACAGAAAGTAAAGATTGGCTAAAGCAAGTGAAAGAGCTTTAGTGGAGGGGTTTAGTAGTATTTCTTTTTTTTCTTTAAAAGTACAGGGATTATAACTAAAATTAATATTGTAGCTTATTGCAGGTCCACTACAGAAAGCAACAAAGACCACTCAAGTCTCATTAGAATATATTGTGTTCAGCACTAGGCAGAACTGGATCCTAGGGCTGCATGTTTTCACAGAAAAAGGGTTGAAAATACAAAAAAGAAACTGCAGTAAGCTGGCTGCACTCTATCTCCCTATTATTTTCTATTACTTTTTAACGACTGACTATGTAGCTTAATATATCATGATTCTGTATTTTGAAATGTGTTCCAGAAAGCGTAGAGTTTGAAGTCTGGCTGAGTGCATGCTGCTGTTGGAACCTTCCCATAGTTTTGTTTGAACATTTTATTACTTTTGAATGCATTACTCTGGCTTTTTAATTCAAGACCTGAGAGATGCAGAGAAAGAGTGTGAATAGAGTGCTAAAACATTTCTAAAATCTACCTGGACACAAGTAATTTTAGACAACATATTACTGAAATACTGCATTTGATCATGAAAGTCAGTGGGGCGGTTCAAGGGTAGGGCAAGAAGGGAGCTCCAAATGAGAGGGAAAGGAACTGAGTATCAGAAGGCAGAAAGGCAGATACTTCCAATCTCTGATTAGCTTCTTGCCTGGAGGAGAAACCCATCTCTGTAGTGCATTAGTGGAGCAAGTATGAAGAGCTGCACTGCTACTGCTGGCTTCTTTGCCAGTTCTTGTGCAGAAGAAATGCTCCTGCAATGTCCCTGATGACACCTTGCACTGCTTCCAGCCCAGACACTTTGCCTACAGCTAGAGCTGTGACTGCTGCTCCCAGTGCAAGTCTTTGCTAGTCATGATGGACAGCAGATCACCTTGACTTCTGTCATTCCTGCTTGCACTACTGTGTGATTAACTCCATTAGGCAAGAGTCTTCAGCTTGCTTTCTGCTACTGTGGCTTGTCCTGCTTCACACCGCTGCTGTGTACCTCACCACGTGGGCTCCTTGTGGCTTTGCACACTGAGAAGGGACTAACTGCGTAACGGGGATCGGGGCTCAGTGTTTGGTCATCTGCTCTTGAGGGTATTTCAGTCCCCAGCTGCATGTGCCCTGTACCTATGTCCAGTTCTGGGTCAGACTCTACCCTTCTGTCCTGCCTGACACTTGTGTCACTATATGACTGTGAGAAACAAGCCCACAAACATTTTAAAGATTTTATTGGGGACAAATGCAGTAGCCCCAAGGATGCACAGTGCTGGGTACATACAGGGGTATGCACAAAACATCGCAGACCCTTCCAAAGCTTTATAGTGTTTTTCACCCAGACTCTCACTTGAGCTTTTTACATTATTTCTGTAAAGGTGTCTCCTGCTTGACATTTACAACCTTTTGATCCTGTCCATGTGGCGTTATCAAATGTGCCAAAGATTTCACTTTCTTTGAACAAATTGTACCTTCTTTCTAGACACCCATAAGCCCTTTCCCCCTAAGAAATTTAATAATTCAATTGACGCTGTCCTCACAGTCTCCTTTGTTGGTCCAGATACAAAAAGATTGCCCACAGGTTGTAAAAGCTGGATCCCTGGAGGGACCTGGAATATTTGTGATGTTTCCTCTAAAGCCTGTGCAAACAAATTGAGGAATGTCCTTCTATGGAGACATTCAAGACCCACCTGGATCTGTTCGTGCCCGACTTGGTCTAGGTGATTCTGGTGTGATGGAGGGGGTTGGACTAGATGATCTTTCAGGGTCTCTTCCAATCCCTAATGATTCTATGATTCTATGAACTCTGTAAATACCTGGGGTAGCTTAGTTCACCTTAGCTGCAGTTTTCTCCCCATTCCCAAGTCTTTCTATTCAAAAGCAATCAATCCCTACTTTCCTCAGCTAAGGGGCAAGCCCAGAACATATTTTTCAGATCTATCACAGTGAGCCATGAGCTATCTTGCCCAATAGGGTATCCAGGTTTGGTACTTCAGGCTTATCTGACTGAGTGAATTCAGATTTAGGAAATGGAACAAAGCAGCACTTTAAACTGTGTCTTTCCAGTTGCTTGGGCAAATACTTTGGCTTCAATTAATACCGATACAAAATACCTTCCTTCAGATCTCTTGAATCCTTCTACCATGCATCCTTCCAGCTTTCACCTTTCCTGACTGCCTATGGCCCTGTTTGCAAGCTGATACACATATATCACACATATCCCTGGTGGGAGGCCAGCTTTACACAAGCGCTTGATACCACAGATTCCTAATTCCTGGGTGCTTAAGTCTTATAAGCAAACGTCCTCCCCCTCCCTCTTGGCTGGGGGAGAAGGGGGGGAATTCCTGCCAATGCTGTTCTGACCACTTTAAATGGGCCTCTGAATACTAGTAATTGCTGCCGAATAATTCACTGGGTGTTTTTTAAAAAACAAGTCAATCACAGACCTTTCTCCCTAGAGNATATCACACATATCCCTGGTGGGAGGCCAGCTTTACACAAGCGCTTGATACCACAGATTCCTAATTCCTGGGTGCTTAAATCTTATAAGCAAACGTCCTCCCCCTCCCTCTTGGCTGGGGGAGAAGGGGGGGAATTCCTGCCAATGCTGTTCTGACCACTTTAAATGGGCCTCTGAATACTAGTAATTGCTGCCGAATAATTCACTGGGTGTTTTTTAAAAAACAAGTCAATCACAGACCTTTCTCCCTAGAGGCACAACCCCCTCTGCTGTCCTCAATGCCAAGGGAGTGAAAAATCTCCAGGGGCAAAGGCCTGGTGTGTCGTTACTTAAAGAATTGTCTCTCCATGAGAAGCTGTCCCACTCCGTTTCACATCCCTTTCCTGCAACCCACAGGGANCCACTTTAAATGGGCCTCTGAATACTAGTAATTGCTGCCGAATAATTCACTGGGTGTTTTTTAAAAAACAAGTCAATCACAGACCTTTCTCCCTAGAGGCACAACCCCCTCTGCTGTCCTCAATGCCAAGGGAGTGAAAAATCTCCAGGGGCAAAGGCCTGGTGTGTCGTTACTTAAAGAATTGTCTCTCCATGAGAAGCTGTCCCACTCCGTTTCACATCCCTTTCCTGCAACCCACAGGGAGCAGCCCCTGAGAAGCCACTGTGACCCTTTCAACTCCTGCAACCAGGCTGGCTTCCCAAATAGCACAGATGCCTGATTTGATCTTTTGTTCACTCTGCAAAGCAAGAATTCTGTCAGGGTTAAGAACAGAGCAAATTCTTCCCCCCTCATTTTATAAAATATTATTAGACAAGCCAAACACAGCACAAAACCAAAGCACTATGAAGCCACGGCTCACACAGATACACCAAGTCACTATTGAATCACAGTACTAGAAAAAAAGAGGACATCCTTTCTTAACCTGCTGCTGGCCAGGCTAGATGGACACACCTCACACTCTTAGGAGCCTTCCTTGCAGTACACAGGACTCCTGCAATAATCCTGTTCAGCTTACCACTGTTCACGGGTTACAATCACACAGACTTACAAAGATTTAAGGGGTGGAGGGGTTTGGGGTAGTTCTTGTTCTTTCACTTGCTTAAAAGTGTACTGAGTCTTCCCATGGCTTCTTTAGCTTTCTCCATCCTTAACTACACTGCCTGGCCCCTCTCCTCACCAAGCAGGGGAAAAGGCAGGGGGAAGTGCCGGCAGGTCTCTGTTTTAGAGTATAGAAATAAAAGACGCATGTCACCCAGCACAACTAGATATTAAAAACTGATCAAACTGCTCTGATAACCCCACAGAATCTTCTAACAACCTCCTCATAGAATCATTCTCCTTCTTCTATGCTCTTACTTCTACAGTAGTGAGTAACACATTCACAAAGCCTGCCCCTCCCTTGAGNCAGCTTACCACTGTTCACGGGTTACAATCACACAGACTTACAAAGATTTAAGGGGTGGAGGGGTTTGGGGTAGTTCTTGTTCTTTCACTTGCTTAAAAGTGTACTGAGTCTTCCCATGGCTTCTTTAGCTTTCTCCATCCTTAACTACACTGCCTGGCCCCTCTCCTCACCAAGCAGGGGAAAAGGCAGGGGGAAGTGCCGGCAGGTCTCTGTTTTAGAGTATAGAAATAAAAGACGCATGTCACCCAGCACAACTAGATATTAAAAACTGATCAAACTGCTCTGATAACCCCACAGAATCTTCTAACAACCTCCTCATAGAATCATTCTCCTTCTTCTATGCTCTTACTTCTACAGTAGTGAGTAACACATTCACAAAGCCTGCCCCTCCCTTGAGCTCCCGCCATTGGAACCTCTCCCAAAGATAAAAAACCTCTAACCTCCGCCTGCTCCTGTTTCGCTCCTTGGTCTTCTGGCCACATTGTGTTGTATGGAGGAGATAGGTTATCCAAAACGTCCCATTTCTTTCCTTCCTGTCTTTTACTTTCTTCAACTTGCATTTCCTGCTTTAACTTATAACCTCCAACTTCCCTGATCCTGTCCAGCATGAGACATATTCACTTTCTTCCTGATTAAATGGTTCCTTAGAATCAACATAAATATTAAGAGCTTGAGAAATCCACCCCTCACCTGACCCATATTCAGGCCAATATACCGAATCTTCTCTGATAGATGCTTTAGTCTGTTCAAACATACAATAATTCATCATCTTAACTTTATCCTTTCCCTTAGTACCTGAGCTATAATCTCAGTTTGCCAGTTTCATTCTTAATGGACTGTCCAGGGGATTACCAGTCAATAATTCCTTGCTCCTTTCCTTCCCAGGAAGGGACTTTCCTGCCCTCTGTCCTGTTTTTCCTTGTGATCTGTTTCCCTGCCCTTTATTCCATCTCCCTTTTTTTTCCCTAATGGACTGTGCGGATTCCCTCTTATTCCTTGAACTCAACCTTCCAGCTGCAACCTCCTCCCAGCACCAGCACCAGGCTATCAGTTACTATTGCAGCCTTCAGCTTCCTTTTCAGCTAATTTTTCCAGCATCAGGTTTCAGCTTCCAGCATTTGGTTCCTTTTCTCTGGGGGAGCCATTCACTCCTTTCTCATTTACTATGTCTCTTCACTGGCTGTCACCCTCGCGGGAGTATGGAACCACAGTTAGAAAGACTCCATAATTGCTTTGCGAATGCAACCTAGCACCCTGCATCTCACACACCACACCACACCCCCATTCAGTCCTCCCCCTATCCTGCCACCCGAAAGGTACTTACAGCCCTATTTTCTCACCTGGGTCCTGTGCACAAATTTAATGGCTTCTGCAGTTTTCAGGGAGCCCCTTCCCCAATTTGGTCCACGAGTCCCCTGCCAATGGTGTCAGTGTCCAATGATGCCAGTGAGGACCAAAGAGACTGCTGAAATCAGCAGGGTGCACTGTCCATTTGAGACCCTCTAGTCTCACGTTGTTGAGCCATCTGTCCTCCCGGGTAAGCTCCCAAATTGTGAGAAACAATCCCATGGACATTTTAAAGATTTTATTTGGGACAAATGCAGTAGCCCCAAGGACACACAGCGCTGGGTCCATGCAGGGGTATGCACAAAACATCGCAGACCCTTCCAAAGCTTTATAGCCTTTTTCACCTACACTCTCACTTGAGCCTTTTACATTATTTCTGTAAAGGTGTCTCCCGCTTGACATTTACAACCTTTTGATCCTGGCGTTCTCTCTCCTGTCATATTCCTTTACATCAGATAATGCTTCAGCTGGAGCAATAACACTTCCTCGTCCCATCAACTTGTAACAAAGGAACTTATTTAACTACTTACAATATTTATTTTAATTCTAGAAAAAGAGAAAAGACAAGTGAAAGCAAAATTTCTATCCTTATTTCTCACGTCTGTCCCAACGCACTGTTCACCAGGCACACTTGCAGCTTTGCTATTTCCTTCAGAGGGGAGACAGATGGCAGGGTCTGGACATGTGGTGGATCTGTGACATCTGACAGCTAACATTGCATGAGGCTCCTCCTCCAAAGGGTATGAAATCAAGTGAGAGCCTTAACAGGAATCAGTAATTTTTCCTTTTGCCTGTCCCTTTAAAGGCACAAATTCATCTGATGCAGGGATGTATTGTTTTTGTCTTGGCCACAAGCTGAAGACTGGCTTTTCTATAGCTGTGGTGGTGGCCTCTGCCTGCGTGATATTTGTTCTCATCTTCTAATCGAGGTTCCTTCTGATCCCCAATGATTCTATGATTTTTTTCTTTTTCCTCTAACAGAAATCAGTAGGGTAATTGGCATTGCCATTAATGGGTAAGAGCCTGCGTCCTGGTGTTTGAATGTAGAGAAAAAGCAAATGCCTGGCAGCACTCACTTTGGGTTTAGGACTTTGACACTGCTTTGTGGGCTATAAAATCCCTTTGATTTCCATGCATTTTTTTGCTCTTTGGCCTTGTTATCATTGCCTGCAGTGTTTTCACTTGTGATTAAGCATTAGTTAAAAGGCAATGTACTTTGTATCTGCTGTAAAGGCCAAGTATTTCCTCAGTTATAATGCTATGAGTAAAAATATTTCATTTCCCACAAGAAAGCATTGCAAGTGGAAAAAAAATCTGACTGTACATGTGCACAAAGCTATGAGAGGACAAAGTGACCTATATTGGCATAATCTGAACTCACACCAGTTTCTGACATGCAGGATAAGCTCACTGACCATTTATATTGCACGTTAGAGTAATTTGTCCTGTGAGGGTAGAATCCAGTCCTGACTGACGTCCGTTGGAAATCTGACAGGGATTCCAACAGGGCCAGGATTTCAACCTGAGTCTGTATACAAATATTTCACCATCTTCTGATCTTTGGGGACAACATTCTTGTATGTTGGTTTTGCCTTGACCTATTCTATTTGGAAAGGAATAAATCTGGTTGATACAAGTGAATGTCTGTGTGGGTATAGGTATTTGTATGCATGTACAAGAGTTCCTTACCTGCAGTCAATGTGAATGCTTGGCCAATCTTAAGAGTAACAACTGCACTTGTGGTTTTATATGAAAGGAACAATAAAAATTGATTTATGGAGGAAAAGAAGACCTCTTTAAATGTAAGCTTTACTATGGGTAATATATGATTGCCAGCGATATCCAACATCTCAGATTACAGAACAAGCATACATGGAGTATGATGGACAATCTATTGAAATCCACCTTCTTACATCAATGAAGTTGCATCTATTTCTGAAAGATCTGGGTGGCACTGAATCATTCTGAAGCAGAATGTAAAATAAACAAGGAAATATGTTCCAAACAGATTTTCATAGAAAACAGATTTATTTGTTTTGACTGATGATAGATTAAGGAACACTAATTCTTCCAGACATTGCAGTAGAGTACTTGTCATTTCTACTTTTCACAGGTACTAGATTAAACAAACAAACATAATGAGTGTTGTTTGCTGAGTTACTCTTAGCTGCAAAAACGAGCTATGAAGAGGTTCTGTTCTCATCTCTGCAGTGGAGTAAACAGCAAGAATGGGCAATGGTAGCCCTAGGGACACCATGGATTTCATGCGCACGTAGAAAAAGTGTGCAGTTGGACCTGGAAGCCTTCCCTTTACTACTCTGTAGGAGAGGTTCAGAAAGAATTTCCCTGTATCAATTTTGTTCAGCCCTTCTCTGCAGTAGATGTCTATTGGTAGGACATGGCTTTTTTAATACTACAGCTGTATGTCTTAGCTGGGACTGAATCTAGGCATGATTGTACTCTAGCTGCCTGCAAATGCACAGTGAGAAGAGTTTGCAACTGGTGAAGGTAACATAAGGACCGAGAGACACTAAATTGACTAAGGCTCAGTGCCTAAGTCTGCAAAGTAAGTCAGAGACAGAACTGGAGTATCCCCAGTTGCTGGGTTCACCCCAAATGGTAGGCACTGGGACATGATGTCTTGCTGGTCTCCTTGCTCTGCACTGTTACCTGGGTTCTCCTTAAAATCCCGAAGCCATTTCTCTTTGCACCATTCTTGTCCCCAGCTGCTTGAGATGAGGGAGGGAGGAAAGAAGGGAAGGAAAAGCTAGGAACTGGGCATGACTTCAGTGAAACCTTGAACTGCCTTTTTTTTTAACTAGTATAGCCATTTTCTGTAATTTCTGTGGTCTTAAAAATTCCACCCAGCTGCCACAGAGCTGGGGCCCTGCAACAGTGCAGGATGAGTTTGTGGTGCTAGTCCACCTCACTCAGTAGCACAAGAGGCTTGCTGGACTAAGAAAGGAAGGGGAGGTACTTGGTGCACAGGGCATGCAGATGACCTTGGCTAGGTAAGAAAGGAAACTTAGCAGAAAATCTCTTCTGATACAAATAAACTAAAGGCCAACTCCCTTTGCTTTCATTCAATAAAGTATGAAGCCCTCATACTTTAATGAAAAATAAGCCAAACTGCTGAGAGAGAGGGTCTGGCAGGAGCAATGCTAGCAACATGCTCTAGCAGCATGTTCTATCATGTGTGATTATCACTGTTGGTAAGCTGCCTAGCAGTTGTCTGGGTGAATCTTGCCCTGAGCATCCAAGGAGCTGGAGCCACGAGCAATCCTGTATTGGTGAAACAGACATGACTTTCAGTGTCTTTAGGCCTTAAGGTTACCAAGAGGAAATCCATGATTGTTTTGTTGGACTGAGAAAGAAACAAGACGGTATGTGCTTGCACACTACTGCCACCACTTGTAGCTTGCGTAGAGCCCTGTGTAATATGCATTAGGGAATGTGCCTCTGGCCTGAAGTTTCTCGGCTCAACTACATTGAAGCTTGTACAGGCACTCAGCATAAACATCACAGTCTGGGAGCTCATTTGGTGTAGGAGAATGGTGGCTGACAGGTCTTGAAAAGAAAGGCATTCCTGTTTGTTAAGGACCTCACTTGATGCCAGTATAATTCATCTGTTTTTAAGG
Source organism: Upupa epops (assembly GCA_013397515.1). Lineage (NCBI taxonomy): Eukaryota > Metazoa > Chordata > Aves > Bucerotiformes > Upupidae > Upupa > Upupa epops. The sequence continues at coordinate 56,916 of VZRI01002831.1, forward strand.
CCCTCTAAGTGCTAAATTGTATTTGAAATCAGTGTTAGGAGTAGGGTGAGGACTGAGCTCAATCTGAGCCAGAGCAGGAGGTTGAGAATCAGAATCAAAAGACAGACAGACTCTGAGAAGACCCTTGTGTGTGAGGCTGTTGTAAGTGTGAGGTGCTGAGCAAGAAGTGTCTTCAGTAGTTTCTGAGAGATATTGAAAAATCATGTTTTTTAAATAGTCAAAGAGATCTTTGTAGGTCCCACTTTTGATTCTGGTGGTAGAAAATTCTTGAGAGTAGACTTCAGATGATTTCAGTATTATTTAGTAATGTAAAAGTTTAAAAGATGTTGAGGGTCTTGTTTTGAGGTGAAAGCAACCAGAGTAAGGATCATAGAATCCTTTAGGCTGGAAAAGACCTTTCAGATTCAGCTCAACCATTAACCTGACTGCCAAGCCTACCACTAAACCATGTCTATATGTCTTACACACTGTACCTACATGACTTTTAAACATCTCCAAGGATGGTGATTCCACCCCCTCCCTGGGCAACCTGTTCCAGTGCCTGACGATATTTTTAATAATGTAGTTTTTCCTAACGTCTAACTTAAACTTCCGCTGGTCCAGCTTGAGCCTTTCTCCTCTTGTCCTATCCCCTGGTTACTTATAAGAAGAGACGAAGTAGATCAATGTTCCAGTTATTTATGTGTATGTTGGTGCCAGCGGATTTGAGCTGATGAGATAGTTTCAGACATCTAGGTCTTTTTGCAAAACATTCCAACAACTAAACAGTTGTGCTTCTTTAAAATGTATTGATTACTTGTGTTTGCGTCAGATGCAAAGCATACCTGGAAAGAATTCAGAGAAATAAAAATAGGTATCAAAATATTTCCATTTCTCTTTGGAAACCAAAAATGATGTAGTTAAAATAAAAGCAAAGAGGTTTTGAGGTTGAATCAAACACTTTTGAAACAGTTTTCTTAGGAATGCGTTTCACCTTTTCATAAAAAAGACACTTTTCATTGTCTGACACCACATGATCAGAAATATTTAACGGGGAAAAAACGGGGTGCAATCAGAGGGCAAAAATGTCTTTGCACACTTGGGAAGGTCACATAGATTATGTTTTCACATTTTGCTCTGAAAGGCAGGATGTGTAGTAGAGATGGATTGGGCATTGTGTATTGGCGCAGGATGTTTTCAATCACGAATAATTTGAATTTAAAGAATAAATGATCAAAAACCATTTGCAGAAAGTACTTCAAATACTGGCTTCCTTTATCTATAAAAAGCCATTTTAAAATCTTTTGAGAGGCAAGAACACTCCAAGAAACTGATTTTATACTCATATTTTATAGAAATAGGAAACATCTTTTGAGACATGGTTGAACTTCTGCTCTAGTAGTTTTCAGAGTCTTAAAGATAACAAGAGGAAGACAGTGAACACCACTGAGTAGTTGGCTTCTTCAAGTGCACCTTCTAGTTTATGAGTCATTCTCTTGCATGGCTATGGCTTTGCCATATTGTTGGTCATGCTGTTGACCTGACCTCCACTTCCCAAGAGCCTTCCTCATTTTTGAAAAAGGAATTTGTCCTTCAAGTCATCTGAATGAAATGGCTACACCTTGGCCTTTTGAGAAGAGACACTGTATTTAATAAACTCTAGACATGTTCCCATGTTCCATCCCTTTGAACTTCACCAAACAGTAGGAAAAAACTCTGTAGTTGGAGAATCACAGAATTATTGAGGCTGGAAATAAACCTCTGAGATTGTCGAGTTCAGCCTACAAAAGATTGTTGTATCAGGCAACTTCTCCCAATTACCATGCAATCTCTCCTATGCTCCTAGGAAGGGAAGAGGAGCAGAAGAACAGAAATACTTCTGGATTGTAATTATTAGCTTTAGCTTTCCTCATGAGGAAGAGAGATTCTGGACACAAGATGTGATACTGAGAACCATGTAGGGGTGAAGGTCATTGGCTGGGACATTTGAAGAAGGACGTGGGCTAAATGTGTGTGCAGAGAGTCTGGAGCTGGGAGAAGGGAAAGAGTGTACCTTAGTCAGGAGAGGTGGAGAGAGTGATGTACTTGGCTGGGAAGAATTGATAAAAGTGCAAATAAATCCGATGTCAAACATGTCTGCTTTGGGGGGGGAAGCCTGAGATTCTTAGTTCTAGCACATGAGGTGTCAGCCTAACAGCCAGATGGTTTATATTTTAAATTCCTGGTGGTGACTGTACTCCACAGACTACATGCTGCTGCTTTATGCAGTCTTGGTTCCTGTGGGCAGCGTCATCTGCCTTTGTGCACAGGAATCCAGCACGCTGCTTCACTCCGGCTCTCTGTCGTGTGCCATTTTGCTTTGATCCAAGTCTCCCAGACTGGGGGAAACACACCAGTCCTGCAACTCATGGCTGCTTTAGCAAAGCAAGTGAGGTAGGGTTTAGCTGCACACACAGCCTGAAAGGAAAACACTTCTTATGAGAAAAGAGCAGATTTGTTGTTCTGTGTTCTTCAGTGGTAAGAGTGAACCCAGGGTTTGAAAAAGTGTCTTGTTAGAGCTTGCTTTTTGTGTATGTCATCTAGCTGTGCACTAAAAAATCCTCCACAGGATCAGCAGCAGGAATTGTAAGGTCACTATTACATTTGCCTTTGAAATGTCCACAAAAGTACCCCAGTCAGCCAAAACCAAAGAAAGTCACAATGACAAAAAATCTAAATCCCACAACCCAGGAACAAATCAGAAAGAAAAAAATAAACTAATAAAACAACGTTCACAAAATGCCTGACCTCAGCAATGCTGGAATCCAAAAAGAAGGAGGCAGAAAAAGCCACAGATTCTCTTTAGTCATGAGATGCTTTTGCAATTGTCGATGATTTGATGGGGAAAATGGTTGGATGCTGCACTGGTGGGCAGGAAAAGGCAGGCATGGGACAGATCTGCAAGCAGAGCACTTGAATAGAATTTAGAAATTCACCTGGCTTTGCTTCCCTTAAATCGCAAGTGGTTCATGAGCTACCTTTGCAGATTGTGCCCAGGCTGGGGTTGCAGAGGAAGCTAAGGCCACCAGCCATGTACAGGAAGCAATCTCAGAGCAGGACTTCAAATGCCAGATTCCAGGCAGAGTTTAACTAGCCACTGACAGCTCTGTAAACAAAGCCGGGACAAAAAGAGAACAGCTTTCCCTTTTCTGGTAGTCATTTTTGGTTTGGGGGCTGCAGGGGAATTCTGTAATACTTCACTTGATGGGATATAAACAGAGGTTGGAAAGGCTTTGTATATGAAGAACGGTAAAGGGGAAACTATTCCATGGACTAAATCATAAAAGAAGAAGGTAGGGCGTGGGGAAAACGTGTGGATTAAACTGCCAAAGAAAAAAATTGCTCCCTTTTCTTCTCTAGAAAGCTTTGTACCTCGTTTGGCTCCTCCTGGCTGGTATTTAAAAGCTGCTGTTTATTTTTCTTCTCTCTTTTCCTTTTCCCCTTTTTCTTGCCTCTGATTTTTCTCATATTATCTTCTGCTCCTTCTCCCTTTTTTGTTTTGGAGTGGGGGGAGGGAGGTGGGAACGGGCAGGCGAGCACTAACTTTTGCAAAGCTTTTAATTTTCTGTGGAACTAAAGAAAATAAGAAACCTCTTGTGCAGCGTTTTTACTGCTTCCAGTAAAAATTGGAGGCTTAAAGTTAAAATCCTGCTGAATTGTTGCTTGTGTTTGCAGAAAAGACCTGTGACATTAAAACAGCTAGTCTGCGGATAGCAGATGTATACAGTCCTTAGAACATGTTGTTTTAATTTTTAGTAGGAAACTAAATGCAGGCATGGGCTATGTTTACCCTACAAGGCATTTCGTTAATGTTGTTTATCTTAACAATACTGAGGAAGCTAAATTTTTTAATGGAAAAAGAAAATAGAGCGAATTTAAGAAAACAAAACAAAACAAAACTTAACGGACTCAGTTGGTTAAATGCAACCACTGTGTTTTCCCTTTCATCTCCTCTCCCTTTTAGATTTGGATCTTTCCAGAGCTCTGAAAGCTTGAACACCCACCATGGATGACTTTGAACGCCGCAGAGAACTCAGGAGGCAAAAGCGTGAAGAAATGCGCCTTGAAGCAGAGAGGTGAGGTATCACATGTGGAACATGGTGCTGGCGGCTTTGCACAGAGTACAAAGTATTCTATACTAACCAAAGAGTCCTTGCTAACAATGTGCTTCATATAGTAGCTTTGGTTAACATTGTGGGAGAGGCTGCAAGTCAGGGATGTCTAGTGTCTAATTCCCTTCGGCTGCGGTAGATGCCCTGGTTGTAGTTATTTTGTATGTGGATAAATGTGAAGGATGAAAGTGGACTATGGCCACATGAAGTTATTAATAGGAAAGCTCATGCTCAGGGGCCATGTGAGAGATTGCTGTGCAGAAATGATGCTTTTGTCTTTTCAGACATAGAGCTCTGAAATACATAACTGAAAGCTATACTACACTTGGTATATCTAGTGCAGCAAATCTGTAAATTGTCTGCTGGGCAGTCATCGCTGTTTGTTGTGCCAGTTGCTATGAGGGCAGTATCTGGTATTGGTTATTACAGGATTAGTATGGTGTAAATGAGAACAGAACTATGTGCATGTATAAACAAAAATATTGGGGATGACGTTTCACTCACTAACCCCCATGTTACACCTGTGCACTTGTGTTTTCCTTAATGGAACTTCCTGTGAATAACACTGGAATAAGCAGGGAGAAAGTCCTATACCATTTAGTTTTGTAAGGTCTTCTCTGATAGAAAGATTTTATTTAGTTGATTATAACTGCAGTGATTCAAAAAACCAACCAACCCAACATAGTTTTAAACATATTTTATCTACATTTTTGTATTTAACTGTGAACATGGGCTTTTCATTTATTGACTTTCTTATGTGCTGGCAAACGCCTGGTGTAGCATGTTCTGACTGCTTAGGAGAAAATATGTTTTCAGAATAGTCTTAAATGGAAGTAATGAGAATATAACATCAAATATATTTTGGCAGGGAAGATGTATTAAGTGCCTTTTTTATGAAGAGAATGTTGCCTTGCAGAATTGGGTGTGTAAGATCTTGTCAGGCTGTAAGTTGAACCTGTGAGCTCTGGAAAGGAGCGATATTGCTTGTAGATAAATAAACTCATGTGAAGCATGGTAGCCAAAGGGAAATGAAGCAGCAGCCTGCCTTTACAGACACAGCTGGCATTTGGCTGGCACAAAAGGCAAAGGAACAAATGTGCCCTGGCACTAAACCTTATTCCAGAAAGTTTCCGCTCAGTCCTAGGGCAACGTGTTAATGTTGGGCAGTGGAAAGGACAGCAGAGCCTGTGCCAGTGCACAGTATAGCATATGGTATTTGTATACTTCTAGGGTCCTTCTGCTTTAAGAAATTCTTTTTAAGGAAGGAGGCCCTGGGTGGCCTGGTGGTAGTTTGGAAGGTATTTTCTACTATGGAAAAATGTCACTTCGCTGTGTGATGGGGAAGCCAAGCAGTCAGGTCAGAGAGTGATGACCACTCACATGGGAAGAAGTCTCTTCCCCACTCACCCATGCCTACTTTTGGGAATTGCTTTTGCCATGTCTGGGTGGCTTTGCTGGGATGTTGTGTGGTAACATCAGTGTGGAGGAAATGAGCTCGGTGACAGCTTGGCTGGAGAAGGCCTTGGGCCCATGTCCCTGTTTTCTGTTGAATTGCTGCAGAAGCTCTCTGTGCGGTGCTCCACACATTTGAGGGCTTTTAGCAATAAATTGCTGCATGCTAAATCTTACTGAACTGCCTCTGCTGCTGCCAACTTCAAGCATTCAAGGATTATGAGTCAGACCCCTTAAAAGTCACAAGACTGCTTTAAAAATCATGACATATTAAAAATAATTTAGTCTGATCTTCTTAATTTTGGTGTATCTTAACAATAATAGAGCCTGATTCTCTAGTTCAATTGGGATTCTAGGAGCTAGGACCTCCCAAGACCTGCCTCAGCAGGGGCAATGCCAGGGAGGAGATAAGCATCTACCCCCATTGTGTTGGACTTCTCAAGTCAAGCTGAGAGCAGCAACATTTGGGCAGTTATTAACAAATGAATGTGTCACGATGGATTGTTTTGTGTAAATTCAGACTTTCAGAGATTTGGGGCTCATCTTTACTTTTAAAAATGTGACTACAACATGTTTGTGTACATGCCTCAAGTCACAGCAATCTGCTTGCCAGACCTCCCTCGGGCTGACCAATTTCAGGTGTTGTATCAAGTGAACTGTGCAATCCTAAAGGGCCGCATGGAGGCTGAAAATGCCCCATCAGTTCTGAGCACTGATACCTCCTACTCAGGAACAGGGCCATTTCCCTGCACCATCCCATCAGCGGGCTGTAGCCTTGCTATGAGGAAACCAATGCTGGTTCTGAGCACTTCTGCTGTGAGACAGACAGACAGACAGATGTGTAGGTTGTAACACGTAGCAAACACATCTCCCAGACACTGTTTAGGAATTTTTGAGTTGAACAGTAAACCCAGAAATGCAAGCAGCCTTATCAAACAGCAGTGTTTTTAACTGCTGCTGTATCAGCCACCACAGGGATGCATTTCTCTCTTCTGTTCTTGAGACAAAGGCCTCTATTCCAATTGCAGTAACCGTGCCCAAGAGAGACTAGAGGGTGAAGATGCCTTGTAGCAGAATGGGCTCATGCACCACATGGCCAAGAGAGAGTGACATGACTCTCTTATTGTGTATTCCTAGGGGCCAGAGACTGCGTGAGGACTAGTGAGGATAGATGTGCTGTCAGTTTCACAATCATCTGTAATAGTGGAGCCATTCATGTCCACACACTTACATCTGATTTTTAGAGATGGGTCCGCAGGTTGGATTTAGTAGTGATTTTGCAGTGCTAGATTAATAATTGGACCTGATAATCTTACAGGTCTCTTCCAACTAAAGAGATTGCGTGTTTGTTGAGGGCTGGTGTTAGGCTTTGGGGTTTGGTATTTTTTCCCATTAGAAAGCTGTTAGAAATGCAGATTTGTTTTGTGCTGTGTAGCCCTGGTTTTCGGTGTTGATACACTTAGGATTGTTTTTTAGTAGAGACTAGCTTGGTCTTTTGAAGACCAATACTACTGTTCACCCATGGCATGTGCTTTGCCAGAGCATGGACTACTACCCAATTCAGGTATAGATTGCCACCAACTCGGTGGCTTTTTGACATTTTAAGCTGTTATAATTTCAAGATACCTCACATGTCCTGGATTCCCCCTATGGGCTTGCTGCCACCATGCAGAAATTTTAACTGAGCCAGAATGATTTGTTTTTACAATTTCTAATTGTTTGGGATCACTAAAGTTTTATCAGAACGCTTGAAGGAGCAGTGCAGATCTGTCTGGGAGGCATGTGGCCAACACAAGGCATATGGGGCTTTGTCCAGCTTTCTCTCTCAGGCTATCAGATTTATTGCACTTGCTCAGCATGGCAGCCACCCAGCTGCTCTTTCACCTCATGGGGGAAGAAGGCTTTCCAGGCATGGGCTGGGAAATCCAGGACAAAGCACAGCTACATTAACTATGTGAGTCTGTTAACATTTTTCATGTGGTTTGTACTGATTAAGTGCGAGGTCAGGGAAAATAGGACCCTATCAGCCATGTGCTATGTCTCTAACTGCTCTATAGCAAAGCAAGGCTTTCTCCTGCTCCTCAGATACAGGGTGAATCCACTGATTTCAGTGGGCTTTGGATTAAGCCCTACCTGAGTTTTCTAGCCAGATGATTTATAAGACAGTATCAAAGACAGCCTTGAAAGAGTTGGGTGAACGCTTTGCCTTCCCAGCCATAGGGTACCTACTGTGCTGCAGTGTTGGGCCTCTCACACAAATGGGTTGCCCTTAACTGACAGGAAAAAATGCTATATTTAATTGAAGCTCAGGGGTTTGTCTGCTTTCAACAAGGGCAAAAAAATTACCAGCTGCTGCTTTCTGCCTCTGCTTAGGCAGCAGAAGATATTCTCTTGAACAAAACTATAGGGTTTTGTCATTTTAATGTTTTAACTGACACTGGAAGGATTTAGCTTGCGGCAGCGTAGAGACTGTGTCTGTGAGTCTGGAGGGGTGGTGCCTGTTAATATCTTGCTGACGTACTTTGGCCTGTCACAGCCGTATGTAACTGCAGTAAAAAATTGAGGTGACATACTTTTCAAAGTGACAATAGACCTACTTCATTGAGTTCAGCATAACTGAGAGCAAAAATTGGCCCCTTGAACTTTCTAAGGAATAGCTCTCAGCTAGCATTTAAGCCACAATTTTATGACTGGGTCACTTGCCATTGTACCACCAAAGTATTTTCACCCATCCCTCATATTTGGGCTCTTTAAAAACTATACTAGAAAGCCAATCTAATTTGCTTCATTGCCTTACCATTGCTACAGTAGACTTCAGGAAAAACTTAGGGCTAGTGTCAGACTGGTGCCCATTTACCTGAACCTTCGCTTTGAATCTGAACAATAGCTTTGCCCCATGTAATGCTCTTTCTGAAGTGATTGCAGGCCATTTTATGGGGAAGGAACGATATAAGGATGTAAGGTCATTCTTATAGCAAGGAGACGTGGCTATCCATTGTCAAACCAAAACCATAAAGACCCTAAACTAATAAAGACCCTAAGAACACCATACTAATTTGTATGGGATGATCACTACTCCAGCTAGCTACACTATTTGTAATACAAGTCAGGGTGCTCTTGGCCTTCTTGGCCACCTGAGCATGCTGCTGGCTCACATTTAGCCAATGAATATAAATGTAAATATTTATTCCTAGGTCTCTTTCTGTTGAGCAGCTTTCCAGCCACTCTCCCCTAAGTCTATAGTGTTGCATTGTGTTGTTGTGGCCCAAGTGCAGAACGTGCCACATGGCCTTGTTGTAGCTTGTATGATTGAACTCAACCCACTGATCCAGCGTCCAAGTCCTACTGTGGAGTCTTTCTGGCCTCAAGCAAATCAATATTTCTGCCCAACTTGGGGTCACTTGCAAAATTACTGAGGGTGCACCTGATCCCCTTGTTTAGATCTTCAGTAAAGATATTAAATAGGAGTAGCCCAAATACTGAGCCCTCGGGGAGCACCACTTGGAACTGGTTACCAACTGGATGTAACTTCATTCACTCCACCACTCTTTGGGTCTGGCCAGCCCGAGTTTAACCCACCAGAATGTACACCTGTCCGAGCTGTGGGAAGCCAGTTTTTTCATGAGAATGCTGTGGATAATGGTGTCAAAGGCTTTACTTAAATTCAGGTCGACAACATCCACAGCCTTTCCCTCATTATTAAACTGTCTTTATCTCAACTTACAGGTTTTCTCACATAGTCCTCCAATTCTCTTCCCTATCCCACCACAATGATTAGTTGCTGGCTGGGGTCAAGCCATGCCAAGAGTTTAGGAATAAATACAGATTGTTCCTTTTAAATTATCCTCTAATTCTTGAAACACGAGAGCTTGCCCAAGTCTTGTTCCCAAATGTCTGGCTACATTTTTATTAAGAGTTTTCAGAGACTATGCTTTGATTCCAGGTTTGTATAACGTAATTTTAAATATTATCTTAATATGAGTTTTCAGAGAGTGTGTGTTTAAACATACGAGAAGCTGGCAGCATGTACCTGACATCATTGCCTGATTTGTGTCAGGACTTCCAAAAATGTTCAGCCTCTGTGTTCTTAGTGGCTATGCCCTTGTCTGCTCCAGGTCTCTTTTACAACTAAAACAAGCACTACAGTGGTTTTATTTCTCCTTGAACTTCATATATGCTGAAATTCCAAATACTTTTGAGGGTTTCTGCTTGTCTTTCCATAAAATACCTGTGTTCTGGTAGAGCTGAGACATGACATCTTCTGCCCAGGAGTTAAATACTCAGACAATGAATAAATAAGATTAGAAATATGTGGGGGTTGAGAACCAATTGAGGTGAAGTGCTCTAGCTGTTAACCTTCCTTCTCAGCTACCTTGAGTTCCAGGACTGACAGGACATATTTAGATTGTCATGGTGAATCTGGCCCTTCCCATTGCCTTGATCCCTGTTCCTGCAGTTCTCAGAGCTAATTCTTAATCCAGACAGAAAAACATGACCCAGTGCCTCATTAAATCATGCCCATTCGCTCTCAAGTCAGAATGAATACCAGACAAATCTTTGCAAATGTAACATCCCAGATGCCCTGGAGGAAATAGCCAAACATTCACAAAGTTGAGTTGAACACTACCACATAATTTAACAGCTTTTGCTTCTTTTGCAGATTCTATTTTCTTTACAGCTCACTTTTATAGCTCTGTTTTTCTTTATATATCAAAATGTTTTGTAAAGGAGGCTTTGTTTTGACAAATAGCTAGACACAGAGTACAAACTTTACTGAGCTAATACCACTGCAATTCCTGTATCACTACAACTTCTAAGCAGACAACAAAATTATCTCCTTAGTATTTCAGATATTAATCCCACATGTATGTTAAAATAATTCTGTGTGCTACCTCTACTATGACGGCTGAGCTCTTAGGAGGAGAGCCCAAACCCAGCACCCACACAGCTGGCAAAATGCCCAGTCTTTCACCTCTTTCAACAGAGTGGTAGGTTGGCTTTGGAAACACCAAGGTGTTTGGGAAATTCTTGTGTGAAAAGTGCTCTCTGTAAGACTATAACGAGATAACCCACCTACTGCCAAATGGAAGTCTGCCCTTCTGTTTCCTACTGTGTTTTTATTAGCTTTAACTAGACCAAAGTACTTGATGAACTGGCTCTAATTTAAATGTCTAATAAAACTAGGTACCAAAGCACTGTTTTTTTGGCTTGTTATTGACAATTTTAGCATGCATATTTGAAAAGGCACTCTATAAGAAACAATACAACATGGTGTTTTTTCACAATTTTCAGAAGTAGTCTGAAGCATTGGCACTGTGTAAAGGAAATAATAGGCAGAAGGAATGTAGTTGGTATAGGACGAATAAGTGTCAACAGCTGACCTATCGTGTTTATGTTTGAAGTATCTCCATAATACCTTATGTGTGAGTTGGCAGAATGCAGTCAATTAAGTTAAGGAAGTATGCAATGCCATCGTAGCTCTGCTTCTGTCATTGCACCTTCGAATGGTGTAAATAATGCCTACCATCCAATTTTCTCATACAAAAGAAACTTGTAACGCAAAAAGCTACATTAACTGGACATTGTCCCAAGGTTTGTGAAGGCACAGACTCCTCAGACTTTCTGTACCAGCCACAGCAGAGCAGTGTGGTGCCTGTGACTGTACGTTTGTCCCTTGAAGATAGACACAATCTCAGTTTCCTCAGCAATGTTTTCTGTCCCTAGGCAAGGAGTACATCAGCCCTTCGTGTAACTCACCTTCAGTTCATTCAGTATGGCAGAGAGTGAAAGTACTGTTCTAAAACAACCCATAATAAAAGAGGTTCAGTTCTTGCTCCATGGTCTACTTCTGTCAGACTGTCTTACATGTGGAAATCCTCCATTTTCAGTGACTGGACAGTCAGTGCCATTGTCAGAAAAGCCTGCATGAATCACCATGGAGTCTAGTTAGACCACTAAGACATTGTCTTTTTGCAAATAAACCCAACTGATTTGCATTCCTTTCACAGTAAGTGTATGATTGAACACTCAGATTATTAGTAATAACCCACATACCTAATGCACGTTAAGTATCAGTAGAGGCAGGGTAAATTTAGTTCATTGTATAAAGACTTTCCAGGCCATAGAATGGTGCATAATTCATCACACAATTTTATATCCCTACAAATTAATCCTTCCTCTCAATTAGAAAAGATCTCATTATTAATAGTAAAGCTTTGCTACAATTTTCATTTAAAGAAAATCAAAAAGAGTAGTATGTTGTTCCCATACAAAAGAAACTGAAGGGCCAATATCCCTGTATCTTAAAAGATGTTAAACGTACTTCTAGGCAAATACATTGTACGTTGATATGTTCAGTTGCAGTAATATACCCATGCTTGTTGTAAGTGGCTGATGGTGGCTGATCCTGCCTGGTGGTCCCACTTGCCTATTGAAATGGGCCCTATAGGATCTTGATATCTTTTTGGGCAGAGGGTCATCAAGCTCTACTTAGGCAGCTGATTACTGTCCCTGTCATGCAGGTCAATTGCTATTGCAGCCCTCCTTGTCGTCTTCTAAGAGGGAAGGTGAGATCAAAATGAGCAGGACTGCCCTGCACTGTCTTCATGCCACAGCACCCAGAAGCTGAGCAATTACTGGGTAGTGCATCTGGAACTGGACTTGGACTGGGGGTCCTGAGCCCAGCTGCCAAGGTGTGAACTGCCCTGGCCAGGTGGTGATGAAACATTTTGTCTGGAGGTGTTGCTAAGCAGAGGCTACTGCAGAAGAAATTCGTCGGTGCCCCTTGGCTCTGAACCAAGGAGAGTATCTAAAATCAGACTCTAAAACTGCAAACTTCCAGACTTGGGTGGGTATAAACCATTTAACTGCTCTTTTCACAGAGATAAGAACACTGTTGAACTTGTTGCTTCATTGTGTCTCTATTCTTCAGGGCATTCTGGTAAAAGCTATTAGACATGACAGAAACTGCAGTTATGACACTAACGTGGAACTTTGTAAGGAAGTGAAAATGAGCTTAGCCAGTGGATTTCTTGGGGCAGTATCAGTTTGATTTTATTAGCAATTTTGTGATATAATATCTGAAATTAAACCAGGTAGTCAGAAGATTAGATTTCCCTTTAAAAAAATCAAGGCCAATTTGGCTATCCAGGGATGATAGATGAATAAAGTCAATGCTAACAAGTTTGACACACAAACAAGCACAGCTATCAAACTGCTGGCAACCTAGGCAAAGTTGCCCTTTCACAGCTTTGCTCAAAGAACTATAGAGATAAAATGTGATTTGCAAAGGAAACTCCAAACTGATTTCAGCTTGCAGAAATATCTCAAATGGTCAATTATCTCTTGTCTTTTTGGCTTTGTGCCTTTAAACAAAGCTTTAATTATTGAGGATAAATGTTTATAAGTAGCTTTATTTCTCTCATCATAACCTACTTTTACTGGTTTGTGCTAAACAAAAAAAGTCCTCCTTGTAGCAGATTGTCCTTGTGTGATCAAGGTCTTTCACAGAATGAAAGGAGACATTAGGTCTCTGTGCTTCTTGGGCTACTTAATTCATGAGCTCATAGCTCAAGTAATCGTCCTGCTCAGAAATAAGGTCAGTGAGCAACCATTCCTTGGACGAGAAGTCTGGTAGATAGCCTAGTTTCCCCAGGGATGGTAGCATGCAGTGTGACCATTTGGTTGGGGTAACAGAAGTGATGCAGGTACAGTTTAGAAGGAACAGTAAATGTGTCAGCCTTGTGACTGAGCCCTTCTCTTCCTGTGGGGCAGCAAGGGTAATGGGAAGTGGAAAAATAAACAGGATGCTTTTGTTTTCATTTATTAGAAAGTATAAATCAGTGGGCAGTGTATTTGACAGTTGAAAGTTATTCTCATCTTGGTAGCCATTAATGCAAAGAGATGTCTTTTTTCTTCCTTTTATGTCAAAACCTGTTGGTTTGTATAAATAAACTTGCTTATTAATAGTCTTTGCTGGATCGTCTCTTAAAAAAGGATAGTAAATTTGTCATGTTGACATAGAAAATCAAGGCAAGTCTGTAACTCAGCAGCTACTTCTGACTATCTTTGTTTTTTGAAAAAAATGCTGTTGTTCTTTTTCTATGAAATTTCCTGAGAACATGCCTTTAAGGTTTGTGACTTATTTTCAATGTGGACACTTTTTAAGCCAACAAGGACTGCTCTAGCAAGAAGTTACCTTATAGACAGAGTGTGTTCTTCTGTTTAAGAAGGTGTTGAAAATTGTAACTCAAAAGCAGGGCTTCTTCAAAGGTTTTGTTGCTCTCCCGTCTAGTACTTAGGTCTTCCGCCAGCATGAGACATCTTGTCTACTGCTGTTTAAGCTGGTTCATCCAAACAAGTATTCCCTTCTTTTATTTAACCCTGATGCATGTTATGGTAAATTTTCACACCAATTCAGTGCACACTCGGTGGAAAGGAACCAAATTATCATGACTTCATTTACTGCTTGTCAGTTGAACCTCTTGTAAGGAAGATATCTTATTGTTAAATGATGTGGGAGTGTAAGCTTATTTACATCTGGACTGGGTGATTTGTATAGATTTAATGCACTTGCTTTCAGGCCAACTTTACCTTAAACTTCTGCAACTGCTGTGTGCAGACAAGTCTTTGTGACTGTGATGCCGGTCGTTGGTACTGGACTCCTGAATGAGAAATCTTCATTTACTATGCAAATCCTGCCCATGTTTCTGCTCTTAACATGGTTTTGTGGAGAGCTGAGTGGTACACGTGGTGATAGATGGGACAGGGAAGATCAGACACTGACCTACCTTAAATCTCTCAATGTTACATTCTATGATTCTGTCTTGTGTGAGGTCAGATACAGATCGGGGAAGACTGGTACTATATATGTGAATAAGATGTAATGGACGTCGACTGAGTACTACTGATCACCTATTGAGAAACACAATGCTCAGAGACTCACTGTGAGCCACAGTGCAGTCAGCAAAGGGCCGCAGCTGATCCTGACAGCTGCATTCCTTCAGTGGCTTGGACTATTACATTTAGCTATTTCCATTAAGTATCCTGCAAAGCTGAATGGAAAGAGTAGAAAGAAAAACCAAGCAACATCACTTTTAAAGGGAGCAGAGCACCGCAAAAATGGCTGAGAATGTTAAGATCTGTTCACAAGACATACAGCCTCTTACCACAAGAGGGGTTCCTGTGTGCAATAGCTTAACTCTCAGAACTAGGTCTTTTGGGGTTGAGTGTGTGTGTCTGTGTTTATCAGAGAATTTCCAACTCCAGCAACCAGACATTGCTCACAAGAGCAAGCTGGTTTAATTTACAAAATCACCAGCTCTCTAGTGATAAGAAGAGAATTGAGTACTCTTGTGTATCAATCAACCCTGGGTAATTCTGAACACATTGTTATAATACACTGGTGAGAAAGATACAGGGATAAAGTTGGCCCCAGAGTAGGAGAACAGAGAAAAAGGAAGAAGGTGGTATTAATGGCATTTAGTGAAATGGACACTTTAGTAAAAAAATAAAATCATCTCTCAAATTTGATTGTGGCCTTCATGTGAATTAAACAATTTTGCATCAAAAACCAGTCAACAGCTTTTAGTAAAAATGCTTATAGTTGGAAAGTCAGTGACTACAAAATACTATCTCCACTCTTCACACTTGGCGCTTATCATCCTGTGTGAGGACCAAAAGAGATGAGAGAGGAAAACCTTTCTGATTATCAATATAGAGATGACTTTTGTCCTTACCGGCCCCTCATGAGATGATTATACCATTGCATTTGTACATCATGTAATGCTAACCCTTGCAATTAAGTTCTTAACATCCAGACAAGTTTTCTACCTTTATTTCCAAAGAAGAAAACTTCTATAATTTTTATGAATGGTTAAAATCACAATTTTGATTTCCTAAGAACAGCATGACTCCAGTTTCTTCAGAAAAGGTGTCTTTCACTAGCACGTAACAGCTGAGCTGAACAGTCCTCACGGCTTTTTCAAGTTAATCTTCAGCCCATAAAAAAGAATGAGCTTTTTCTGGGAGCTGTTGCTCAGAACATTCCTGAGATTCTCCAGCAGCTATTACTTCAGTGTCTTAATAAGGCAGTGCCATAGCTGGGAAAGACATGGAGATGACTTGTCTAAACACTGCCTACACATGGATTCCTTATATGGTCCAGCTTGCACACTGGGGTATTCCTCTGAAGGTCAGCAACATGGATAACAAAGTGTTTCCCACTGCAGTTTATTTTTTGAGCACAGGCATCCTGTTGCTGCCACATGTTCAGCCTGCTCTGGTGAGGATGAAAAAGAAATAGTTGGGTAGGTAAATGTAGAAAGAAGGGAAAAATAAGAATATGATCTGCTGTATGTTGCTATTGCTTGCCCACTGGAGCTGCGTGCGGTAGGCTGTTGTTTTAAAAAGTATGCTCCTAATAAACTCTTCAGTAGGGATTCAGGGTTCAGATCATCCCAGAGCAATATCAAAGGCAAATTTTCATGTCACACCAATGAATTCAGCCTTTTATTCTAACAACGTGGGATAGAGTACTAATGGCATTTTCAAATCAGCTAGCTATGGTGGCTGGAGGGTTTATCTCTAATGGAATGGCACAACATGAATTTGTTTAAGGAAAGGGTTTAATAGTCTTTCTGACACTTTGCCTTCTCCCTTGTAAATGTTAGTATGTCTTTTCTGTCATTAGCATGTAATTATTTTATACTGAAGGGTTGCATAAGTTCATTCAGGGCTATTTTTTCATGGAACAGATGAGTCATTCCAATATTCTAAGGAGAAGGAACATATTGGTGATTAATGTAACACAAGAAACTCCCGTGCTAAGTAATTAAATGTTTTGTCAGTCCTGAATATATGTACAGGATGTATATAAATTGAATAAATAAAGTGTATCTTCAAGGCAAACCAGAGATACTTAAGCATACTCAATGGGTGTGTAATCTAATTTTTCATTTACTGATTATTGTCAAATCAACTAATTTGGTACCTAATAAACCATGAAGACAATGAAAGACTTGAATTGTGTCACCAGTTCTGACACTGTTTGATGAAAGAGAAAAGCTTGGTGGTGTTGTTTTGGTGACTCACATCTTACCTTTCTTCATCTGTTTCCCTGTTGCTTCACTGTCTTCATCCTGATTTCACCTAACTGTTGTGCTTACATCATACTTACAGAGAGATCCTAATGTACTGACTTTGGTATCATTATAGTTCTTGCATGTCTGTGGTTATGCTGGCTTTGGAGAGACTGTGGCTTCTCAGAGAAAGAGAGAAGCCTCTCTTTTGCTCTCTCTTCTGCTGAGATAAATGGGAGATAAAGACATGAATACATAGAAGTGGAGCACAGATCACAAAGCATGTAGCTTGGCTGATGAAAGCTTTTAAACTCTTGTAAATGTATGCTGATAACAGAAGAATTCTGAAATAGAAACAACTATTAATGAAAATGTTTTGAAACAGGATAGGTTTAGGGGGAAAGGGTTGGCCACTGGTTAAATCCGGACGACCCATTTAAGAATCTGCAGTACCTTCCTAGCTATTGCATGTTATGTTGCATTCAGTGTTTTAAGGCTTGCATTTACTTGTTGCAGTCTGAATTGTGTCTTCAATGATTGTGCACATATAGATTTAGAAACTACTGTGGATTTAAGGGATCAGTATAAGTGAGAGCAGTCCTGTCCTACCCTCGTTATACTGCTGGAACAAAATATTGGGGTAAGATGTCTTGGTGACTAGGAATGACTTTTCTGTCATCAGCCTGCCTTCCTATATTTATTGCTTGTTCTTCCTTCAAATTGGGCTGCACTCTGTCATCACTTTTTTAAGCCAAATTCTTTATGGAAGTCGATAGGGAGTCCTGCGCAAAAAGAAGTGACATAATGTTGCCCTTTAGTCCTGCCTACAGAGAAGCAGACTTTGGAACACACACATTTTCCTAATTACCAAGCAGTGAATTTACAGCATGTGTTTGCTTTCAGTTTGGAATTCAGACTTTATAAATAGGATAATATCTTTGCTAGTTGGAATTCCGACACTTTAAACCTTAAGAACTTAATTGGACAAAGAAAGGATAAAAGCATAAGGGCATAAACATAAGTATGTTTGGCCAGAGGAGACTGCTCAAAAGGTAGCTGGAAATTATTCTTTCTATTTGGAATGGTAATGCCATTTTAACTGTTTTTACCCCTTCCTTTAGTACCTTTCGTAGTATACTCTGTCTTGTATATCCCTATAACTAGAGCATCTGAGATCTTGAGCATTTACCAAAGGTATCATCCTTGTAACATATTACTTCCATTCCTTTAGCTTTCCTAATAAGGACTCAGTGGCAGAGGCAAAAACCTTTCAGAGCACATGAATGCTTTTTGCTTGCCTATTTCTTTATTAGATGTTCTCCAAGCTACAGATGCAGAATTTGGAGAGTGATGTAGAAATCACTCAGACTCAAGTTTTTAGCACCGTCATTTTGGTATGGGCTGTTTTTAGAAGAAAAAGCCGTGAAAAGCAGCTTTGGCAATAGGCTTTATGAGTCCTTGTCCATGTTTTACATTCTTTAGATTGGAGGTTGGCCCCTCCTTTGTTAATAACATTTAATAAGAACTCAGTGTATATATATAATTGTGTGGAAAATTGAATGTGTAGTCCATATCTACTAGTGTCTGCCACTCACTGTTGATATTGACTTTGATGTGAAGATACTTCAGTGCATGTGCTGATGATTTCCCTTGCAAGGAATGATGACTAAGCTGACAGCCTAGTAATACTTGTGGTGTTAGCTGTAGGGTGGCTGGTGCTGAAATGGTATGAACTTCAGCTGCAGGGCTTTTGTATCACCTACAGGGTTTTTTTGTGAAGCAGTTCAGTTCTTAGTTCAATAAAAACTCCCAGAAGCTGGAGAACCTGTGGGATTTCACCTCGTATTGTATTGCTTTTGTTTAAGAGTAGCCTGAAGAGTCTTTCAAATGCTTCTGGAAGCTTTAGTCTCGCATCCGGAATGGTCAGTGGATAGGGCACTTTAAAGTGCTGCTGAGTATCTGTGTGAGAGAAGGATGTGGAAGACATCTGAAGATTGTTCTGGCCAAAACTAAGAAACATAATGCTGATTTTTTTTGGGAAAGCAATCAGAAAATAGAGCAGGAGTAATACCAGACTGAAGGTACTTTTCTGCCATTTGTGAACTTGTTTCCCCATCTGGGACAGCAACTATGCCCATATCAGATTTCCCCTGCTCTTTTAATCTATTTTTGTCTTATTACTTAAGACAGATCCACATCCCTTTCTCTTGTAAATGTGCTTGTGTCATCATGGGTTTATGCTGACATACTACATTTTACCTCAAGCTCCATCTTTAATCACTTAGTGGAAGACCTGAGAACAGAAGCCATGTCTCAGACACAGGACCATATCATCCCTCAAAGGAAGAGAAGGGCCATAACTTTTCTTAAAGAGCATCCTGCTTTGCAGTTTGCAATCTGTGGTTTGGGTATCTCATAAGCTAGGGCAAATGCGATTTCGCCTTATAATACACAGCAGTTAAGAGTCTCACAGGATATAGAACTGCCTGCAACCCAGTTGACACAGAGGAAGAGAACGCGATAGTTGAGTCTGTATGCTTAGTAGACATTCTGAGTGGATAATAAACTAAGATTTCTAGGGAAAAAAGTCATTTATGTAATATAGCTCCATTTGCTAGACTTCTTCCTCCCTAGCCTCATTTCCCATTAATTATCAATTAAATATTCTAGGAGTGGTGAGATGCTCACCACAGAATTGGGAAGGGGGTGGGATAATAGTCATTATCCTGTTCCAAAAGCCAAAATGCTGGATACCAGAAAGAATGAAAGCCAGATGTACATTATGCTGTTGACTTCCCATTGATAGAACAGAATGTACAGTACTATCCAGCTATGTTTATTACTGTGTCTAAACCCATATAATATGACTGAAATATGGATGTCAGTCTATAGCACTTGTGTGGTTTACAGGCTTTTCATTATGTTGCTAAACCGTCCAATAGATTAAACTACAATTCCATTTCCCAAAAAGGCTTATTTTGTTGTGCTAACTTGCATATGCTTCCACGGAGAGTTGCATGCGAATGAAGAGAGTCTTACTGTGGGCTTTTCCTTCTGTGGGCAAAATTCTTACTGATTTCATCCTTATGAAAATGGGTGAAATGCTCATGTATTTGATTTTAATGAAAATCTGTATCAGTAGAACTTTCAAGGAGCTAGAAGAGTGATGAAAACTGGGAAAGTTTGTACCAAATCCTTTTTTTACAGGTGAAATTGGGGAGAAGAGAAAGCTACATTTGCTGCAAGGCAAAAATGAGCAGGTCTGCTTATCTCCAGATGGAGAGCACTCTGTGAAGTGGTACATGGTTTTTAAGAAATAACAGCAGAGGCTTTGCATCCTAGTACTGAGCTCTGAGCCACGTGTCCTGAGAGGGTTGGGGAGCAAGGCAAAATGTTTCTGTTTCTGTTGAAGGGCACTGGGGTTGATACCTTTACTATGAAGCATGTACTGCTGTAGTGTGAATTGCTTTGCTGCTTAGCTTTACTGCATTAGCTAAATCATGCTTAGCAACATCTCTTTTGCTGCTAGGTCTACTTGAGTTCAAAGCAGTGATGCTTTAGCACTATCTGGAGTCACAATGTAGAGAGCACCACAAAAGTTTTAAACTGACTGAACTTGAGATGAGTTTAAGATGTTATTCTTTCCTTGAACAACATCTTAGTCCAAATTGTTGAAAGTCCTTTTCATTCAAATCTTAATGCAAGTTGGTGGAAGCCAAACCAAAACTGAGTTTAAAGATATACATTAGTTGAACTTTATGATGAGATCTGTACTGCAGAGTTCCTTGCACATATTCAGTGAAAAGCTGAAATTCTTGCAGTTGTAATTAACACAGCGTGTGCGTGGCTGTTTGGCAGATAAAAGGCAGTTACAGACGATGGTGTTCACAACTCAGCCAATTAACGGTGGAGTCGTTAGCAAATGTGACCCTGCCACAGTTGATTGCTTTGAAAGACAAACTTTACAAGGAGATTGGAAAAGGGACAAAGGTTCTCACCTACTTTTGCACCCCAAGATGCAAGTGCTCACCTGAGACTAGGAGATAAAGAGTATAGTTCCTGCAGTTAAAGTGGCCTGTTGGTCACCATGTTATACACATCTAGTGGACACATGGACCTTATTATCCAGAGGTAGCAGTGACGGGTACCAGTTAAGCAAAGAGGAACCTAATGAAGAGCAAGTGTAGGGTCCTGCACCTGGGCAGGAACACTTCCATGCATCCTCTAGGTTAGGGGAGGACCCACTGCAGAGTAGCCTTGAAGAGAAAGATCATGGAGTCCTGGCAGACAGTAAGCAGACATGAGCCAGCTGTGTGCCCTTGTTGCCAAGAGGGCCAATGGCATCCAAAGATGTGTTAAGAAGTGTGTGGTCAGTGGGTCTAGAGAGTTCATTTTCCCTCTCCATTCTGCCCCAATGAGGCCACATCTGAAGTACTGTGTGCAGCAGTTCTGGGTTTCCCAGTTCAAGAGAAACACGTAGCTGTTGGAGACATGCTAGCAATGATGGTGATTGGGAGCCTGGAGCATCTTTCTTATGAGAAAAGGTTGAGAGAGCTGTGACTGTTTAGCCTTGAGTGGAGAAGAATGAGAGGAGACCTGATCCAAACCTGGAAATACCTGCAGGGTGTCTGCAAGGAGGGTGGTGCCAGACTGTTTCCAGTTGTACCCAGTGACGGGAGAAGGAGCAATGAGCACAAGTTGGAATGCAAGAAGTTTCATTTGAAAATAAGGCAGGTAACCAAGGTACTGTGCAGGTAACCAAGAACTGGCACAGGCTGCCCAGAGAGGTTGTGGACTCTCCTTCTCTGGAAATAATCAAAACCTGCTTGGATGCAGTTCCAGGCATTGTGCTTCAGGCAGTCCTCCTTTGGCAGGGAGGTAGGACTTGATCATTCATATCACAAGTATAACCTGACCTAAAACAAGTACCAGTAGTTCTCTCATGTATTTCAAAATATATTCGCAAGCATATTGCTTTTAAATTATTTTTAATTCTCCAAAGCTGAGGCAACCAAAACAGTAAGAAGATACATGGCATGGGAGTGATCAAGCCCTTCTTTCTTTCAGGTTTTACACATGATCCCTCTTCTTCTCTCTTCCCATTCTGTTTTGAATGTCAAAAACACTGAGAAATTCCAGGACTCGGGTCAGAGCCTTCCTTGAGAGTCATGATCACCTTCAACTTTCTGAAGATGTGTGGTGCTTTGGGTTTGTTTTTCTGCTAACTAAAATGTGCTCTACATATTTCTTAGCCACCATTCCCAATAACCAATAGCAGTTAAAAGATTTTAGGAGTGGAAGAACAGACTATGAAAATGATGTATTAAAGCACCTCCTGTGAGATAAGTTGCTGGCAAACTATGGTATATGACTGTCGTAGATTTTTTCCCCAGCCATGCAGGATCATACCCATGGTGCCTGGATATGCTCACATGGGAACTCCAGTACAGTCCATCCCTGGTTTGTCTCAAGTAATCTTGTCTCTGGGCTCTTGCTCTGGGGGAGCTCCTGGGCACCCATGGAGATGCTAAGCAACTTGCACACTGTATTTCAGCTCGGCACCTCACCTTACAGTTGCTGAGATGTTGGCCTTTATGACAATGAGTATTTCACTTGTGATAGCTGTACCAAGGCGGTTTTTTTATTTCTTACCCTTCAGAACTTAATGCTCAATGGTCACCTTCCAGGAAAGCTGTGCTTAGACTGCTTTGGAAACAGGGACCAACATGGCTTGCTGACGCAAGAGTGGTTTATTTTTCATTTTAACAGCTCTTTAAACATGTTCTGCATTCATATACAGCTCCTTTGTTGGAATAAAAACGTTTGTCATAGGCTACCAGACAGCTATAAATAGCCACCATGTGTGTTTATGCCGAGGATAATCTCAGGAGAAGGTATTTTTAACTTTGCACATTGTTTAGAATAGGAGTCTTTTAATGCCCACATTTTCCATTCGTGGTGCCATTAGTTTTTCCCTGCCCCCTCT
Organism: Upupa epops; assembly: GCA_013397515.1. Classification (NCBI taxonomy): domain Eukaryota; kingdom Metazoa; phylum Chordata; class Aves; order Bucerotiformes; family Upupidae; genus Upupa; species Upupa epops. The sequence goes on from VZRI01002831.1 coordinate 79,562, forward strand.
TACGATGTGTGCCTTGCTTTTTCCTTCTCTCTCTCATTTCCTTTAAGGTTCAAGGTTACAGCAAATCTGCCTCAGAGGCAGACTTGAGTTTATTTATATTTTTAAGGAAAATGCTAACTTTGTCCTTTGGTGACTGTGTGGGAACTCCGTTCATTTCACAGCCTTATCAGAATGTACATGGCATATCTCATTGGACTGCCACTGCAAATTAGGTTGTGAATGAGCACTTTTTCTCTTGCACATGGAACTAACGTGCTTGTTAGCATAACAATCTATTTTATACTCCCACAGAAAGTATTCCACCTTTTTTGGCAAGTTTGTGACAGCTGCTACTGGTACCAATACTCACGTTAATGCTGAACAAGAAAAACCCTATTATGCTGGACCATACTTGTAACTTAAAAATGCAGTCTCCAGCAAAGCCTTTTCTCACCAAAATCAATAAATAATTGCAATCTACAACATCGCCAAATACTGTTTTAACTTGAAAGTGCTGTGTAGGGTGTAGGCTGTAGGCTAGATTTAAAGCAGGAACCTCTGTGAGAAGTACATGCTTGTCCTGCTAACAGTTGTGCAATCAAGTCAGACTTTCCCCCCCTCTTTTTTTTAATGGATGATTTTTAGGCTTAAAAGAGACTGACACATGCAAACCCTCACAGTTAAGAAACAGGGAAAGCCTAGATGATCAATATGAAGTTTTAGCTAATTATTTGACAGCTAAAATTAGGTGAGATAGGTCCTGTCCAAAGGGTCAGATTTTAAAAGGTGTTTCAATGTCTTGTGAGATCTTTGAAATCTCTGCTGCTCTCTAATGGGCCATTCTGTGTGCATTCTTGAAAATATCACCTGAGTTCCCTGCTGTTATCTGCACCCAAGGACATCCTTGTAGCTGCTATGAGAGGGAATGGTGTTTCTGGAAGTGAAAGATGTGCATTTCAAGTATTGCTTTCTCTACAGAGTTGATAAAGATGGGATTTGTGGCCTCTAACTCACTCATCCTCTTTGTAGAACAGTGCTGTTGACTTCATGGAGATTGTATTTGCTTGTTTGACTCTAATATGGCTACTACATTCCTATATTTGCAACATAAATATGTAGGTAGTTGGGTACCCAGATGCTGCAGTTTTAAATGCCTTGCCTAAGGCAAGGGCTGCTGGCCACAGTCCACTCAGCTGTGCTAATAAGAGAGAAGAAATTGGGAGGATAGGAAAACTAGTGCAAATTCTGTTCGGTGCAGACTGCACCTCAATTTGACCTGCCAAGTGAGCAATGTGATGTTCACAGAGATCGTGGCTTAATTTCCCATATGTAACATTGTTTGACTGAAGATCGTAGGTTATTAAATATTACTTCTAAACAGAAAGTTTGACCTTCAAGACTGTGTAAATGTTAGGGAAGCATACTTGCTTCTTGGTGATGAGAGGCTGCATGCTGCTTTGCTAGAGAAATATATGCCAAAGAGACAGACAAAAGGGCTAGAATGTTCTGCCCAAAGGCAGCTGATGATGCATCCTAGGCAGATTTTTATAGTCTTGAAAGATCTTTGCTAGAAACAATCAGTGATCCACTCTGGGGAAGAGTTGTGGGAAGTATGCAGTAAGCTCGTATACCCTGCCAGGATGCTCTTGCCCTGGATGAGCAAAACCTCAGGTGAACAGCAGCAAGCAGATGGATGCAGGACTAGTTTTCATACCTTATCTCAGGGTCAGCACTGTCCATGCTTTCACAGCAGGGAGACCAGAAACCATTGGAGTTCAGCAAGAAGGTGGTGATGAATTGCAACCATGTTGACATATCAACCCCCTGGCCAAAGAGGGCAGGCAGGATTGCAGTGAGCATCATGAGTGGAAGTTTTCTGCATGTGCTGTAGCCTAGACTGAGAGATGGCTTTGCTGAATTAGCTTGCAAGGTTGACAGGTGTAATGTGTCCACTAAAATCTGGCTGAAGACCACCAAGTTGCTCATGTTCCAACATTATGGGATTTAGTCACATTATTTATTTAACAGTTACCTTTCTTTTCTTGTCTGATGAAACTGTGGCTTCATTCAATCTTTGCATTCTTCTCCTTTGTCTGTTGTCTAGAATGTGCACAGATCAAATTTCCCACTTCTGTCATGAACATTAGTAACTTTGGTATTTTTTTTTAACAAGAAGATTTTTTCAACAATAGAATCTGTCCCAGACTGCAGTTATGTAATATTCGAGGTAATAGTAATCATAACACAATCTAGCTCACTTAGTAGTGCTGTATTCACAAAAATGAAAATACCCCATCAGGACTTTCTGCAGGACTTGGGTGCTGCATACAGAATTCATGAGACTTGCTCTGTGAAAGGTGACGCCATTTTTAGGCCCATTGCATGGAGCTGTTTTGTATCTTGAATTTTGTAGTTGTGAGGTTGAAGTGAAAAGCGTTTAGGCTATTGTCTCAAGAGTATTGGAGGCAATATGTATCATGTCCTGTGTTGAAAAGGTGGATTTGATCAGTCCTTGGGGTGGTGCCTGCAATCTAAGCACACCAACAGTGCTTGAGTAGAATTTACCAGGCAATGAAGTAACTGAGTTGAAAAGACAGGATTTATTGAACTCACACCCAAGAAAAAGAAAGGAAACCCACCCAAATACTGGAGAGCAAAATTGTCAACCACGAGCCATGTCCGTGTACCCCCTCATGAAGTAAACACAGGATGTGATTGCAACACTGCCATCAGTGAAGCTGCACAAACATAGGATTTGGCTTCATCTTTGTCAGGAGCAGTCTTGTATAGTTCCTTGCTGAAAGTGACTTCAGCAGACACATAAAATCTCACAAAATACAGTCACCGCTTGATCAACCCTTTTGTTTAGAGTTTTCAAGAGCAACAACCCACCTGGACATGTTATTGTGCAATCTCCTTTAGGGGAGGTTGGACTACATGATTCCAGATATCTCTTCCAATCCCCACTGTTCTATGATTCTATTAAATAGGACTGATAATGGTTGATATAACACTTGAGGGGTAAGAATTTGTGTCACACAGAGTATTCTGTACCCAATCTGTACTGGGAAGTGGAAGAAGTCCTTTACTTGGTTAGTGTTATCTCTTCAGGAGGAGCTGTAATAGCTGGTGTAGTTATCTCTGCAATTGTTTGTGTTCCTGTTGCCTACTTCAGCAAAGTCTAGAAGTCTGTTAGAAGTCTTCCACTGCAATTGCTAATCCAGATTGAGCCTTTTACTCTTGTAAAAATGCCAGCACTTGAATAGCAGAATTGCAGTGATTTGTGAAATGTCAAATGTTTTCCCTGTATAAGGATGCCTTTAAAACTGATTTGATGGCTTTTAATCCATACATATCGGCTGTAGCACTTGGATATTTAACACACTCATTGCTGTCACCAAGTTTTAAGGAAGTTTTGAAGAGCTTTTCTGTGTTGGGACTGAATAGTTTTGAAAAACTCTCTTGCATTTCTGCAAGAAATCTACACAAGATTAAAGTCTTTTATTAAAACAGCCACTTTTAAATTCCACTGATGAAAGTATGGAGGGTATGTGATTTCTGGTACTGCACGAGTGTGCTGGAAGAGGGATCAGTTGTGGAGATAACACATCAATGTTAGCCAGAACAAAAGAAATACTGCTGACTGGCCTGTGTTGAAGAGGGTGTCAGGCCATGCACACTACTGCATTGGTGAGACGTTCTGGGTTAAATTTTGTGTGTACAGTCTTGGTGACTACATTTGTTTATGATGTTTGATGCAATTTGATGGTAATTTAAAAATTATTTTAAAAACATCTGTGTCATCAGTAAAAATGCTTGGGTTTACTCACCCTTCAAAACTTAAGGATAGCTTCACTTCAAAATGAAATGCAAGATCTTGTGAATATTGACAAAAGAAAAAGCAGAGTAGAGTGTCATGGTAAGTGGCTCAAGGCTGTGCCTGTGGTGCTCAATTTAGAAGGACATATTAATTTCCTTTTCCCCTTTTATGAGAATTTTTATGTGTAGGAGAAAGGCCTCTGCTACATAAGCATTTTTGAAAATAATGGCTTTAAAGGGCACAAATGAGATCCTGACTCTAAATGTTTTGCTACTACTTAGAGAATCTTTGTTTAGCTCTTACTTCCTTTTAAAAAAAACATTGGTCATGCTCTGTAGTATGGCTGGAGCCAAGGTCAGATGTGGAAGAAAGCAGTGATGGAGTAACGTATTTGTCTGTCCATCATAACCTTTTCTGTTTGTCTGGCTAGAGTTTAGACCAAAAAATAGAGCCAAAGCAGTAGGGGGAATGATGATTGTCTCTTTCTAATGCAGACACGAGGAAGGTTATGAACACAACCAGCTATTCAGGGTGCTGGATGAGGTGTTCTTGAAGGAGGCTGTTGTCAGATAGAGTAGTGTACACATGCAGAAGAAAGGTATGGTATCTGAATGATTCTCATGACTTTGTGGAGAGGTGAACTGGAAATGCCATTCAAAAAACAAAGAGCCACACCACATGGAAGAGCATAGCTGGTAATTTGGTTTGATTTACTCAAGCAAGCTTTCTTTTCCAGCCTCTATATGCAATTTCAGCTGTTCTCAAATTAAGACACGTCAAACAGAATATAAAAAAATTAAATGTTTACCTTCATTTTAATAGTCATAGAATTGCAAACCTTTTCTGGAGTTATATGACATGTATAAGCCTCTTACGAGAAAGCAGACAGAGTAACTTAATATAAGTAGGCCAAGATTATGCTTATTGTTTAGGTCTTGGTCCTGTTTCCTGTTAAGCCTGCTTCAGTGGCACAATTACCACAATGGAGGAGACTTAAGTAATCATTACCTAACTTCTCCATGGCAGGTTGTCCTTTAGAGTCCTTTGCTTGGCAGAGACCATATACAGAAAAGTTCTTGGCATTTAGAAGCATTCAAAAGATGGGAACAAATCAGGGGTTTTTTTTCACAGTATCACAATAGTGATAAGGTTGGAAAAGACCTTAACGATCATCCAGTCCAACCCAAATCCAAGTAAACTTAACATCTAATATCGCAATCACGCCACTCAGCACTTCATCCAGCCTAACCTTGAACACCTCCAGAGACGGTGACTCAACCACCTCTGTGGGCAGCCCATCCCAAAATCTGATCACTCTTTCAATGAAAAACCTTTTCCTAATGTCAAGTCTAAACCTCCCTCTTTCCCATTCTAGTTGCTCTTCTCTGGATTCATTCCAGCACCTCGACATCCTTCCTAAACTGAGGGGCCCAGAACTGAACACAATACTCCAGGTGCAGTCTAACCAGTGCCAAATACAGGGGGAGGATAACCTCCCTCTCCCTGCTGGTCACGCCACTCCTAATACAGGCCAGGATGGGCACATTGCTGGCTCATGCTAAGTTTACTGTCCACTAGTACCCCCAAGTCTCTTTCCACCTGAGTACTCTCTAAGAACTCCATTCCCAGACTATAGTTTCCATGCAGAGTTCCTTGTTTCCTTATCCAAAGTTGAATTATATTGCTAAAGAATGCTATAGGCTTTCTTCATGTGGTTTCAAGGTATGTCTGTCACGCCTAGAATGGATTATTTTTTTATCCCATGGTTGTCTTTGGGATAACCTTTGTGAAAGAATTGCCCTAAACACCATTGCTATTGAAAAGCAATGGATAGAGAAATCATATCTGCAGCTGACTCTCTCCCTTATTATGGGTTCTTCCAATCTCTCAGGTTGCATATATCTGGGTTCTCCAGGTAGCAAAGGACTGTAATGCAAAGGGCCAAGCGTGCAGAAATAGGAATGTTGTGGTAATCTTTTTTCTGGAATGCTGAAGGTATATTCTTACCGTAACAGATTTTTCTCCTTTACTCTGTGGAGTAAATAGGGAGGCAAATACAATAATGTATGCTAGACTGACCCCGATTTGCTAATGAACCAAAGCTGGGATGTGACACCGACACTCCAGCAGACTGCACTGCCATTCAATGAGACCTGGACAGAGAGAAAGTTAATGAGGTCCAACAAGGGTCAGTGTAGAGTCTGGCATCTGGGCAAGAACAACCCCAGGGACCAGTGTAGGTTGGGGACTGACCTGTTGGAGAGCAGTGTAGGAGAAAGGGACCTGGGGGTCCTAGTGGACAGCAGAATGACTCTGAGCCAGTAATGTGCTCTTGAGGCCAAGAGGGCCAGCAGCATCCTGGGGGGGATCAGAAGGGGGTGGTTGGCAGATCGAGAGAGGTTTGTCTCCCCCTCTACTCTGCGCTAGTATTGTGTCGCGTTCTGGGCCTCTCAGGTCAAGAAGGACACAGAGCTGCTGGAGAGTGTCCAGCATAGAGCAATGAAGATGATGAAGGAAGTAGAACACCTCCCTGATGAGGAAAAGCTGAGGGAGCTGGGCCTCTTTAGCTTGGAGAAGAGGACGCTGAGGGGTGACCTCATTCATGTCTGTAAATGTGTGAGGGGTGGGTGTCCAGATGATGGAGCCAGGCTCTTCTCAAGGTCACCTGGTGATTGGACAAGGGGCAATGGGTGCAAGCTGGAACATAGGAGGTTCCATATAAATATCAGAAGGAACTTCTTCATGGTGAGGGTACCGGAGCATTGGAACAGGCTGCCCAGGGGGGGTTGTGTAGTCTTCTTCTCTGGAGACCATCAAGACCTGCCTGGATGTGTTCCTGTGCAACTGGGTCTAGGTGATCCTGCTGTGGCAGGGGGATTGGACTAGACGATCTTTTTGAGATCTCTTCTGATCCCTAACGACTCTATGATTCTGTGTCCAGGAACTTGTTATTACTCTAGCCAGCCACATTCTACAGTTGTTTCTGATCTGATAGTTGCACATACAAATTGCTGTTGAGCTTTGTGTGCTTTGCCTCTGGGTGAAAGCTACTATTTTTTGTTCAGACTCAAAATTACTAGCCCATGCTTGTTTTGGTTGTTTTGTTGGGCAGGAAATGAATACGTCTATAAGGTTCAGAATTTCTGTCCAGAGAAATTTGACAGAAAACTTTTACAAGGTTCTGACTCCTACTTGTGAAATGTTTTACTTCTCAGAGAAGTAAGAGCTTTTGGAGAAAGTCACACAAATATTCTGATTATTTATTAAAGGTAATCAAGAAAGCTGAAAGCAGCTTGCTGGCAGTGGTGTAGGTAGAGCATGCCATAGGGTGAAGTGAGCCACAATGCTCTCTTGAGGCCATTCACCTGCTGTTTATGTTTTTTAAATAATGTTTGCTCTGCCTTTCACTACGATATTTGGGTACATCACACAGATTGGGATCACAATAATTACTGTTGAATTTATCAGGTTTAGGTAATAAACTGTGGCTTCTAAGGTGGTGGAGTAGAAGAAGGTAGTCCTTTGGCCCTCTCTTCACTGGAGCAGGGAACTCCTGAGAATAAGGGAAGAGTGCATTGCCCACTTGATGACAAGTATATTGGCTGGGATTCAGTCTGGTCTTGCAAGACAGGACAAGACTCTGAACACCCCTTACTTTAGCTATGCTTTTAAGGACAGATCATGAAGCATCTGGCCCTCAGCTAGAAAGTCAGTACGCAGGAAATACCTTTGCACATAGCATTTGCCAGCTGTGTTTTCTGGTATGTTGGTGGGTGGGTTCTGAATGTGGGCATCTTGATAAGAAAACACTTAAAGTCAGACCTAGTTCACCAAAGGATCATTCTCTTCATCTCTTCTTCCAGTTAAATTTAGAGTTTCTAAAAATAAAACCCCTCCATATTCTACTCAGAATCTGATTTAACCTCTTAAGCCTTGTAATGCGCATCAGGAGTACCAGTTAAGGGCTACTCTTATCTTCCCAGTTGAACCAACTTCCCTTTACTTTCTCCAAAGAGATTTTTTTATCCTCTGAAATTTTGCCTGTCATGTCTTATCATAGACGAGAGATTTTGCTGGATAGATTTTTTTAGAGAAAAATATAACAGAAAGGTTATAATGTTTTAAAAAGTGTTCCTATTTTGGTTTTTTAAATTAGGGAAATATAAAAATATTTTCCTGTCTAGGGATTATTATTACATTTTTTCTCCTAAGGAAGAAAACATTCCATAATCTGATTGGGTTATTTGAGAAGGTTATTGTCTACATTTTGTTTTTTGAGAAGTACACTGTAAAAAAATGTATTTGCAATTCAAATAGAAGGGTGTGGACTAAGTTAGATTTTGGAAAGAGATTGCATTTAGGAGGAATGCATGTTTAAATAGAATGATAGGAGTAAAATAGCAGTGAAAGATCATACTATGCTTCTTTCTTTTCTGTACAATTTCTTACACTTCCAAAATGCTATCTACAGTTCTTTGGGTTCAGAACTGATTCAGGCCAGCTGATTTTGTACAAGATCCCAAGTATTGCAGCAGGAAATTTAAGTCTCATACAGTGATGCAGTAGGAGTCTCTCACCACGAAGGCTTTAGAGAGGCAGGACCTGCTGTTGGTCCCTTTCACTAGGGCTTGCTTGAGGCCCATGAAACCCCGCAGTTCACGGAAAAGACCATGCAACTGGAAGTGTTTTTCTCGTCATGTATTTCCCATCTGCCATCTTAGTTACAAAAGTGCCCAAGTTCCTCCCATGTGGGGTCAAGAGTGTGCTTCATGAGCTGCAGACATTATTGCTAGGTACTCCTTGTATATGAGTATTGGTTGCTGGGATGTGTTAGAGAAGACCAAGGGATCAGGGTTGTCCTGTAGGTAGCATCCTTTTGGGAACACCACCTCAGCTGGACAGGCTGCCCAACTTGGCTGTGAGGAAGGCTGGTTTGTTATAAATCCCATGCTGTCACAATGCTAGGTGTGAACCTAACAAGCACCCACCCAAGATCTGTTTGAATTTGGTTGTGCGCTGTATGTTGCACAAGTATTAGTATCCTTGTCAGTTTTAATGAGCATTTCAGAAGTGTGCATCTTTCCCCTTTCTAAATGCATTGGGAAAGCCCAAAGACCCTTGACTAACTTCAGAGCTTGTTGGAGGCTTTAGAAGCTCTCACTGACATACCATCTGATTTTTCAGCGTTCTACAGGGCTAAATCCTGCAGTGCTTTCTTAGTTTTAAGCTCAGAATTTCACAGTAGTTTCAGTGTAAATGAATGAATGCTGATGAAAAACTGCAAACCTTTTTTGAAAGGAGGGGAAAGAAAAAGATTGTTCTCATGTATTACAAGTGTTTGGAGCTCTGCCAAGTGTCTGAAAACACTTCTGATTTCTCTCTTTTCTTGAAAATGTTTATTAGAAACCTGATTTTAATAGTTTGGAAGCATTTTTGTGAATTGAAATGTCTAGTGGCTGTTTTAGTGAGGTGTTATTAATTATTACAATAGAAACCCTGAAGTGTTGGCCAGAACCTCTCTTAAGAGTGAGTTTATCTCCTGTTGCTTGTGCAACGGGACAGATAGTAACAGATAGTGCCTGCTTTCTGAATGTAAGTCATTTAGCTGGCAAGGGTGAATTCATGTTATAATGAATTGTTTTATGTGGAAGGTTGTAATACTGCATAGGCATTAATCTCTCCAGAACACCTAAATCCTGTAAGAGTCTATGGAGAAGGATTTCCTGGAATCCTTCCCATCCTATGAAGTTTGTTCATAAAACATAACACTCTGAAGCCTTCTCTCAGGGCACAGAATGTCGTGATGAAACTATAGCCACAGCAGGAGAACTCTGGCTGCAGCTTTTTGCAGATCTGGAGGGAAGGTTTGCAGTTTGAAAATGAAAATGCTTTTTCTTTGTTGCAAGTAGTAAATATTTCTCTGTGCAAGTTGGACGGCTACTGACCCTTCTATAAGATACATTATTTAGATCTCCTTGAAGACAAATCTATTGGCTCTATTTGGTAAAAAAGTATGATTCTCTTAAGGCACTCGTTGATAGTTTTTCCATCTTAGTATGTGGAATTGAATGGAAAAGGGAGACTGACTATTAGTGGCAGAAACAGCAAGACCTTTGCAGACATTGAGAACTGATGACTATTCTCTGCCTAGTGAAAGAGCAGCACAACTTCAGCAACATTTCAGAAAATTCTTAGTCTACAAGTTCAGGGAAGGTGTGTTTTCATATGCTAATCAAGCCCCAAAGAACACTGTGTAGTGATACAGGCAATCCAGTGGAATTATACAGGGATGTTGATCCTTGAGAGCGGTCCAGTAGTTGTGTTTAAAAGACTGTAGGAAGGAAATAATTTTGTATTTATCACTTTTCCTTAAACACAGCTGAACATTGTTTTTCCTACTCTCAGATATATGAGGCTTTCCTCACTCTGTTACCCAGCTGATGGACACGCTTCTTGGTTAATGTCCTCGAGAAAGCTCCTTTGTTATGCTCACAGAAAACGTGACAAATGCATACTGCCTCATCTCTGCTTAAGAGTCTCTAAGGGTACCCTTATCATACGACCCATCTCTCCAGTCAGTGTTAAAGAGTTATTTAAGCCATCTTGATGATAGGGGTGGGGAGGGCAGTTAAAGGAGGGCTGTAACCCTGGTCTGACTGGGTTGCAGTCTTGCAATTTAAGGGTTTTGCCTTTCATACTCACTGTGCCACTGTCTACCTCAGTCACTGCCTGCTGGGGTTGCTTCCCTGTCTGTGAACAATGGTGAAGAGTTGAGACAGACTGTCTTCAGAGAATAATGCACAACGTTTGTTTGCAAGTGCATTTCTTCACAGATAATGTATAAGATGTTTCAAAGGGAAAACTAAACCAGACCTAGAAATATAACTAAATAGCCCATGTACAGTTTGGGCAGTTGCACCTGCCCCTCTTCTTCCTTCCCTTGGGTCTGCCTTCTGAGCAGCTCATGATTCTGTGCTGATGGGGGGGAACTCATGGCTATGCGTAAGTGTTGGGAACTCATGCATGCTCAGCAGAGCAGAGCTGCAACAATTTCCTCACCTGCTGTTATCTCTCTGGTTAACGGTTCAGATCCGATAGGGTTTAGGCTTGTGGTCCAAGGCTTCTCATCCATGCTGCTGGCCATGCTGGGCTGCGTTCAGGAGGTGCTGAGCTGGGTAAGGGTGCTCGCACTTGTCTCCACTCAGGCCGTGTGGGTAGTGTGAATGAGGTCTAGGCTTTCAAGCACATTGGACTGTCCTTTTGCAGACAGGTCAAGTCCCTTGATGTGCGTTTGAGGGTATGCAGTGCAGACAGGAAGAAACTACTCTCTTGAGAGTTTGCTCAAACTTGATCTACTCTCATTGTGTGACCCAAGAGACATTCTCGAGGATGAACTGGGGAGCAGATAAACAATGTCTTGAAGAGTTAGTTGTTCACATGCTATTACTAAGTTATGAAAGATTTCAGGTTCTTCGTTGCAGAAGTCAGTATTAGCACTTGGGTAACAAAGAAAAAAATATAGTAGTGTCTTTTATTGTTTTGGAGTAATTTAAGTCCCCAGATCATCGTTTCCTGATGCATACACTGTGATGCGAATACTGAACATTTACGGTGATTTGATTTTAACGTCTTGATAGCCTTTTGCGAATGTGACCTTGCAATACATTACTGTGTAAAACTTACTTGTAAAAGACCCTGCAATGCGGCAGCGCCCCGGCGTTTTGCTGTGCAGGGATGGCTTCGCTCAATGAACCAGGTGCAATGTGTTTTCCCTTTTTTTCCTTTGGTAATTTCTTTCTTCTAAAACATTAGGCATGAGTCATGGCTGGAGGCAAGAATGCAGCTTTGACAGACTGTTGTCCTGATCTGATATGACAGGGCTTGACCCTTCGTTGTTTTCAAGTGGGAAATCCCATTACATAGTAATTGTAGGGATGAGACTGGGAGATTCTGTGTTTTGATTTCCGTAACACCTGAAGAAAGAAGCGTTTTCTAGTTTTGCTTGTTGGTTTGTTTTGGTCTCCTTCAAAAAACAGGGAACTGTTGGAAAAATAGATGTTGGGCGTATCCTGTTTCTTGAATAGCCCACTAAGTGTTGCCCTTCTAACACTTTTCTTTCCTGTTTGGTTCTTCACTTGGAAAAGCTGGAAAGGCTTGATGCCCAGGGAGAGCAATTTTCACAGATTGCTAGGTCATCTTGGAAAGTGAAAATGGATTGGGACAGGAGTGCTAAGGAGATTTATCACACAGCAGGAGTCATGAGTGAGTCTTAAAGTCAGCATGCTGTGGAAACCTCTGTTGTGAACCACAGAAGTGAAGGGATAACAGAGACAGTTCAAATCCACGCCATGCCAGTTTGCTAATGAAAATGAATGTATAACTAACCCTTAATTTCCAAAGCTTTTTTGTGTGGGTTCAACACTCTGATTCCTGCCAAACCCAATGACCGTTATATTGCTGCAAATACCAGACAACATTTAGAAAATTTGGGAAAAGTATTTTGCCAAACAAGAAAAAAACACCCTAACCTCTTTCTTTTAACATGTGTTGCTATAAGAATCAGAAGTATAGAAGAAGGGGGGAAACTATGCCAACATGTTGACCATTTTAACAAAATTTGTACTGTAATGGTCTTTTTTTTATTTTATTTTTTTAAGTTTTCCACTGGCTGGAGGCTTTTGAAGGAAAGGAAAGAGCAGAATTATCTTCTGTCTTGAATTAACTTTGTTAATGATTAACAGAGCAGTGCAGTATGTGTGGTGCATTTTAATTAAATCAGAGGAGATATGATTTGTACAAGATCTTTGCTTCGCTTGGAAAGCCATTAAATAAACCAACACTGTTTGCTCTATAGAAGCAAACTTCTCTAGAAGTTCCTAGGAACATCAGTTAGTTATTAGTCCCTGTGCAGCTAAAGCTCCTTCTGAACCACCTAAGGGCTATTACCAGATACTAAACACAAGTTGTCCAGTCACACAGGGGTATAACCGGCTGTTAACCTGCACAAGGCAGCATCCTGGTCTGAGGCTACATTTTCATATTTTTAAGCTAAGTTCAGAGATCAGAAAGTCCCACACTGACTATGTCTAGTTGAGGCTTGCCTTTTGAATATCCCTGAGCTGCTCAAGTGGCATAAACAATTGAACAATTGGTGCCTTTGGTGGAATTCGGTTGGCTTTTGCTAGCTGAGCTTATTGGGTTGTTTGTGAAGTTGAGATCCTGACTAGGGCTTAGATGTTGTTCACCAGTAAAACTCAGAGTATCATAAGGAAGGAGCTTTTGGTACAGAAACATCTCCATAAATTGGCTCAGTAGGAGATGCTCCTCTCTTTCTAGTGCTGTGTGTAAGTGCACACCATTTATATAATCTCTTCCAGCAGAGAAGGATCAAGCCTGAAGCCTGGACTCAGACTGTAGCTTCAGACTGAAGTGAGACAGTGAATGCTTTTGCTGGTATGTGGTGACACACAAGGGTGAATAGAACTCATACCTCATACTGTTGTGTGCTGAGGTGTCTGATAAGTAGCTTTGATCAGGCTTGCACCCATGCCTGCTCAGACGTAAAATCAAGGCATAACCTGTTGAGACTAGTGATGCATTTGTCTTCTATGTTTGTACTGCACCTACCGCATTGTGGCTCTTTCTGGCTTTTGAGGATAAGCTTGAAGTACATAGTAACACTTGGAGCTTGCCTCTTAATATGCCAAAACTAATGTTAATACTTCATAGAAAACCTGTTGCTGAAGGTGTGGTGGCAACTGAATATTGCCAGAAACAGTTTTGCTAGAGGGAGCTTGCATCTCCTTTATTGTCAGCTCATTCAACTTTCTGCATTGTGGTCTCTGCAAGTGTTACCCTACATGGCTGTAAGAAGTCGTCCTTCCAATCCAACCACAAATTTCTGGGTTTTGAGTACTAACCTTTGTACTGCTAAAGCTGAAATTTATTAATAGCAGTTATAGCTCTAAGCAAGCTACAGTTCATGTATAAATGAGACAGCAGAATTTGCCAGCCAAAATAATAGATAGCTTTTTATTGCTGTGAGAATTGGCATGAGTCCCTGGAATGCATAAAGCACAGGAGAACAGGAGAGGAAATGAATGGTGAAATGGTGGCACTTCCCTCTAGTGCTGCTGGTGGCTGGAGAGAAATGGGGTCCTACTCAGAGAAGGAAGAGACCGGAGTCTGTTCCTCATTAGTGACAGTGCCAGAGTGTAAGATGAGAAGGCAAAGATGGAGCTTTGTGAATGCTTCACTCAAATGGATTCCTCCATTTCAGGTCTGTGAATGACCAGAAGGTAGCTATATCTAGGCTGTTACATGGAGACTATGGCTTCTATCTTATTCTTTATCTGAAAGCAGTGAAAACATGACATAAACCAAAAGTTATGCTTCATTGGAAATAGTCTGTGACATCCATGAAATATTATGCTTCTTTATTTCTGGATTGGGCACTGCCAAACACATTGTATTTCTGGATGGTACTGCCCACTAAGTAACGGATAGAGAATGCAAACACTAGCACATGTTTTCCTAATCAAGTTTTGATTTGCAGTGGAAGGTCACCTTGAATATAATGTTAAGACCTGTCTTGGAGTTTGTTTTGTTTACTGCTACAGCCATCACTACAGTCAATCACTTTTCCATGTGAGAAGCAGGATAATTTTAACACCTCAAGAACTGAGGGCCATTGGAGAAAATTCCCTGCAGAAGACCAAACTCGTGTCTGCACTAGCCAAGGTCAGCTTGAACCACTGAAGCAGGATTCAGATAGGACTGAATTCATGGGCTTTGTATGGGTTTTCAATATCTGGAAGTGCACTCTTTCAAGTGTTTAGAATTTTAGGCTTTTGCACTTCGATGTACAGGGTTGCATTCCTGACCTTGCAGAACTTGTCTGTGCAAATACTTCTGTTGTCTGCTAAGGCATTCGCTCCATGATAATGTGCCCATGTGAGCATGTAAACTCTGCTTGCATGTGACTCCATAATTTACATATGCATATAGCCATACCCGAAGCTACATGCTCCAATCTGAGCCTGTATTTTAATATGTATAACCACTTATGTGACTAGATAGGTATTACATACAGGTTTCACTGAACACATTAAAATTGTTGGCACCGTTGTTGTTTATAAGTACTCAGGTAGATGTGATTACTGGTTACAGTTAAAAAATAGGGGAGGAATAGGTGTCATAGCAGTAGATTGGTTCTTAGTACTGAACCTTGTAAAAGTGTGGAGGACTTACTACAGGAAAGTAGCAGATTCTTTGTTACTTGAGATATGTAAAACTGGGCTGGAAAAAAAATATAGTGAGAGACAGTTCAACATTATTTGGTGGTGACGTACACATCCTTCTTTTTGTGAGCACTCAAGGGATTTACTCCAAGACCATATCTATGGGTTGATGGACTTCACCTACTGCATATGATTTAATATACCATGTGTCATTCATCTGTGAAGCCAAGTCCCTGCTCACATGCCAGTGTCCTAGGGTGAAATCCCATAGGGAGAGTAAATGCGGATGCTTTTTGCCTTGTGAGATGCATACACTCTGTTCCCTGCAGACCTTGAAAAAATCAACAGTTTGTCTACTTCGTGAGAACATGAAAGAGACTGTGGCATCTTTTATTTTCCCAGGAAGGGAACAGTTAAAAATATTCTTCAAACAAGGAGCAGATGTTAGTGTCATTAGAATGATTTTTTTGTAAAAAACAGAGCTCTGTTTCTCTTGCAAAATGCCAGTAGCTTTGCAAAGTTCTCTAAGAGTGTGCTTACTTATTTTATACTCATGACTCAGAGAAAAGGTAATGCAGGCTGAGCGATTTACTGTTTCTGAAATGATTCAGATACATTTCTGTAAGTTTTTAAGCTTACATTTAAGCCTGCCCATTTTAAAACAGCCTTAGCTGGGAAAAAGACTAAGTATAGACCTAATGAAACTTGCATTTTAATAACAGGACAAAACCTGTTAGCAGCACAGCACATCTGCTGTGGATAAGATCCGGTGATGATGGAAAGGCTACATATGGAAAGGCATGGTCTGGACAGTATGTGCGCCCCTGTCAGGTTCTAAATTCATTATAATCTCAAAAGCAAAAGATTCATAGGCTATTACAACTAACTCAACCAACTCATTGAAAACTCTGCCTTGCATGCAGGAACAGTTGAAGGAAAAGCAACAAAATATTAAGTGGCTCTCTAGATCAGCTCCCAACCTTCCTATTGTTAGTATGAGTAGACATTGAAAACTTACAGTAATAATTTCCATTTGAAAAGCCCTCGTGTCTCCTTCCTCCACATTTTGCTGCTTTTAAGATTGAGTTGTAAAGGCCTTGTAGGTCCTTTCATTGTAACAGATGAACTGGTGTGAGTGACACCTCTCCAGTGACCTAGTTTACTTAGTGTTTGTCTACTCAGTCTTTTTCTAGTGTTTTCCTTAGAGGTTTTGGCATCCTAGCACCAAGTAAGTAATAATTACTTCAGCATCAGCCATTGCAAGGAAAGCAGATTGAGATATGCATGTTCTGCCCCCATCATTTTTCATGCTTTAGATGGCCATGGAATTTTTGAAACGATCTAGGGGAAGGTAATTTGTCTCTTCCTGCTTCCTATGCAAGACCTTTACCTTAGCGCCACAGTGTAGAGAGTACCATAGGATCATTAGGGATCAGGATGGACCACAAAAGATCATTTAGTTCAATCCCCCTGCCACAGCAGGATCACCTAGACCAAGTTGCACAGGAACACATCCAGGCAGGTCTTGATGGTCTCGAAGGAGACTCCACAACCAGCCTGGGCAGCTTGTTCCAATGCTCCAGTACCCTCACCATGAAGAAGTTCCTTCTGATATTTATATGGAACCTCCTCTGTTCCAGCTTGCACCCATTGCCCCTTGTCCTATTACCAGACAACCTTGAGAAGAGCCTGTCTCCATCTTCCTGACACCCACCCCTCACATATTTACAGACATTAACAAGGTCACCCCTCAGCCTCCTTTTCTCCAAGCTAAAGAGACCCAGCTCCCTCAGCTTGGAGTATCCCTCTCAGTTAAGTTTCTTAAGTAAACAGCGAATGTTTGGCTTTGAAATAATAATGATATATATCTGACACAGATCTTCCTCCCACTTCTTTTTTGGCTTTGAAATAATAAGGATCTATAACTGACACAGATCTTCCTCCCACTTCTTTTTAAAAGGGTTGCAAACATGGCAAAATCTTGGCAGTGTCAGACTCTTTCAGGGGAACCAGTTCTGCATTGCTGTAAACTTTAGAACTATTCAAAAACTGTTCTGAGGTCTACTGAACATGCAAGAGGCTTCCTCTATCAAAAAAATAGGTCATATTTACCATCTAAAGCCCTAACTTCAATGAAATTAGGGGAAGTTTTTTAAAAAAGCCCTGGAACTATTTTTTAAAGCTGTGGAGTGTAATATTTTAGATAATAGTCAATTTACTTTTGCTTGTTTACAACTGAGATCTTGTAAGAAGGAAATCTGGGATGGAGGGAGAATGCAGCAGAGCTGTCATTTCCTTAAATAATTGCTATGTATACAATATATCATGGTCTAGGGAAAGGCTCAGAAGTGTGAGTGAAATAGCAAAGCCATAAGCTCTTCATTCCTGCATGGAAACAGTTTCAGTATTGATCATATATATATGAAAAAACCTAACTATTTCAGGATAGCTTGAAAGGAGTGTAGAGGTCATTCAACTAGGAAAATAGTGCTTTTGTGGTACAGTTGTAAACACGGACCTACATTAGAAATCTGTAGGGCTGCCTTGGAACCCAGTTTATAGTT
Organism: Upupa epops; assembly: GCA_013397515.1. Classification (NCBI taxonomy): domain Eukaryota; kingdom Metazoa; phylum Chordata; class Aves; order Bucerotiformes; family Upupidae; genus Upupa; species Upupa epops. The sequence continues at coordinate 97,165 of VZRI01002831.1, forward strand.
TCATAAACATAAACTCTTACATCTGACATTCTGTAATTCCCCAGTAGCAATGCCTTTTCCAGGAAAAGTAGATAGGCATCCCTTCTCATCAGCATTTCTTAAGGACTCTATGCATTCACACTGCCTTACATGCCCTCTTTCCCTTGACATCAGCATAAAAGAAACAGACCTGCCTGCTGCACACTCATCTCATAGTGGCATCTATATTTTACACCTGTTGCAGTCAGAATCATTGGCCTTTCCTTACTTCAGACTAGAATTCTGGGACATAATATACACTGAAGATGGTGTTTTTTACATATTCTTTATATCTGCTCACAAAGCAGAAGATGTACATGAAGAAATAGCAACTTTCTGTGGTACTGCAGACCTGTTTCTGAGTGTGTGAAAAACCCAGACCTTGTACATTCTTCTGAAGGAATCACCTATCTATAAGGAACAGAATTGATAGCTTTTCACAAGACTGTCTCTCCTTGAAACCTGTAGACAGAATTTTTGGGGGTAAAAAAATTGCCGTTATTGACCGCAGGACTTGAGTGGAACATAATTGAGTATCAGTGCCCCAAGCCTTTTTGCAAGCTGAGGAAAAAAACTCTCAAGGTTGATGCCCACTTGGACAGCCAGCATCCTCCCTGGCTTCATCCAAAATTGCCTCGGTGCTCACTCCAATGAAAGAGTGCCACCTACAGAACCCACAGAATTCTTCCCACAGAACAGTGAGTTTGCAGTAGATATTTCCCTTTGGAGTACTAATCCATCCACACCCACTCTTGTAATTTATGAGACTTAACAAGACCAGAACCCGCAGTAGAATGCCTGCAGGAGTGCAGAGTAAGCCGTTTCAGTGCACTCACATATGCGGGCTTAAGGGCTATGAGAGCCAGGCATATGAGATCTGGGTAACTGTTGGTGCCTCCATTTAATAACTTTGTCTGCAGTTGAGCTTGCAGCTACTTCCCACCTCCCCACATTTATTCCTCTTCATTATTCTCCCTCTTTTGAGCTATTTAATCCAGCTTCACCTTTCACAAGTTAGATTGGATACAAGTGCCTGCAAAATGCTTCAGCAATGATTTATAATCAAAAGAGAAGACTGTTTCCTGGACCATTGTTTTATATTTGTGTCCTCTCCCCTTCTCTTGGCAGGCTGGAATGCACTTTCTTACAAGCAAATACTTGTGAAGACACCCTGTGTAGCGCTCAGGCTGCTCGGGGCTCAGATAAGCTTGGTAAACAGAAGCACTTCTTGTGGAAGCTGAAAGGGAAGCAAGCATTTGTTGGCCAAATTGAGCAGCTGAGAAACATTTAGGAATTCCTCTAACTGGGAGCCCAGGCACAAGAGGATCTATTAGGGAGAATACAGTCAAAAAAGCCCCATCCCACAAGCTTATGATCACAGACCAGAGGAGTGTGAATTGGGAGGGGGGGAGGATGCAAAATATATAATGAGCTTGACAATAGGCAAATAGAGAGTGCCATTACAGGAGCTACAGGACCTGTGGGGTGAAAAGTGCATCCAGTGAGTCTTTGAAGGATAATGGCATTTTTATTATCCCAATCCCCGCCCATATCATACGTCCGTTTGCTCCCTGGAGCTGGCAGCAGTTTGCACTGATTCACGCACTGCAGACATGATCAGCAGATCATACTGCAGGGACAACTTGTCAAGCCTTTCCAAGTGAGTTGCGGATTTACTGCGATATCGGTATGGATGTAGCCTTTCGGTGTTGTGTGGGAAGTGCTGGACGATGTTGATGGGAAAGGGGAACAGAATGTTGTAAGAAGTGGGGAAGTTGATTGAACTGGAGAAAAAGCATTGATGCAGACTGGGACTTTTGCTCCTTTGTTTTGCTGTGTTATGCTCTGTTGTCATAGGGAAAAGTTTTTGCTTTTGTGCATTTCCTTTACCTGAATTTGGGATTTGAAATTGCTTCTTTCAGTGGCAGAAGAGAAGGTTGGATAGACTGGTTTCTAATCTTAAGTTCTGTTAAGGCGAGATTTGCAGAAGCTAAGATGGCTTCATTCACTGAATAAATAAACTCCTCATGGCACATTCATCCCTTAATGCGTGAGAGAAGTGAAGAAGAAAATCAGTCAGCCCATATAGTATCGCTAAAGACATTATCTGGTGTTTTGGTTTTGTGTTGATTTCTCTACTTTAGGGGGGGGGGGGGGGGTGGGTGAAGAGGGCCCGGCTATGTTTCACAAATACTATATCAGGGTGTCATTCAAAATTCAGGAGCCATGGGGATTTCTGGGTGCCTGTTGTTGAGTTTCCAGCATGAAATCTTGTGCTCTTGGAGGGAGAGAGAGCTCAAGGATTTCTGAAACTAGGCTTCTTCAAGAAGTCCCTTCCAGGAATCTGAAATCCATCATAGTGATTTCAAAATTTGGGCAATAAGTAATAATTTAACTAAGTGTGTGTCAAATAGGTTTGTTTTCTTTTGATCTGTGGTGGAATATAGCCGCAAGCCATGGTTAGCCAGCCCTCTTATACAGCTTTATGGGAATAGGGAGCACAAATTACTCTGCAACCAGCACAGGAAGGGAAAGGACGAAGTGGGTGACTTATGGGCTCTTTAGTACACCTTGACTCTGATGTCTACTGGGGAGAGCTGGCTATGAGTGACTCAGGTTGAAACCTCCAAGATGACCTTTTGACCCTTTCACTGTTTTACATTGGGGCTGGTTAGTTAGATGTAAGGTCTGGCTGTTGCTGGTTTGCTAAAAATCTGGGAGCCAGCAAGTACCTCTGCTGTATTGACAAATAGCTATGGTTTTTCTTTTGTCAAGACTCACAGTAGCATATTTGGAGAAGAAAAGCAAAGCTTTCTTTGACAAAGACTTTAAGAGAAATCAAATGTGTGCCCCAAATTTGGAAACTAGGTAATTATTTTCAATAAATATGTGACCTCAGACCCAAAGCAGGGAAGACACCTTCAGCATTACCCACAAAGGCTGCTTCAAAGCATTACTCAGGGAAATACGTGATGAAATACTGCCCTTCCCAGGCTGAGCCATAATAGAATCATTCCAAATGCTTCTGTCTTCACAGGAGATTGCAATGGAAAAGAAGTATTAAAATCCTTACCAGTTAACTCTCTGGAGACTCTCTAGGGAAAAGGAGGAGGCTGTTATTTCATTTTTTAGAAGGAGGCACCAATGCAAATTTTAACAGCTTGCAAATGGCCCCTTTCAGTCATTGTTTCAGCCTCATTGTTTAAAGAAACTATGCTCACAGTGCACTTACTTGCAGTACTTGTAGGAATTTTTGTACTTGCTCAGTAGCTGAATATAACGCTGGTGGCATTTGACATACTAGTTCTTACCATCTGAATTAAAGACATGCACCTTGATGTCTGTGCTCAATAGGTGAAGTGGCTATTGAGGCTTGAATGTCCAGTTCAAGATTTTGTTGCTGTATTTAGGAAATTTCCTCATAGTGGATAAGAAGAAATTTACTGGAAGAACTGAAACATTTCTGAGTGAGGATATCCTTGGTGGAAGAAATATTATGGCAGAGAGAGGACATATCTTTAAGGAAATGTCTGAGAGTTTGCAGCCTTCTTGCATCAGTGAAATATGATTTACATTTTCCAGCATAACCAAGGCATAGGGAGTCAGGAATGCAAATCTGAATTAATCTGTTTGGCATTTTGGGCATTCACCTGAGTCTGAACAAATGATTCTGTAAGAATCTCATTTCCAGTTTTGCCAGAGGACAAGTGATACTGTAGAGTTTCACAAAAACCCTGACATGAATTCTCCACTCTGTCCAAGCCTTGATTCAAGCCAGAACACTGGTGAGAGACTCAGATTCAGACTGGTACTGCTTTCTGTGAATCCAAATGCCTGAAATAAGATGTGAGATTTTTTTTATTGAAGGTAAATTTAGCAAAACTAAGAAAAACAGGGAGAGTTCTGGGTAGAACAGTATTGTTTGTTAGTTCTTGTTAGATTTGAGATTAATTTTGTCTAAATGAAAACAAGAGGAATACTTTTTAAAGTTAAAATGCTTTTTTTTCAAGTATAAAATAAGAAATTATTAAGTTGCATCTTAATCAAATGTTAAAATAAAACATTCTAAACTGCTTTTGAATATTTTAGTTCATACTGATCTACATTTTAAAAGTAAGTTAAAAGAAAAACTTAGATGAAGGATTTTCCTTCTTGTTTCAGACTGAATTAAAATACAACCAGCCAGAACGTTTTCCGTATCACTTCACTCTGACAATGATTTTTGTTTCTGGTTCCGCAAAACTAGTAAATTTGTTTTTAGTGCAGATCTTAAATCCAGATAGTTCCTCCACAGCCACACTGCTGGCATAGGTGTTTGACCAGTGCCTTACCCTTTCCTACCAGACCTGCAGTCCCAGGCCTCCCCATCCACCCTGTCCAAATTCAGAGTAAAACAAAGTAGTTCAGAAGAATCAGGGAAATTCTTTAGAGAATGGGCTCTCTGTGCTTTTCTGTCCATATGTATATGCATGCACGTCCATACAATGCAGATGCAGTAGACTAGATAACCCCAAACCATATGTTTGGAAAACCAATCAAGAAAAACATTGCCATCAATTGTGCAGTAACGAAAACATGGAGACCTAACTGACACTAACTTTTCACTCCTTGTGCCTTTTATTTTGCTAAAGAAAACACTTTTTAAAACACTTTCTTGCACTATTTTAATGTAGTGAAATTGTTGCGTGTTTTGAGCTGTGTAAGCTCTTCAGTGCAGTAAAAAGGTTTCCTTGACTTCAGAAAGACTGCTTGCATGTATACATATTTTTAGGGCCAAGTTTGTAATTATATAAATGTATAATTTTAGCCTTCATACACTTATCCATTCCAATTTTAATTCTCCGTTTCATAAAATCTGTGATGACATTTTGGAGTCCAAACTAAACGTTTAATGTAGGACTCAGCCCTTTTATTCTCCTCCTATGTTTTATTTTTGTTGGTTGCTTTCTTTTTGTGCTGATGTGGAGCACATATTGTTAAAGCCACTTGTTAGAAGCCAGAATTTTACAGCATGGAGACTGTCCTAATAAGGGAAAAAACCTATCCCATTATTGGTGAGGTAAGAGAAAGCAGGCAGTGGGTAATTTTTTTGCTGATTGAGGAGGATAAGGTGCGGTTTGGCAGGTACCACACTGGTTTGGCACTTGCTGACACAGTTCCTCTTTTCTGCAGTTCAAATCCTTTGCAGGGTAGACAGTCAGGAGGACTTCCCCTGAGCCCCCATTTGCCTTTATCTCCCCTCTTCCTTTTTTCCTGAGTTTTGAGTGTTGCAATGAAGTCTCCCTCTGACACACAAACAGGATGCAATAATGAGAGGTTTTTGCAAGTCCAACAGTGCCATAATGTTCCCATTTTAGGGAACAGTAGACACTTTGGAACATAGTTTCCACGTGGGTTGTTCTACATGCAAAGCATTTAAAGAGTTTGTGAAGCATTTAGAAAAACCACTCTTAGTCCAATCTATTACCTTCCAATTTCTCTCCTCAAAAGTCTCCCATTGGTACTAATGTTGAGGCTTAGCCGAGACTTTCAGTTGCTCAGCTGTTTTTTTCCAAATTGCTTTGAAGGCTCATGTTAAGTTCCAGAGATGAGTAATGCATCCCAGCCTTCAATACAAGCTTTGGATCTGAAATCAGTATAGCTCCTTGGATTTTAAACTGTGTTACAATAAGCAAAGTTTCAAGTGAAGACAGATTTTAAATTCTTTTCTTCCTCAGTCTCTGTCTCTTGGTACCTGAAATCTCAAGCCTAGTATTGGCTCTGCCTAAATTCACTTTGTGCTGCACCAGGAGACCAAAAAGTGAAGTGACTGTCCCCTTCCTGCCTGGTGCATTGCTGTGGTTCTTTGAAAGTAGGAGGAATAACACTTAACCTAGTCACTAAAACCCCAGTTTTATCCATCACTCACTTACTTATCTTCTTTTGAGAACTCTAAGTTTAATCTTGTCAGTTGTGAAGCAATTTCCCTCCCCTTTTCCCCCTCCATCATAGTAATTCTAGAGGTTAGCTTACTGTAGGCTAAGGATGTGAAATATAAACTTGGATAATAATAAAGTCTAAAAGAATAACAAACAGCATTAGTAGCAGTGATTGGATGACCAGTTTGCATTAAACAAAACACTGGCAGGAGCAGGCTATTCCTAAAATAATTGATTTTCAGGTTGTTCCTGGCTTGACAGCTCTGGTGAACCTCAGTGGTCTCTCTTTTGCCCTGTGCTTCCTTGCCTTTTTTCTTTTGTTCTGTCCTTTCATCTCTTTCTTGCTACACTATTTCATTATATTTGTAAAAGCCTGAGTATTCCAAACATACCATATTCTCTTGGAAAGTAGCCTCCCATTTTTACTCTCATGTTGAATAACAGCCTTCTGTGCTTTGTGTAAGAAACACCTATCCTCTTTGGAGCAGCAGGTTTTTAGAATTGTGCTTCTCCTGCAGGACAGAAATCAGTGGCATGGATTATAGATGTATACAGTGGTGTTGTGCATCTTGCCCTTAGTTATCTGTCATCTCCTGGAAGAGGACGGGTCAGCAGTTTCCTTTCCTAGGATTTGAAAAAGACTCAAATCCTGACTAGCAGAGGTCACATCTGCATCCAAAGCTAATTAAACTTTTCACTTGAGTTAGAAAGATTTAGGCTGAGAACTAAGTTTCTTATAGTTCCTCTGTCACATGTAACATACAGGCTGTGGCAAAGTTTTTTAAATTCTCTTCAGATGCAGCTTCTCTTTAACACTTATTAACTTGTTAAAAACCACTCTCAGGACTGTAGTTATGCACCCTTGGTATTCCAAGCTAAACCTATAGGGACTGTGAAAACTTCCTGACAGCATTAGTGCTGATTTGCAGCCCATCCAGTTGAGGACTAGTATTCCTGTCCCTTGAGTATCTGAGAGCTACATTTTGCCCTTTGTCATTGCCATTGGGATAGCCAATTCCTTACTTAATTTCCTGAATTCTTCTTTCACTTTCAAACTCACACAAGACCCTGTGGAGTCATCAAGTAGAAGACAAAGTCTGGCTTGATGCTTACCATCCAGTCCTATGATTTTAGCCCCTGAACTTAGAACCCATGAGATGCAAATTTTTTCTGTTGCGTTCTCTGTGTGCCAGTTGTTTCTTGTGCCATTCTGTCCTGACAGTTACACCACTGTGTTTTCTTTCCCCAAAAATGACGTAATTATGGTTTTCACTAGATTATAGCAAGCAGATACTTAATTGTTTGGTGCCTGGATTTCAGTTCCTTCCAGCACTTTTCAGGACATCATTTCAGTGAGAGCCTGAGTCCTGAAAAGGCTGATGGTGTGGCAAAGTTAGGCAGCAGGGAGGGTCAAGCTTGGGAGAATATGAGATGTGGAAGAAGATGGAGACATCCATTAAAATGCCATTCAATGAGGGCCTGCCTGGAATAGGAGAAAGGATCAGAGAAGGAACTGGAAATGTTTCTGTGGAGATAAAATAGAGGATAAAACCATTTGGATTGTTTTTCTCTGGAGATTCCCAAATATTTGGTAGTTCTGTGGGAGCATTGGAGCAAATTTGGTTATGGGTCTAGAAAAAAATATTTTATTGTGCCTATAGCTATGCAGTGACACTGGCAGTTACTCTGTCTCATACTTGCCTTGAGCTGACAGAATTACAGAGCAGTCCTGGTTGGAAAGGACCTTCCAGATCACCGAGTCCAACCATCCCCACACTAACAAAAAAACCCTAAACACCTCAGAGACTGACGAACACAAAATAACCCCCTCCATGCCTGCCACTCTAGCAGGTCCCGAAGCACCATGGCTACACACTTCTTAAACACCTACAGGGATGGTGACTCCACCACCTCCCTGGGAAGGCTGTTCCAGTGCCTCACCACTTTCTGTAAAGAAGTACCTGTAAGTTCACCCAAGATCATCTTGTTGGCAGATGATTGCTAGTGTTTGAATTTGATGCCTGTTTGTGCATTAGACCAATCGATCTTACACTACCTTATTGATGTAGCTAATGCCTATCATGCTAACCTCTGGATCCACCAAATGAAGGATTGTTTCACTGAACATTCCTGTGCATTAGATGGCAACTGAAGTACAAGGGAGTTTAATCATCCCCTGCAGGAACTTTAGTCAGATGGGTCCGAATGAAGCCTTCTGAACCCCATATTTAGCATCTTAACTGCCAACATGTTAACAGAAGTGAAAAGCAGCCTTGATTTTTGCAGTATGGAGGACTGCTGATTGCCAGATCTTTTTATTACCTCATAGCTGCCAAAGTTTATCTTCTTCAGTCAGATCACCGTGTTCTTATTTACTCAGTCAATTGAGTTTTGGTAACAGGTTGGACCACACTGTGAGCAGAAATTCAAATTCTCTTATGCTTCTCTTAATTTTATATGGTGTCAGATATTCTGCAATTTACATTGCCAAATCCTTGCTTGTCTTCACAAAAGTATAGTAAACATAGTTTGACCCCCTCCTACTGCCTCTTACTTAAATGTAGTGAGAACTTTAATAAAAGGGTAAATTGAATCACATATTCCTTCACATATTCCTTGCAATGGTATGTGTATGTGAACAGTTACGATGGATTGCTGGGAAGAGGATACTAGGAAGAACTGTGGCAGGTTTGCATCAAGCGTAAGGTCTTTATCTGATACTGCTAATTCTGTGGATCATTTTCTGTGCAAATGCCTTGTTAAAGGATTCTCAGTGGCTTCCTAAAACACCCTTCTGTCTTGCAGTGCAAGTGAGACAGGAAACACTTGTTTTTTGAGTGGAGTTCTGTAAGAGCTGTTGACTTACATTCAGGCCAGTGCATCGGAAGAGGGTGCAGTGCAGTGAGAGCCACGAGGCACAGAAACTTTCCCATGGGATGTCTTTTACAGTTTCTGTATAACTAAAAATCTGTCTGATCTAGAGCTGGTGATTTCTTACTCAATCAGCTTTAGGAGTCCTACCTCGCCAAATTGGCTTTCTGCACTTGTTGAAGCTTGAGAAGCAGAAGGATTTGGCAGCAAGCTAACTCCTTGTTTCCTAATGGTAGGGTAATGATTCTGCACTGTACTTTCCAGCATTCAAGTTTATCTCAGTTCACCACTGAGTGCTTCAGAAACGTGTGCCAGGCTCTGGTGTTTTGCAGTGACACAGCCACAAGGCCCACTAAACTAAAGCTAAACTAGCTCTTCAACCTTCCTTGCCTGTTTCTCAGCTGGAGTAGCTCTTTTTGAAATGTAAACTACTGAGGAAGCACTTACCAACAGAAGGTTTTCTGCGGAGGATAGGCAGGCCATCAGAGAGTTCATCAGAGAGCTCAGAGAGTGCTCCGGGGAGGATATTTCTTTGTTTCATATGCCAGCAAATATAGTCCCAGGATAATCAGTTCTGCCAGTGGCTTTCACAATTTTTCAGGCAGAGGATGGAAGGCAGCACAGCAGATCAGCTAGAGAGGGGCCTGGAAAGAAGGATCCGCACACCTGCCACAGCTAACTTTGGAAGATGCTAGAAAAGCTTCTAATAGCTTCAACAGGTTTTGGAGCATTTGTGATGTAGTGCAGTCAAAGCAAGAACATTACCTGCTATGAGGTTTCAGCTCAAATAAGTATGTTTGTCTACATCTCCATTTTCCCATTCCATAAACTGCTGTTATAATTGTAACAATACTTGCAGAACCCAGAAGGAGTTGCAAGGATTCATTAACATTTGTAAAGTGTGTTGAAATATTTTGATGGAGAAGTTAGCAAGTGCCAAGTCCTAGTATAACAGTGAGGGGGAAAGAGCCATTTGTCAGCGTGCAGTCCTGCAATGGAATGGCTGATACCAGCAGTCTTGCCATAAACACTTGAGTACATGTGTTTAATGATGAAATTTTCAATTACCTTTTTCTTAAAATGTCAGTTGAATCTGAATGAAGGCTTTGCTGCTTGTTGATGGTAACAGTTGGAATCAGACTCTCTCTTGCCTTCACTTGCAATCTGTTCCTGTTAGCTGTGTATCCTTCTTAGTCTGGATGAAGTGCTGAGTGGCATGATCTAGATGTCAGGTGTTAGGGTTACTTGGTTGGTTTTAGGTTGGACCGGATGATCTTTAAGGTCTTTTCCAGCCTTATCATTACTGTGATACTGTGATACCATGTCAGCCCTTCACTGCCTTCCCCATCTTGTTACCCACATTCTCACTTTACATCTGCTGTTGGTCACTCTCCTCCCATCTGTAGACTCATGTGCTTTTCTTTTTCACCTTGCTGCCCTGACTCACCTACCATTCCTTTTAGCAGTATGATGAAATGTGGATAAAAGAAGAACGATGCTTTGCAGACCATGTTTTAGTCATGGTATGGAGAGGCAAGGACAATCACTATACAAGGTAATGTACTCTCCAAAAAGGGCACATTCATCACTATCTGGAAGCAACTCAGATCTTGTAGGTCCAGCCCAGTTTAGTGCTGCTCATCAATGTGGGTGGAGTGTGAATGTATTTTGGACTTGAGCTTGAGCTGTGAATATACAATTAGCACTACCACTCAGTGCCCTGTGTCCACGCAGAGCTCATCTGGTTCCTTTTGTGGAACTGTGACTATGGGCATTTCTGGAGCAAGCAAATCTTTATTTACTTCCATTTTCTAGTATTTATCTGCATATTTCCTCTTAATACATATGATTTGGTAGCAAATCTCTGAAGTGGGAGAGAAGATTTTGCTGGATGTTAAGAGTTCTGTGAAAAGGTGGGGTTTTTTTTAACCCTTTTAAAAGAACAGTGGCTTTTAGATTTGTATTTTCACTGTGTGGGTGTAGTTGAAACAGCTGCATTTCAAACTTCTAGCTGTTTAAACTGTGTGGTGCTGTTACATGATGTCTGTAACATTCATGTGCTGTTCAAAGTGGTGTACATGACCTTGCATATCCGTATGGGCCTATTTTATGGAAGGGGTTTTTACCTTTCATGAAGGTGAAAGATACGTCAGGATTCGCTTTCAGAGAGATGCCCCTAATCCTTTTAGCAAATGACAGGATCAGCACTAGTAATTTCTCTGCTGTCTCACTGAAAATTTCTCCTAATCACCTTGGTTGTTGACAGTAGGTTTCTTAAACACCTGAGAAAGAGACAGGTGCTGGTCCATGTTAAAAGTGAATTTCCCTTGAAACCAAATCCCCACCTGCACAGTATCCATGAGTTGTCTGCTTGGGCAATCCATACCAGGAAACATTGGAACATCTGTCATTTTTTTTCCACCATTCCCCATGTGTCGTAGCACTGAATATGTTTGTAATGTCATATTCCCCCGGAGCTGCTTATTCTGTTTTGTACAAGGTTTCACAGTTTGCTCGGGTTTGGTGCACGTTGTGCTCTTACAGCTGCTTTCCTGTTTGCAGTGTTTATTTCAATATTTAGTCTGCTGTGGTGCATTAAACCTGTGTTCTACTCTTGCATGCTTTGCGTTGAGTGGATGAAGAAAAGGCTTTAGGATTATCTGAATTGCTACCTGCTTAAATTATTTGTCCAGGCTCCCTGGGTGAAAATACATGCCTCATCCTTTATTTGTGCAGCAGTCTTTGCTGTTCTGAAAGCTCAGCAGACATCTTCAGAGACCTGTCTGGCTGTGAGAGATAGTAATTTAGTTATGGTCTGTAACCCTTTGGGAAATACAGAGAAGTTTTTATGAATCACTTGTGATGAATTGAGCAATAAAAACAGGGGATCTGACCAGTCTTAGGCATTTCAGATCACACAGTGTTTTAGGAAAGGCCAAAGGAGTTACTGAGCAATGTGTAATCTGGGAAAGCATGACTCGCTGTCTTACAGATTCCATTCTGTCAGTCATGGTGGGTTTTGTCTTTCCAGACCTGTTGTCTTTCCAGACCTGAACAGCTGTGTGGACCTGAATCAATGGATCACTCAATAGGTAGTGAAGCAGAGCAGCTTCTCCAGTCCTGGTGCTTTTGCTGTCCTACTTACTCTGTAACAGATCTCTTTCCTTTTTCCGAGTCCTCTAAGTATTTCTCCTTCAACTTTTCTCCATTTCTAGTCTCATGCCATTCAGGGACAGAGGCTTCTCATCCATTGCTGCTTTCTGTGTCTTCTTGCTTCCACACCCTAACCCAGGTAGACATCTCCTTCCAGCCCCCTTCTTACATCATCAGTCCCTGTTTGATCCCTATTTCCACCATCCTTCTTCCCAGCCTGCTGGTTCTCTGTTCCTGTCTTGTTCAAATCCCTGATCTGTTTCAGTGTCAGTCCTAAGTCAGACACTGATATTTTGGTTATGGAGCCCTAGTTGCAGACCACATGCCGATGCGCTCTAGGCATGGCTGCACTTTAGTGACAGATGAAATAATTCCTTTCAAAATGGGTCCGTCACTGTTGGTGGGTGTTGGCCCTGATATCACTCAACACCAAACTGTCAACTTTTTTTCCTCCAGGATTCACTCACTAAAGAGTCCTGGACCCTGGTTCCTCATCACAGCCTGTAAAATCTGGCAGGCAAGCGAAGAAAAAGCATTACTGCAAAAGATAATGTGCTGGAAATTGATTGTGAATAGATGAGGCATGGTGATGGAGGATTAGAGTCTGTGACTGAGACTGGATTGGATGTTAATGACTTGCTGAGTTAACTCTTTCAGTGCTTGTTCTTATATGATACTCAGTGGAGCCAAGTACAGATTGAAACTAAAGAAGCTTCCCATGCATGAGACCTATCCTTATGGTCCTGCACTTTTCATAACACTGTGCTCTTAAAATGCAGCGATCCTGTGCAGAAATCTCTGTGGTGGTAACAAAATGTGAGTGTTGATTTGTTAAAGAGGATCTCTGTTTCCTAGTGTGCTGCATTAAACATTAAACAATACCTCAAAGCAGGTAACCAGGGTGAAAGTAGAGAAGCAGATGAAACTGAACACTAGGTTTCCAGGTCAGTGATACATGCATCATTTATAATAAATCAGTTTGTGCTTTCATGAAATCATAGCTTTTTTCATGTCTGCTAACTGGGAGGATGCAGCGTACTGTTTGGTAATTTTAAAAAAATAAACTGTCACAAGATATAATCTCCTTTTTTAGAAAGTTTAAACTTTTTCTCTCCAGCAAGTGCGCCTGCTGCAGTTTCAGGTCTAAATTGGACACTGAGCAAAGAAGTGACACTGGCAAAGAAGAGCCTTTGTCTATCTATATCAAAACCTTGTTTAAAATTCTCCTTGTTTTTCTGTCACTGCTGTAGCTATGTTAGGGTGGAGGCAGCCTGCGCTCTGAGCCCCATTTCTCTAAGTCTGATTTTAGCTTACCTGGCTGAGCTGGTGCTTACAGTAGCAATGCTTGCCTGGGAGGTCTGATTTTTGCCCTAAGAATTGAACTGTTAGGAAGAAACACTGGGATACTGTAAAAAGCCTGGCATGAAAATGCTGGATTTCTCTTGCTAATCCTAAGTATAACAAACATGGAGTGCAATTCAACCCAAATGTACTTCTATCACTGTAACAAATACGCTGAATCTATTGTATTTTATTCCCTCTTTTTTCCCTTTCAAATTATATCCTCCCAGTATAGGACTGACGGACCCAGTTCTGTTTCTTTTGCAATTTTGAATTGCATTTTGATTGTCCAAGCTGGAGAAGATATAGCTTTGTTTGACCATAGTACTGCCTTGCATATAAAGGGAGGTGGTTGCACAAAAACATTTGTCAAACCCAGACCATTGTTCTAGGTGTAGTGAAAGTGAGTAACAGTAATCGAGAAGCCTCTTGAAGAGATTATAACACGATTGGCCTTGCGTGAAAGGAAGAACTTCCACTTCCTAATGACAACATGATTTCCACTCCAGCCTCTGGTGAAGAAAATACATTGCATGTGGTATGGGTTTTTAATTTTTAAATAGAAAGAACAAATGCTCCTTGTATTAATTGCTGGAGAATCTGTATAACATACATTTTAAATACAGTATCCTGGGCTGCATCAGAAGAAATGTACCCAGCAGACTGGGGGAGATGATTCTGCTGCTCTCCTTTGGTGACACCTAACCTGTAGCACTGTCCCCATTTCTGGAGGCCACAGTGTAAGAAGGACACTGATCTGTTGGAGCAGGAACACCTCTCCTATGAAGACAAGCTGAGAGCGTTTGGGCTGTTTAGCCTTCAGAAGAGAACTCCAGTGAGAACTTAATGTGGCTTTTCGGTACTTAAAGGGTGCTTACAAGGAAGATGTGGATAGTCTATTTAGCATGGCCTGTTGCATCAGGACAAGGGGTTATATGCTTTAAAGCAAAAGATGGTAGCATTCTATATCAATAAACAAAAATTGTTATTGGGCTGTGAAAACAGTCTGTGCTCTTGCTCAGGTTCCTCTAGAGGTGTGTGCTTTGCTCTAGATTCCCCCGAGGCTCCCTGAGGACATGACCATCACTTCCTCTATGCTTACCTTCATGTTGTAATTTAATGACATTACTATGTAAGATGAGAAAATGACCCAATAATGGCTCCCTTTCCTCTCTTGCCTTCATATTGTAGATGCACATTGTAGATGATGACATGATTTTGTATGAGTTAGAAAGATGATTGGAGGAAATGCAGAATGTTGTAGCTTGACCATGACACGTAGGAGGTACCAGTTTGCCTGAAGGCTGCCTGTAAGAAAATGTAGGTTTCATTTGCCAGGTATCTTGCTTATTTTCTAGGAAGAATCACATTCTCAATATGACGAGGAGCTTTGTTAAGTTGCAGATGCTATTGTCTATCTTAATTTTTGTATTACTTCTCTCTTGAGTAAATCTCTCAGTCATGTCAGCTGGAGTTTTATTTGCAATGAAATCTAAGGAAGGAGTTAGGTTTTTACAGTGTATATATTCAGCGAGCTAACAATTTGAGGTATAAAAGTGCCTTGAAAGCCATGTAAAATACAGGGGACCAAAACAAGAACAACATTCTTGACTTGGCTTCGTGGATTGTATATTCTGGGGTAGATCCCCTAAGTCCTTATTTATGCCTCAGTTAGGCATAATTCTCACTATTTTCAAGTCATAGGCCTGAAATATTACTGGGTAAGGCTGTGACATAAATTATTTTGGACTTTATAGGCAATAAAGCATTAGAAATTGAAGGTGGTGGCCGTAAGCAGACAGCAATTTTCTATGGAGTCAACAAATGCCACATTAACCATAGCGGTATGCACTGCAACTGGGTTTTGTTCCCACTGGAAAAAAGTAAGGTTGTTTTGAGCACTTTTTGGAATGTTTTTCATCTTCCAGGGAAAGAAATTTCTGGGTATATTCCACTAGGCTTAAAGAAAAGGAGTAAAAAAAAGTATTACATACTAGCTGGCACTTGGCCAGTGATTGGATTCTGCCCAGTTACATATTTCCTTGTGAAACGTCTAAATTCAAGCAGGTTAGATGTACTGCATGGCTCACTTAGAGGTCAATAAACCGCCCAATATTACAGACTACACAAATTGAGAGAATGATGTGCTTTTCCTTGGGACAATCTCAACAGGTGCTTTTATCTAAACGTAATCTATGTTGGCGGCAAATTTGATGTTATTTCACTAGCTGAAGGTTTTTACCCTTCACGTTAGTGGCTGTGTGTGTGCTGAAGTGCTGAAGTGCCTAGAGGTGGTTTACCAGAGTTATTTGAATGTGGTTGGAGAATCTGCTTGCATTTCATATTGTGAAACAGATCATCAGTTTTCAGCTATAAGGGGGAGAGAAAAAGAAGAAAAAGGCATGTGCATAGGCATTCTGCCTTTGTGGAGAATGATGCAGTGGTGTTACAGACTGATTCTAACTGTAGCTAGGTCCTGAGTCTAAAAGCAAAGCAACAGTCTTGTCATGAGCGAAGAACTGCAAGAAATGAGATGAGAACTCCTAGGCCATCTACACAGCAAAAACATTTTCAACAGAAGTCAGTAATTTCAAAAGCCAGGATCTTAGAGGCTTCACTGCAGTCTTCAGCAATGAGAAGAAATGCCTGGCTACTTCTGGCACCAAGTATTGTTGTTGTCAGTACAGAGTAATTTTCTCTGGTGGCTGTTTGCTTGCATGTAACTTTTTATACTTCATTTTTTGTTTTGGACTGTCAGCACCTTCATTATTTAGAATCAAATGGTTAAAGGGAGGGGTGTACCTACTCTTTCCTTACCTGTAAAAATCTTCAATGTCAAAACCATCAAAATTGAAAAACCATAAAGAGTGTGCACAAGCTAGATCTCCTGGAAGACCTTTTCTTTCCCATTCTTAGCTGTTTTGCCATGCAAACAATCTCATAGCCAAATCCTTTACCAATGTAAGTAATCAAAACATTTTCCTCATCTGAAACAAAACAATATGCATGTTGTTTCACCTATTCTAGGCCAAGGTTTAAAGTAGGAAAAAGGCTACTGAAGGTATGGTAGGGAATGAACAATGCCAGATCATACAGAAAGAATGTTCTGATAACATGCTGAGTAAGTGGTTACCCAGCAGAAAAATGTTAATCGTTCAACAATATGGAGCTATGAAAAAGAAAGATATTGGAAAGATACAGTATGAAAGTCATGTAAATTAGAAATGCATTGAAATGTGTATAGTCCTTCATTTTTGCCAGATGACTCTGTGGATAGCTAAGTGTTTTGCCCACTCAGGAGTACTGGC
Source organism: Upupa epops (assembly GCA_013397515.1). Classification (NCBI taxonomy): domain Eukaryota; kingdom Metazoa; phylum Chordata; class Aves; order Bucerotiformes; family Upupidae; genus Upupa; species Upupa epops. The sequence goes on from VZRI01002831.1 coordinate 113,774, forward strand.
TGTGTGGTTCTGCAGAATGCATAGGTGAAAAGATTAAAAATATTTGTGAGACAGAGATCAATTGTAAACTGAATGAAAAGGGATGTACATTCTGTAAATGGAGGACTCTAGCATTTAAATCCAGCAGATGCCACTATATAATCTAACTTTCCCAACCTAAGAGATAATGGAATTTCACCTGGTTGTGCCTGTAATGAGCCCAAGCTGTGCATGAGCTGTTTTACTCTAGGGTAACTTCCCAAAAAGGCATCCTTCTCAATGTAGAGATGCGAGAGATGGATGTTCTCATATATTTAATCGGCATCACAGTTAAAAACATGTGCTTCATTACCAGTTTTAATTTGTCTAGGTTTGATTTCCAGCTATTGGTTAATTTTGGCCACTTGTCTCTTCTACATTTGATGTGAAAAAACCGGCACGTGTAAAATTGAGCAATAATATGTGAAAACTGTGGGTGTTAATAACAGCATTCATGTGCAGCTTTGGACTGAAAACTGTGGTGGCATTTCTGCATGTCTCCAGCATAACCCCTTGTTTTCATTTGCTACATCTTTTTGAGACATAAGCATTTTGAACAGAATTTATTCCCCCATAAAAGCAAATCTTCTCTAGCAGGTCTGAGCAGAATGCTGGCAACTTGCTGACTTTTGGAGGAATGATTATAAGAAACAGTTTTCTGCACAACTGCCCCCCACCATTCACCACCTTTTTAGATATGACTCGAAATACACCTGACATTTTTGACTCACAGAGCTTGACAGAGACATACTCATCTGGAAGCATGTGCCTTTGTTATGTGTTGAGGTGAAGGTTGATAAGTTGTTTATATCTGTATTTAGAAACATGGCTATCATTACACAAATTGAATGAACAACAAAAAAAAATTAAAAACACCTGGAATCGTAAATAAAATGGCACCAAATATCACCAGTGACACAAAGAGGTATTATAATACCCAGGAGTATCCTTTCAGGAAGAGCCTGGGTAAATAGAAGGACTTTCTGGGAGTGTGAAAGACCAATAAATGCAGCTTCTACAGGCTGAGCCTGGCAGTGAAGTTTGTCATCAAGGACACTTTACTGACTTCCTCCAATTGCCATCAGTTTGGAGATCTGTAAGTCAACAGACATAGCTTCAAGAGTTGTGGTGTTAGGTAATGAAGAGTAAAAGAAGTAGATTAGGTTGCAAGTCGTGGTGTGGCATTTTGGTATCGAATGAATGATCACATTTCTTGAGGTTGGACACAGAGAAAATCAATCTAATAGATGTAAATGCTTCTGGAGGGCTAAGTTCTTTGGGAAAGAGCTTGCTGAATAGATAACAGTTGCACCTAGTTGATGTAGGTGTTGAAAGGACAGTGCTATGAGTGCAGGGGTTTTCGCAGGCAGGAGAAAGAAAGGTAAGGCAGATTGGCATTTGAGTGAATTGTGGAGGAAACAAGAGGCAGATCTGGGCTGCCTGTTTCAGTTCCAAATCTAGTCTTCAAGGTTATTGTTCTGTTTGGAGATTTTTCAAGTATTTCTGACACCCCTAGAGTCAAAACTCAGATCCACAGTTTTTCTTCCTCCCTGCCTCCTTTGGAATGGAGTAGTGTGATCCAGCATAAATTAGACATGGTTTGATTTTTCCTACCTCTGTGAATAATGGAAAATGATTTAGATTTATCAGGTTTAGCTTATGACTCACTGAGGGCAGGTAGTTCTACAAATTATGAAGTTTCTCCTTAATCAGAATACACACTGTTTAGAACAGGGCCAGATCTTCCCCTATCTTATCTCAAGCAAATCTCTGAGCTTGATCAGGAAATCTCAGTGCTGTCATAATTCTGACAATAATAATGTAGTAGTAGTGGGCAAGAAACTCTAGAAACTAAGTGGCTTAGATAATGTTTGAGCTGATTTGGGGTTTCAAGTTGAAAACCAGTTCAAACAGGATTGTTTGAAATAATGTCAGCCACATAATCATCATAGCTATTACCAACTTTCTTACTGAGCTGCAACTTTATTTAAATACAGTGCTCAGTGGGTAATAGAAAGAGTGCTGACTTTCTCTGCAGAAGTTCTAAGGCTGATGGCCTCCTCACCAGTATTCCCAATCCTTTAGAGTGATTTTCCACTCTAGGCTATAGAGTCCCCCCCATTCAGTCTGAAGGTAGCGCTTTAGACTTACATAATTAGGAGATAAGTTTTTGACTTAATAAGTTTGTAATTTCAGTTCTGAAGATGTAAGTCCATCCTACTTGCTCAACAGGGCAGAACATTTGTTGTTACTTGTTATCCCTACCTATTGTGGTGGAAAATGTCCTGTCACATAGGTAAGATGCTCAGTGTCCTGCAGTTAAACATGGAAAATGTGATAGACTAAGCAGTAATGCTTTACTAGAACAATTTACCAATAATGCATTACACTGCTGTTTCTCAGGTTAGAAACATAGTGAAAGCAACAGGAGAAACAGCCAAGACTTTTTTTTCCTTCTTTCTTTCAGTAGATATTTAGACCAAGAGCCTGTTGTCTTTGGTAGTAAAGTGTGGGACAGTTTCCAAGTCATAGTCTTTTCATCTGAATTTTTAATAAGAAGTGTCATGTATCAGGAGGCTTGGCAAACCCCTCTAAGATCACGCTGTGCCATGTTCTCATTGCATGAGGTAGCTGCAGAGAGATCTGCTTGCAAAGACTTTAAACAGTTATGCGGAAGGTGACAAATGGATATAAAGTTAGTTCAATTTAATTGTGGGGTGTGTATGCATGCTGGGCAGCAAGGCCATTCTCGAAGGGTGGAAAAACAATGCAGGCCACCGTGGATCACTGGATTTTCATTTGTCTGGTACGCAGAGCTGAACTCTTGGAGTCATACTTTTATTGTTTACTCTTGTTATACAAAAAGTTAAAAGTTGTAGGCAAGTGGAAGATAAGTTCTTCAGAACTCCTGAATTGATTTTGCTTATGATGAGTAGCTAGGCAGAGCTGTAACTGTGGGGGAGAGGGAGGTGATGGGTTGATCTTCCCACTTGCAGTGGAGGGTACATTAATTCATGTGTCCGCCTGGTTTATTTTCTGTTTGAAATCAGTTTGACACTCTGTGCAGCAGAGGAGGAAGCAGATAACTAAGGAAAAAAGAGTGGTGTGCCAGTCAAGTTAGGCTGAATGATCTCTGCATATCAGAACTGAGAAAAAGGTTAAGATGAACACTGCATTCGGAAGAGCCTGTGTTTCATAGGCAGAAATAGCATCTTTCCTATGACTGTCAGTCTGTGGTGGCTAGGCGGGTCCACTCCAGCAAAGCTTCTCTTTCTAAGACAGGCAAAAAAACAGCTTCCTGAAGCACAGAGATCATTCACGCATCTATACATTGCAGATGTTCCATGCATCTGTGTTGGTGGATAGCACTGAACCCTTAAGGTGATCCTTGGATGGAGACGTCATGTCTGGTGTGCCAGTTACTGCAGGGAAGTGCTGTGGTACGCAGAGAGGCAGCTGACATACTTACAAATGATTGGAAATGCCTCACCTTCCTTGTGTCACATAGAGGTGACAAGAGTGCTTTCAACTGACCTCCTCCTTTTCTTCCTTTTTCCCCTACCATGATCCTTCAAGATTGTACCGTTCAGGATTTTCATCATAGAATCATGGAATCATCAGGGATAGAAAAGGACCTTGAAAGATCATCTAGTGCAATCCCCCTGCCGCAGCAGGATCACCCAGACCAGGTCCAGAAAAGGAGACTCCACAAACCCCCCAGGAACCCCCTCCAGTGCCCCATCACCCTCCCTGGGAAGAAGTTACAGAATTGGTCAGGGTTGGAAGGGACCACAGGATCATCCAGTTCCAACCCCCCTGCCATGGGCAGGGACACCCCACCCTAGAGCAGGCTGGCCAGAGCCTCATCCAGCCTGGTCTTAAACACCTCCAGGGATGGTGTCCCAACCACCTCCCTGGGCAACCCATTCCGGGCTCTCCCCACTCTCACGGTGAAGAACTTCTTCCTCACATCAAGTCCAAATCTCCCCATCTGCAGCTTTGCTCCATTCCCCCTAGTCCTGTCACTACCTGAGATCCTGAAAAGCCCCTTCCCAGCTTTTTTGTAGCTTCCTTCAGATACTGGAGGCCACGACATGGTCACCTCAGAGCTTCCTCTTCTCTAGACTTTAAGAGGAGCTGATTTTACAAAGAAAAGGTTTCAAGCTCTTGAAGTGGAGCTTCTTTCAGTCCACTGAGGATAAAAATGCTAACCTAGGCCTAGGAAGTGGCTCAGCCTGTTAGATTTTAAACTTGCATTTTTACTTTTTAAAGCAAATTTGGGATGATTGAATCTCTGCTGAACCTATACTTAAACTCTTACTTCAGCAAAGCAGAAAAGTAGTAGTGGACAGAACAAAGTGAACAAAGGAGACCCTTGCATCCAAAGAGTATGATTAATGAGTAGCCAAAATGTTTTAGTTGCTTTTAATGTTACAGTTATCTGTGCTTGCTTTGATTCAGTGCAGAGCTCTTTTTTTTCCTCTGTATGGCTGTACAGCTAACTGAAATTGATGACAATGTAAGGAAGGATGACTTCTTAACTGTTATGTATCAGACCATTGCTAGAAGCAAAGCAAATGAATGTCTTGACTGTGTCTGGCATATATTATTCTCCTATTTCACTTTCCCTGCACGCAATGATAAAAGGAATGTGGACCTTTCCCTTTATCCCCCTCAGTCATAATGTACCTCAGCAAAGATTTGAATGGGCCACAGGATTTTAGGGATTCTAATGTCTTACTTTTCTTTTCAAGTAGGATGAAACTAAATTTAATCATCTGTTGGGTTAAATGAACACAATGGGCCCTCAGCTGTAGGCTTTCATCACAGTAGCCACCTTGTATGATTCAGTCTGGCAGGGCTCCAGGCTCACAAAAATTTTCTAGGGGTCACATGCTTGACAGCGAGAACTGGACACTGAGAGCTGTTGTCCAACTCATGTCTCTCTGCTTTCTGGTCTTTTAATTTTTCCATACTGTCACCATTATCACAATGTGATATTTAGAAGTGGCTAGTGTGGTGTGACTTCTGCCTCTCACCATTTTCAAGTTAATTTTTGGAAAATAAAAAAAACCCTGAGCTTTGGGATTGTGTGTCTCAACCTCACTATTTTCTAAATAGTTTACAGGTCAGGTGCTGTGGTCATGCATATTCAGCTGTTTTTCTAGCTGCTACAGCTCCATTATTTACCTCTCTCTAATACTTTGTTGAAGGCTGTCCTACCAGAGAAATGATGATGATGAGGAAGAAGCTGCTAGAGAACGTCGTCGACGGGCTCGGCAGGAGAGGCTGCGGCAAAAGGAAGAAGGAGATCTGTCAGGAGAAGTAACAGATACATCAGAAGTTAATGCCCAAAACAGGTAAACATCTGATGTTGCTTACTGGTAAGTCACTAGTAGTTTATATTCACAGTAGAGAAATATCTTGAAGAGGTCTATTTTGCTACTTAAATTTTAAGTACAAGGTTTGTCCCTTCTTGCTTTGGAGAGAATCTAACACTGAGAGAAGTTCCACTGACTGTGCCTGCACAGTGGGATGGGACCATCACTGAAGCTGAGCTCACAACCTATTCCCAAGGTGTCCTCAGGACTGTTAACTCATGGTACCTCTGCTTGGGCTCATGAATGGAAATACTGTCACAAAATCTGGTATCTTTTGCCCTCCTTACAGGGGCCATGGTACCGTAGGGCCAAGGCACATGAGGCTGGAGCTCACACACGTAAAGGTGCAGCTGAAACATACCTACAGAGCACTGTGTGTGAGTGATAGATCTCAGCCCTTGTTTGATCAGGGTAAGAGAAGCTTATGGAGTGAGGAACCACTTGTCACAGGCTGAGTGGGCAGACCTAGCTTTCCAGTCTGTCCATCCTTTATTCACTTTCACATAGTCAGAAATAGTATATCCATATTTCCAGTAGTTACATCACAGTTGATAGAAGAGACCAGAAATAAGCATTGTTATATCAAGCTAATAGATGCTTTAATAGAAAGCATAAGGAGCTTTCTATTAAAGTCAAGGAGAAAGAGTACAGATAGGAAAACAGCAACATTTCTTATAGTAGATTATAGTATTTTTCCACAAGAGGGGTGGGGGAAGAAAGCAAGAAAGAAGGAATAAACACGCACACACAAGAATTAAACATTTGAATTTTAAAGGAGTCAAAAAACCATTCAGGTAGTGAGAGCAAATCCAGTCCTGATACCTACAGGTGTGGAATAGCATGTCTTAAATTATATGCTGTGCTTACTCCATTTTCTAACAGGTTATTGTCCTTGTACAGTCCATCACAACATCACTGTCCTCTTAATTAGTAGAATCATCAGGGATTGGAAGGGACCTCGAAAGGTCATCCAGTCCAATCCCCCTGCCACAGCAGGATCATCCAGATCAGGTCTAGGTGGGCTTTAAATGT
>VZRI01002831.1:121865-177999 GCA_013397515.1 Upupa epops
TGGTGTTCCCTTTGCCCTCCTTGGCTAGGTTCAACTCAAACTGCACCTTGGCTTTCCTAACCAGATTTCTAGCTGTTGGGCAGCTTCCTTATATCCCCCCCATTCTAGCAGTCCTCCCTTCTACTCCTTGTACTTTCTTTTTGTGTGACAGCGTGTGCAGGAGCTTCTTGCTCAGCCAGTCGGGCCTCCTAGCATTCTTCCCTGCTTTCCTTTTTGTTGGTATCCTTGTTTCCTGGACACAGAGGAGGTGATCCTTGAATACTAACCAGCTGTCCTGGGCCCCTCTTTCCTCAAGGGCTTCATCCCATGAAACTTTGGCCAGCACATCCCTGAAGTGACCAAAGACTGCACATCTGAAGTCCAGGGTTGCAAGCTTAGTCTATCCCAACACAGACTGTATCTGTGGAAATGGTTGCTGAACAGGGGTAGCTATTTGTTGCTATAGGACTTCACTGAAGTCAGGATGAATCTTGCTTGGGTAGCATCTATAACATTTTGCCTGATGAGAAAACTGTGCATAAGACTTGTGTGCCTCTGCACAAATTGAAGGGGGCCTTAAAGCAAGCTTTCTTCCAAGTATTCTCCCACAGGAGAAAGGCAGGATAAATTTGTCAGGGCTGATCGTATTTCAGCTGCTCCAAACGTCATGGACTGCCCCAGTGCCTATTGATGTCAGTGAGGCTTCTGGCAACTTCAGTGGCTACTGGAGTATAAAATTTTGCATCCCTGCATTCCTAGATGTGTAGAAATAGCCACACTAATCCCCAGAACAATGTTGCTCAATTTTGAAGAACCTGTGTTTTCAGATCATGGGATGATGTTAGGGCAATAGTTTTTCCTAGAAACAGTTGAGTGTATAGATTGTCAGACAGATCTGGGATTTTTACTGCAAAATTGTCACTTTTACACAGTGTGGCAGAAGATGAAACCAAGCGTACACGAGGAGCAGATGATGAAGCTGCACTGTTGGAGAGACTAGCAAGACGGGAGGAGAGACGCCAAAAACGTCTACAAGAAGCCCTGGAACGTCAAAAGGAATTTGACCCCACAATCACAGATGGGAGCTTGTCAGTGCCCAGCAGGAGAGAAGTAAACAATGTGGAAGAAAATGAGACCATGGGGAAAGAGGAAAAGGCTGAAACATGCCGAGGACGCTATGAGGTTGAGGAAACAGAAACTATTACCAAATCATACCAAAGCAACAACTGGAAGCAAGATGGGGAAGAGGAGACCAAAAAAGAAGAAAAAGACAAGGAGGAGGTACAGGAGGAAAAACTGAAAGAGATTTCTGTAGAGGAAAATCAGGTACATGTGATAGTAGAAAAATCCACAGATAAAGAAGAGATAGTAGAAACAAAAAATATAGCTGTAAATGCAGAGGAACACAAAGCAGAGAATGAAACAAATGCTGTGCCAGAGGGGGGGCAGAGTGTAACTGATGCTGTAGACAAGGAAAAGCTTAGGGTTGAAGAGGAGAGGAAGAAAGCAGAAGAAAGGGAGAGGTTAAAAGCAGAGGAAGAAAAAAAAGCAGAGGAGAATAAACAGAAAGCAGAGGAGGAAAAGATGGCAGCTGAAGAAAGAGCGAGGGCTAAGAAAGAAGAGGAGGAGAGGGCAGCTGAGGAAAGAGAGAGAGCTAAAGCGGAAGAGGAGAAGAGGGCAACTGAGGAAAGAGAGAGGGCTAAAGCGGAAGAGGAGAAGAGGGCAGCTGAGGAAAGAGAGAGGGCTAAAGCGGAAGAGGAGAAGAGAGCAGCTGAGGAAAAGGCTAAGCTAGAAGCAGAGAAATTAAAGGAGAAACAAAAGATGGAAGAAAAGAAGATTGAAGATAAACAGGTAAAAGAGAAGAAAGTACAACAGGAAAAACCTCAAGCAGCTTTCTTAGGAAAACAGGTACAGTAAACATTCTGCACCAAAATAAGACACCTGTGGTTTGTGAGAAATGTAATGCAAAAAAACCCAAAAAACAGAGCCAAGCTCAAATTGGAATTCCCTCACAGATCTACTCCTGCATTGAAGTGACTAATACTCATGCTTTCTCACTTTTAAAAATAAAGCTTTTTAGTTCTAATAATGCAGTACACAATATACTTGACCTCACTCTTTCATTCAAAGAAGACTTAGCATGTTCAGACCTCTGCATGTTTTTTGCTGCCTTTTTCTCAGCTGCTCTAAACTGGCCTAATGTAGAAGCATGAGGTGGAGCAGACACCTCTTGGCACAAAATATTATGAGCACCTGGTAAACTGCGTTAGGAACACGTGTGTCAAATGCAGTCACAAGAGAGGGCTTTCTGCTGGGACCTGAGCATGGCGCCATGCAGGGGAGAAAGGTTTAGATGAGGGAATGGGAGCATTTGGAGAGAGTGGAGAGAACACAGCTGCACCTGGAAATTGTGGCACAGCAGCATATGATGGAGATGTGGCTGCACACAGGTTTGGTATGTAAACATAGTATGGAGAAACTGAATCACAAACAGATGTGATGTTTTCATATTAAAACAAAAATATTAAAAACTCTAAAACAAAGGAGGAAGAAAAAGACGTTAAACTGGAAGCTAAAAAGGAAAAGTTACCAGATGGGAAGATCCAACCTACCTCCAAAAAAGATCAGGTAACTTTTAAACCATTAATTTAGATGCTGCAGGGTAACTTAAAGAGAATGAATAAGGGACCTATAACTGAGAGTTGCTTGTTCAGCACATTACTTAGGCAGGTGCTTCACTTTAAGAACTGGGTAATCCTGCTGAAATAAACATGAGATGAAGCCATTTTTGTGCTTCAAATGAAGTACATGCTTAAGTATTTTGTTCTTTTGAGGCTTTACAACCAAGTTCTGTTTCTTTTAGAACAAATATTTCAGGAAACTCAGGCTGATAATACAAAGGTGTTTAGTACCCTAGGGATGAATTTTTCAGGACTGTATCAACTAATCCTCCCGCTTTAATGTGAACTTTTTCCTTATGATTGAGACCTACTCTTACAATAACAATGACAGCAACTAATAGTAATAATAACAGTCTAGGCTCTTCGACTATCTGACTACCTTAACTACTGATTTTCCCCCAAACGGCAATGCCCCATGATAAACTGTGCATACCCAAGATTCTTCTTTTGTTTTAAAGATAAAATCTACAAAAATTACTGCATTGCATTTCCACTGTAAACACAGGAGCTGGTGCCATGGTGTTTTACTGTATGGTAAGTAAATAGGATTTGGGGATCAGTTACTTTTCAGGAGTAAATGCTCGGTGTTGTTGTGTAGCAACTGTGCTTGCAGGTATCAAAATACTCTGATTCTAATCAGACTTTGAGACTGGTCAGGGCCTTGGAGGTTTGGAGCTGTTTGTGTTCAAACAGATCTGTGTGGTTTAAAGGCAGCCACAGCACGGAGATCTAGTAACAGTTTTGTTGCCTTTTCAGCTGTTTGGGAGCATTGAGGATTGTAGATGCTGTAGATGCTTAGTTGACCTCATAAAGTGATAAAGGAAAATTACGTTTTATGTCTCATTGCTTGGCTTGGTCATCCAAGGTATCAGATTTTGAGTAAGGTACACATGAAACTGAAAGGGCAAATGAAATGGTGAAGATGTTAGAAGAAAGGTTCCTAATGAACAGGGGGAGAAAAAGTGCTAAAGTGAATTCCTGTAAAAATAAAACAAGAAATATGTTATATTTAGATATCTTCATAAGAAGGCAGAATTGTAACATTAACTGATAAACACAAATTTTTAGTACTACTAGTAAATGTGAAAAGGTTTGGGGGGGAGGGGTCTTGAGTCACAATTGTCCTGCTTGCATTTATATGGCATTCAGTGAACCCTCTTGCTTTTAGAACATATCCACAAGGCTAGATTATTCAAAGACATTGGTAAGCTTTTAAAAAGTTATTTGTGGTACTAGTACTTCTTGTTTTGGATGCTGAATCTGAGGCAATTTAAGAGAGTCACACTTTTAGCGCAGTGCTGAATATCGCCTCCCTGAAAGGTAAATCTTTTGCATCTTTATCAAGCTGGGCATTCACGAAGAAAAATTGACAGTCTCAGACTCCAAAGCAAATCAGTAATAGGTTCCCTACTTCACCCCTCCCATCCCTTAAAGGACACACAGATTCAATAAGGCCTTTTTCTGAACCACAGATATAGTCAACAGGATGGCGGTATATCATGGGCAAAATAGGAGAAGGAACACACTGTATTTACATGATCAGATTTTGCTTGTATGATTGTGCAACAGAGGCTCATGTCCTTAAAGTTACCAAAATCTAGCCCTCAGAGTTCAGGTTTTGATCAAATTAGCATGGAAATATGTCTTGTTTTCTGAACTGTTCCACAACTTTTCTTTCTCAAACATGACCTGGAAAGTTTGTAAGAGCAAGCTTTCTCATGATGTGAGGCTCTTGGTATTTCCTGCTAAACATTTGGCTAGAAGTGCTGCAGCAGTTGCTTTTCTCATGGTATTTGGTATGGTAGTTGGCTCTAAATGGAAGCCCTAGATCCAGATGCCCACTGCTTTTAAGCCACCAAGTAATTGAGTGTAAATAAGGAACTAAATGTGCTAAAGAGCCCTGATCTCAGGACTTGCTTCACTGTAGTTGAAAGGTGTTCAAACTATGGATTTAGAAATCTCAGCTCTAAAATATTAGCCTAGCATCCTAACAGGAAAGAACTAGTGTCAAGAAAGATGAAACTGTAAAAAAAGCTGAAAGATAGCTAAATACGCTCTTGTTGTGTTATTTCTTGACTTGATAGTAAAGATCTGTGACAGCACGTAAAGGGTTTCCTGTTCAGGTGATACCACCCATTTACTTCAACTGGAGTCCGTGTAGCCCTTTTTACTGACTTCAGCAGAAGCTGAATTAGCATGTAATTTAGGAAAACACCAAGACAAGGGAAAGTACTTATTCTATTGACTGTCTTTGTGATGGGACATAATAATTTCTATGGTAATCAGTCTCTGTTTGACATTTGTATTAACAAATATTAACAGGAGATTGATCTGGTCCAAAATCTTATGAAATGCTTTGAGATGTTTCTTTAGTATCTTGTTTTACCATAATTTTGAAAAAGAATCCAGGCTTTATTAGTGGTTTTGTCAAGTGCAGACACATTGCCATCAATCTGAAATGCTATTTCCTAACATACTACTTTTAAAACTATATTGTTTTAATATTAGTTTTCTCACTGACTGAATGAATATGTGAGACATGACCCTCCCCAGAGGTCTTCATCAGGCATTTGCAAATATTGACTTTTTACTGAGACTTAAAATGATTCTGATGAAAATCTTAGCAAAGGAAATCCTATGCTTTCCTAACCCCAACAGACATCCTGGCAAGCAAAATCTTGCATCAAACAGCACCCCTGGTCATAACTGGGTTTGAAGATTTAGAACAGGCAGAAGAGATTTTTGCTGTAAACATGATCACTAGATACAATCTTACACAATTTTGGAAGCACCCACGTTGTTCCTGGATGATGGCATTAATTAGGCTCAATGAATATTCCTGGTTGTCTCATCCCAGCTCCTAAAAGATGAAGAACCATTCCTTGAAGCTGCTGGTAATAATTGCTTTGTTTGCTAGCATTTACAGCATCATAGGTAAAGAATGCATGGAAACTGAACTCCCCTCTTGTCCATCAGAACATTGCTTCCAAGTCATGGCTAAAGCCTGTAAGCAGGAGAGGGTGGGAAAAGTCTGCATGGCTGCTGCTTGCTCTCTGAAGAGAGCAAATGTATCTCTGGGTTGTGCCCGACATCCCTCACCAATGGCAAATTTACTGGTGCAGTTTAACCACCTAGTACACTGCTACTACTACAGTAGTAGCGGTGTGTACCACCATTGGCATCATCTCTCATTCAGTCAGCAGCTTAACTCAACTTGATTGGACCTTGATTTTGAAGACTCTGAACTCATCCTGTATTATAAAAGATAATTTATATCCAGAGGTTCTTCTTTGGTTAGGAAGGATAGAATTTTTATTTTATTTTATTTTATTTTATCTGTGTGTATTAGTGTTTTATTTCAAGATGAAGCTTGGAATGCCATAAAAGTGCTTGTATTGCAAACAGGACTGTTACAAAAGCTCTTTTTCTTTCAGTTATTTGAGCCAGTAGTCTAACTAAACTGAGTGGGAATAGTTAAAAATTTGGATCAGTCCATGTCCTCTTCCTCATATCAGCATCTAGCTATGACCTAGCATGTTTGGATCTGGCTGGATGTGGTACTGATAAATACTGAAGGAATATGAGACAGTGAAATGCCTGCACTAAGCATACTTGATTAATAATAAGAATTATAGGACAATGTTTTATAAGAATAGACAGAATTTTTACTCTGCTGTTTGCAGAGATAACATTTGCTTCTTTCTAAGATTAAACATTCATATCAGATAACACTATCAATGATGGCTCCTGCTGAACATTTTGCTTGTTGACAGAGTAAGTTTTACTCTGATACAGTTTTGCATTGTGGCCATTATTACTGCAATCCTGATGTTTCCATCTGCCTTGACACTGTAAACAGTGTGAACTTTGTCAAGCACATGTGACACTCAGTGAAGGTTATATGGTATTTTTACTGAGTCCGAAAAAACTTCTACAAAGAAGTTATCAATGAGTCTTCAACACAGGATCTTGAAAGGCAACAGGTGAATGAAGCTGAAGTGACAAGGGAGGTGGGGTGCCTCAGTAGGCTTCATCTGCAGAATGACGCAATGTGGTAGCATAGTCCCAGGAGTCCCATAGCTGCAGCAAACTGTCACAGAAGACTGATAATTTAATTCAAGATATTTTCATATTAAATTCAGATCAGGAGAGCAGAGTAGTAGTTGACCGTAGTTTAGATAGTTACAGACTATTTCTGCCATGAAGCATGTAAGTATTTTAGAGACAGTTGCTTAGTTGATCATGAATACCAATAAATGTATGTTTCTCACTGTTACTTAGATTCCTCATGTTTTCCCTTCTTTGTTTTTGTTCTATAATTTATGGTATCTCTTGAGCAGGTAAAAGATGATAAAGACAAAGGAAAAGCACCCAAAGAGGAAATGAAAAGTGTCTGGGATCGTAAGAAGGGCGTTCCCGATGAAAAGGCACAGAATGGAGAACGTGAACTCCCTGCCCCTAAACTTAAATCTACTGAGAATGCTTTTGGGTAAGTTCCAAGTAAGCACTGAGTTTGTTTATGTTATGGCAGAGCAGGAGGCCACCTTTGGGTCTCTGCTTAATAACCTTGTAGCAATGGAGTAGAAGATAGGGGTTGAGCAACAGGGGCAGAGGTCCTGCCAGTTGTTGGGTTGTAGGTATGAAGTAAGGCTATTTTCTAACAAAGCACCCCCACATTTTTTGCATTAACAAGATGTGGTACAGAGGGCAAACATACATAGCCCTGCTACCTCAGTAGGGGCAAGTGGCTTATTTTTGCTCTGCTGAGGTATTCTTTCCCTGAAGAATACAAATTTATAGTGTTTGTCCCAAGGCAAATAGTGACAACGGTTCAGATTTTGTGATCTCTTAAATTTTAAGTCAGATGCCAATCTTTAGTGAAATAACCCATTTTCAGTTACCCACCTACTGTCAATCAGGCTCTGCTTATCAGTGCTGAGCACACATCTGGTGGTAACTCTTTAAAAATCTCACTTCATTTCAAGGCAAACCTTGAAATTAATGGCTTCTCTATAAAAGTGATTTTTCGGTTAGGTGAAACCTTTTCCAGGCAAAACATTCTAATTTTTTGTTGATTTATTAGCTGTATCACATGGTGAATTCTATGTTTCTTTTCAAGGAAGTATTCGCCTTGTGGCTATACTGGGAAATTTAAAGGAGGTAACAACTTTCTAATGGAAAGTTTAAAAGGAGGGTATACATGCAGTAGAGAAAAAGTTCTTTTATCAGAAAAGCAGGAATGAATAGGTTAGAATCTAATTTTTCCTTCTGCACCTCTCTGCCTATGTCAATGCAGAAGAAGAAAAGGTTAAGCTCTGCAGATATTTTTGAGAAATCTGTGTGTGGCAGATGGGATTTGCTGTGCTATCTCAACATTCTCTTCACAATTCTTCCGGAAAAAACAAACTTTCTCAAAATAAAATGCTGTTCAGAAGGACCTGGAAACACTCTGACCTAAGGCCAAAAGACAGAGATGGAGATGGAATAGCAGGAAATAAGCCTTGTCAGAACTGTCCAGCTTCGTGACTTGGGTCACATCATCAATAACATGAGAATGGTTTTCTAAAAATATTTTTGTTGTGTTTTCATTTTCATCTTCCTGTGGGAGACAGGCCCTAGTGGCAACATGTAGGTTTGAGTTTCCACTCCTTTTTTTCTTTTTGTGTTTTTCTTCCACTGTTTCCCAAATGTGGGAAGAAGTCTGTTAACTGCCCTTTTATCAGCTGAGTAGCAGATTTGAATTGGCAAAATCAGCAAAGGCTCAAGTGTTGTTTGGGTTATTAGGTGTGAATCAAGGCTCCTGGCCTTGCTTCTACATGAACATAATGGATGCTAGTTAGGAAGCATGTAACTTGGCTAACTCTTGGTTGCGAGGTTTGAGAATAAAATAGGGTAGTGGAGGCTAAAGGAAAATCTTACGTGTTTCTTGTTTTGTCTATGTCAATCAGTAAGAGAAATACAGAATAAAATCCGATTTAATGGCTTCCCCTTTCCATCTTCCCTCCCACCTGGCTTCCTCCCCTTATTCTCATACAAGACTGCAAAAGTCCTAAATACAATATAATGTGGGGTTTTTTTTCAGTGTCCTAACATTTGTGTCTCACATAAACCTTTTCCTCTTTGTTTGAAAGCTGGCAACTAACTTCATTTCTTAGCACCAAAAAGGTGCTTACAAAACTCTTCTAACCAACATCTCAATACTAATTTCCCAATGTTGATAGTAGGGACAGGGATTCCCAGAATCTGTTGAATGTGGAAGGTGGAGGCAAAAGAGAATTACTGCCAGTTTATTGTTTACTGCTTTGGGTTATGTAGAATCAGTAGGGAATTGCTTTAAGCTGCGTGAGAATAAAATAGGCTAGAAACTTTAAATGTCCTTCTTTATAAGGAGGACAAAATAATAACCTGAGATCTCCAACAAAAATATTATTATTAGATTCTTTATTTGGCTTTTATCAGTTGACAGGTGTTATTTTAATTGAGGCTGTCTGCATGCTATCTGCATTGAAGTCCAACCTTCTGATAGAAAACAGAGTGACTCCTTTATTAAGAGAATTTGGGGAAAATTTATGTTCTTGCCAGGGGTATCATTACATCCATCTAAAGCGACCTTTCGCATCTTCTTTGGGCCCAGACCTTTCAGTTCTGGGTGGACTGGCAACACAGACTTTAGAGACCAAGAGCCAAAAATAAAATAAAAATCACTGAGGTTCTTGGGACATTTGTTAGAGAGGCTTGAGATGAAAAAGGAAAGCCTTAAACTAGACTGGCACTGTTCATGGCCTGTGCCAAGATAGATGCACCGGATCCTTAGAAATGCTTAGTGCCGTATGGAACATTTTGGGTTTTCGATATCTCGGTGAACTGAGTCAAAGACACTTTAGTCTGCTACCCAAAGTCATACTTCAGGTATTGGACTGTGCTCTGATTTTGAATGTGAAAAATGAAATTCTAAATAAAATTGACTTATATTTGATCACAATGCTTTAGTTAATTATTTATATTTTTCATTTCCTTTCTTTAATTAGACATTATTACTACCTGATACAACCTTTATTTGTGACCATTTACATTAACTTGATGCTTGTGGCTTTACATTGTGATCTTGCATCCTGCATAGAAAAATCTTTCCAAGAGCAAGCTAACACATAAGTACCATGTGCTGCTACCTTAGTGTTGAATTTGCACAGCTGAAGTACAGCAACTGAATTAACATAATAGCATCAGTTGCTTATGCTGTTTTACCATATGTTTAGCAATTACACTACTCCTAAATCATGCATCCCATTCTAGAACCAAATTTCATCTAATTTGTTAAGATCATGTGGAGGCAGAGAACTCTGGGTTAGTATATTCTATTGTGATAATAAAGCCACAGATAATTCAGCTCTGGTCCTGCAGCCTGTTTTATACAGTTAACTTCACCTAGATAAGGCATTTGTCCAAATCCTTTGCAGGACTGAATGCAATTCACCTGATTGGAAATTTGTATGATACTTGTTTGTTGTGTTCTTACCTTTAATCTGACCATTTATAGCAGACATTATTGTTGGGAGGCTTGATTTATAGTGTCTTGTGGTATTATACTGTGCAACACCCTTCTTGCATTAATGAAGTCATTAACACACAGCTTTTAAAAATGACAACAGAACAGTGTATTAATTTCTTTTAAAAAATATCCGTGAATACATTCTCTTTCTGTCTCCTGGGAATAGCACACTGGTACTTTATAAGTAATTATCTCCTTATCAGTTGTAATATTAAATGCACTCAAGGGCCAACAGTTGTCTGAAGATGAGTGTGGTAATTGTTTAAGAAGAGGAAGCTACCTGACTCTGCTGAAAGTGTGCACTTCACCTCTGCAAATTCTTTGGAATTTGTTTTTTTAAAATTATTCTTTCTGTCTCATACAGTGGTGTGTCTCAGCTGCTTGGAACTTCTGGGTTTCCCCTGTGGGAAGTTTCCATTAGTAAATAATTTCCAGCTCCTTAATAATGCCAGCAAAAGATTTGATGAACATTTCTCTTCATACAGGCTAGGAGAGTTAAAGGTGTTACAAGATGAGATGGGAAGAGGTTTTAAAACACTGGTGATAAGCTGTAAGATTCCCCTCTTGTTTTCTTCTGTTTTCCCAAAGTAATGTAATTTGTTCTTACTCCCAATGGTGGGCTATTCTAAATTATAGATCCTCCTTTTCCTAGAGGATTTATAAAAAAACACTTGCTTTTGAAAGCAAGGGATTTAGAGCACCTTTTATTACATGGAACATAGTGTCATACTTTTCTTATGAGTTTTTAATATGAAAATTTATCTCACTTAAAACCAGCAGAGAGTAGTTAGTTATGGCTTTCCATTGCTTTATTTACAATATGAATATGCTTTTGGAAATGTTTGCTCCATACATAAACTGCAGAGCAGAGATAGATGTGAAACTAACAGTTTATTGTGTGCCATAGTGCTGCTGGTGATGTGATTTCTCTTGCAACAGTTACTTGAGTTGTTAAATATTTCACGATCTGTCACTGAATTCTCTTAAAAATGGAGGTGGTTTGAGTTCTCAGGCAGGGCATTGCATATCCTCTGCACACAAGCACATGAGAGACTCTTTCCTCATTGGCAGTGGCTGAGAGAGGTGCTCCTTGTGGTATCCCAGCCTACTAACTCACAATGAAAATATTTTGGGCCTGTTACAGTTTTCAAGGAGCAAAACATCTTGTAAGGCAGTAACTTTGAGGTGCAAGGCTCTCTGGTTGCTGGTGAACACATGGCAGCAGGTAGCTCTGGCCAGGAAGTTAAAAACCTGTGGTGCATCATTTCGCTTTTGTTTCTTTCTCAGCCGCTCCAATCTGAAAGGGTACACAAATGCTGAGGAAGCAAAGCTGGGGTCTCAGGCTGAGATTGTGAAGAGACTAGAAGATCAGCGTCGTCGTCGAGGTGAGAATGATGAGCTTGAGAAACTGAAGGAGAAGCAACAAGAGGCAGCAGCAGAGCTGGATGAACTGAAGAAAAGGCGGGAAGAACGCAGGAAAATCCTCGAGGAAGAGGAGCAGAAAAAGAAACAGGAGGAGGCTGACAGGAAAGCCAGAGAAGAGGTAGGTATAAAATAAGAAGTATTTGTGTTTTTATTCCTTGTCTGGACAGACACTGAGGCAAAGAAGGTGGTAGGGCTGGAAGTCAATGTGTCTATGTTTAACAAAACTGGCAGAATGAGATCAGAAGAGAGAGGCTCATAGCTGAGGAAGAAGTGTGTAACAAGCCAGGTAAGAAAAAACCCAAGGAAGTATGCTTTTCTTTCGTGGATCTGATACTGCTGCATGGGGAACTGTTGCTGTGATTTTAATTCAAATTGCACCCTTTATCTGTGCCTACTGGGTTATGCATTCTTCCACTGTCATGGCTAACCAGCTGGTCAGGTTCAGGCTTAACTCCACCTAACTAGTGCAAGTGCTAATGAGCTGAAAACAACAGGGAGGGCTAGCTTGCCACTTGAACAAAACACAGAGCAAAAAAAGAGAACTCAGAGGTAAGTTCAATTTAATAACAGTAAGCCCTCATTTCCCCAATACAGTCTTGTTTGTAACCTGCCTTTAGGGCAAAACTGGTCAGTCCTTTCAAGCTATAAGATGGTGACCACCCTTCCCCTTTCCTAGAGACATTCCATCAGTCTCATCTCTGTCCTCATGGAGAGGGGGAAGCTGCCTGTCAGCTGCAGCTCCAACAGTGTTTCTAGCATGGATCTCCTTCAGGTCATGACTGATGCTTAAGAATCTTGGTGTCTGCCCTTTCTGCCCTTATCATTGCCAGTTCTTCTCCACAACAGCTTCCTCCAGTTCTCTGGGCTTCAGGCCACCTATATTTGCCGCCACCTTTCACTACATTCCAAAGCAAAGGACTGCTCAAGGAGTTTTACACCTCGTTCTTCAAAACTGGGGTTGTGGAAGTGCTCTCTTCTCCCCATTCCAAAATACAAAANTCCCTGACCAAGTATATTCATTCACAGATGTGAATGGTTCCCAGAGCTGAGGTTTTTTTGTGGGGAGAGGGGTTTTTTGTTTTCCTTAAACTTCTTACAGAGGTACTATTTGAGGTCCCTAATCTTAGGGGTGCAAAATGTCTGCTGTAGATGAGCTGGAATGCTAGCATTATAAATAGCTACAGTGGGCTAGGTCTCATTAGGAAGATTTTATTTTCTATGTAAATATTGAGTACTCAAGTGGATCTATTTGCTTGTACTTCCTTTCCAAACTGACTCCATAAATAGGATCTACAAGTCTCCAGTGTGTCATTTAGAAACCTTAGTTGCTTGGAAAACTAACAGTAGATTAATAATAGTAGTGTTCAGTGGATGAATGCAAATTTCTTTAATACATCAAGCTTTTTATTACAGGAGACCTCAATAGACAGTGAGATTGCATTGCTGACTGGTGCTTATGATGGTTGTACTTTAAAGGCTTCTGGTTTGACTTGTAGCTTATAAAATAAAAACATAAATTATCTCTTTAGACAGAAAACTATAAGCATTTAATCTTCATTATTTTGGACACCTATTGATTTTTTTCCTGTGAAGTATTAACCTGGTCACAACAAGTGCCAGATGCGTGTAAGAGTAGTGCAAAGATTATATATGATGGTACAAAGAAACTAGATTTGAGTTTTTTCATTAATGTGTCTTTTGACTCTCTAAGTGACACTATGTAGTAATAAACCTGCTGACCTCAATGTGAGGAAATACTGAAGTGGCACCTACTGCCTGTCTTCCCTGCTGTTTTAACATTCTGATGGATTACTAGTACATTAATTGCTACATTTCAGATGGGACAATGACAATTTTGGACTGACATAAAAACCAGTTCTTAGAAAATTTGATATGTGTTTGTAACAATCCCAATAATGATGATGTAATTTCTGTAACAATACATGTCTATTCATATTTCTAAGGAGGAAAAGAGGAGAATGAAGGAAGAAATTGAAAGGAGAAGGGCTGAAGCTGCTGAGAAACGTCAAAAGATGCCAGAAGATAGCGTATCTGAAGACAAGAAACCATTTAAATGTTTCAGTCCTAAAGGTTCATCTCTGAAGGTAACCTTCCCACTAATATTTATGTAGCTTGTAAAAAGTAATAGGGTGTTGCAGTCTAAACCAACATACCAACACCAAATCAGTATGTAAATAACTGAAATCAGATCGGGGGATAATGCTGTGAAATAAACCTTAGCCTGAACCTTTTATCTGAGAGATTTAATTGGGATGATTGAAACTTAAGAGTTCCTTTCCAAAAATAGAATCTAGACTGGGAGTTACTTGATTCTTATTGATGAAAAAAGTATCAAGCAGATCTTCACCTTCAAGATAAAATTATTTTTGAAACTTAGCTATATTACTGTGTTGATTTTTCAATGTTAATTTATTATAGGAGTCCTTTGAGAACTGGAGTAGATAAAGATCACAAATGGTCTCTTATTCTATCCTCATCCAGAACTACTTTCTAGCTAGAGAGTACTTTGTTTTAAGCGTATTCAGGCTAATCATCATTAATTGAAACTGCCCCATGTAAGAGTTGTGATTTGTGTCTGTTTGGGGAAAGAAAACCCCAAACCCTTCTTTTGCTGCAGAAATTTCTAAGTGGTCTTCTGTGGCCTTTGTTGGAAGTCAGACAAGACAATTAAATGACGTTTCAGCATGGAAATGGAATCCTGGCCCCACTGAAATGATTGGGAACTTTGTTTTGATATACAGTTCAGTTGTTTTCTCAGCTCAAGCTCAAACAACAGAACTATTAATTGTTTTCAACTATCTTTTTATTTTGTCATATTATGCCATTAGTCATTTAAGAATCAAAAATGTTTGCTTAAAAAGAACCCTTAGTGGACACTAGGAAAAAAAAAGAACCAGGCAGGAGTCTATCAGGTAGGAGCTCATTAATCAATGAAGTGTATCTCCATGGGATTAAGAATAGTTTGGTGAGTGACTAACTGCATGTGGTCAAAATTAGATCTCTGCTCTGGGATTGCTACACTTTGAAGTGATCTGGAGCTTCAGCTCTGAACTGTTTTGAGGCCTATTCTACCCAAGACAGTGTCCAAATGCTTTTGACTTCACAGAAACATCAGAACCTGAAACACAAGGACAGAGAACACATAGAGCTGCAAATGAAGATTGCCAAGCTTCACAACTTGCTCCTATTAGGTAGACTTGGTCTTGCCATTTTGGTTGCAAAAGACCAAGTCAATAACAGACATCATAAACATATAGTTTCTCAGCCCTTCTAGGAGGGATTCATTTCCTTCCCTTCCCTCTGTTTATTGATGTGCCTTTTTTGACATACATTTGGAGCTTTAGTTCACAGATGCCTCAGAAGAGAAGTAATTGTACTTGGAAGCACATAATAGAAAGATACAGATCATAATTTTGGGGAGAATGGGAACAAACACTGGATTTGGCAGGATGTTAATAGCTTTCAGAAAACTTTAGGACTGATGCTACACTATTCCACTGAGTGTATTTTTAGACAAATGCTGCCATTTTCCAAATGTTGTTAAGCATTCAAGGACCAATTTTTTTTATTATGATTGTTGCAGCTGGGTTTGATGGCTTGTTAGGTACAAATTGTTTGCCACAAAAAGTGGTATGTGCAGCACTTAAGACTTTTTTTTCCTCTTTCTCTGTTTCTCTCTGAGAAATCGCTTAAGTTCCACATATTCTAGTTGCATGTCTGTAGATGGCAGTATGTATCTGCTGAACTTAACACCCTAAAGCTTTTCTTGGCCTTCTGTGGTCAATAGCATGTTTTAATGTCCTGATGTCATATTTGAAGTCACACTCCAGTTTTTAGAAGACAAGTGTATCTTGTTACCTTTCATTTAGATAACTTCTCAGGTTAACCTGGCTGCTACACAGCTTTCTCATTTCCTGTCCAAGTTATCTTTTCACTTAGATGAGTAAAATAGGGTGCGCTGTTTTCTAAGTGGCCTACAAGAACAGAGGAAAGAAGGAAAATAAAAGGAGTGTGACATGGTACCATCTTATGGACATTGCATTTATCTATCCAGGAGGGCATGGACTAGCATGATATGATGACACAGAACTGAGAGACCAGGATATGCGATTTCAGTATTAAGTCTCCCCTTCAGGGATGAGCTCCACTACTACAACTATTCAAAAGCAGTTAGGCATTGAGAAGAGGAAGTGTTGGCAAAATACCAAGAGCCTGACATACCTCCTATCTTAGCAGAAAATGTCTCCTGGGAATTACCGGCTGCTGTGACAGCCCTCCCCTCTGAAAGGCTGTGCTGACAAGCCAAAAGATAGTACTTTTGAGGATTTGAAGATTTATTTTTTCTTTTGTTAAAGATCTGTGTTAGAAATTATACAATGGACCATCCAAATCTTTGATAAAATACAAAAGATTTATTAGTTGCAGTAATAAGGAATGAGCAAGCAGTGCTGGGTGCCTGGGGAGTCAGCCACTCAACCAACGTGCACACCTACAGTTTAAGGCAGCAACATTTTATACCTTATTTTATACATATTATCACCTCAAAGGATCCCCTCGTATCAGTCTTCTCTTTGTTCACATCTGCACTTCTTGGTGAGACCCAGGATCCAAAGTTAAGGGGTGAGACAATGTTCTTTACCTAATCTTTTAACTATCAGTGATTAGCTCCCCATACATTTCGCAACACTTTGCAGGTCCTAGACTCCTCCACCTCCCCCCCCATCCTGTTCACCGTTTGTCCTGCTGAGCTTCACTGCTTACTTTGTTCTTTCAATAGTTTTCCACAATGACAAGGGGGATATTGTTTTTACCTTGATATGAATCATAATATAACATCTCACACCTGTTTCATTCTGTCTCGATGTTGCTATCAGTACCTGACAACGGGAGCAGTGACTGAAAAGAATTAAGACCACACAATCAGTTTTTCCTAGATGAGCTACTTTTGCAGCAGAGGGAAGATACAGTGGTAAAATCAGGACTTGTCATTTGTTTTCCTCTCATCTTTGATGCTGATGCTATAGTCTGGCAAGTAAACTGCAGCAAATTGGTACACTGTACAAATGCTGCTGACAGCAGGAAAAAGTCTGACTATGCTTAATTAAGAGAAGAACAGAGAAGCCACTCAGGGAAGATAAAGAGAAGCTACTTTACTCCCAGCAACTACCCCTTCAAATGGATGTCTGCTATGTTTTTTCACCTTTTTGATATGAGACAAGTTTCTAAAACAGGCATTTCTGTTTTCCGTGTGCATTTCTTATTTCCTTTCTTCTTGACCCATTTTTTGAGAATAATTTTCTGTGTATCAGTTTACAGTGCTTTCTGATATCTAAGGCACACTTTATCCCTAAAAATAATTTCATTCCCACGTTTTACTGGGAGTATCTAGATTTTTTTTCCCCCAAGGCGTTGTCTGAAATTGTGTGTTAGTTCGTCCCTCTTCCATTGCCATTCTGTTCTTGGTGAATCTACAGTGGGAAGACAGTGTATTCTTTAACCTAATTTTTAATGGGCAAGCTGATTGTGGCACAGTTAGTGGACAAAATGTCTGTATAATACTCATGTGGATAAATGCATACTCATATCTCTATACAGTTAGAGATCCTTACATATCTCTATATAAGTAGACATCCTACCACATGTGTCTGTGCTGACCATGTTGAATAAGGCCTGAATCAGGTGTGAGAATCTACATGGTTTTGATATTTGTTCATTGGTTTAATTTCATCTGGTTTCACCCGCAGAAGTGTCTATGTAAGCACTTTGTTGTGTGATCTAAGCTTGTTTGGTAGTTATGGAGCAATGCCCACCCTCAACCCACCTTTCCTCTGTATTTCCCCTGACTACAGAAGGAACCAAAACTTTGACTAAATGATGCTTATCTTTCAAACAACTGAGTTTAGGTGGGACAAATGCATCCCATGTCCTTTCTGGTAAAATTTAAGTAGAGGCCTGTCTTTTCAGTGTGTGTGTGTGTTCTATGTCAGAGGCTTTGGAAAATATTCTGTGATGACAAAAAGTAGTCTGAACTACTTAATAAGATCCTCAAATTGAGGAAATACCTTGTATTTAGTACCACCATGCTCTGCCTTTTCTGTTACAGATTTATTTCATAATACTGTTTACTGTATGTGTCAAAGATTTTAAACTCTTTGCATGGAGTTTGTGTGGTCTGCAGTGGATAAATGACCTTTAGATGTTTATTTGCAGTCAAAATGTATTTGATCTATATGTTGAAGAGATACATTAGTATACAGTGTGCTTGCTTGCTCTAAGCATATTCAAGATATGCTTATGGTCTATGCATACTGTGCTTTGAGAAAGATGCTGCAAGTAAAATTCTCATATAAATGTGTGCATATTCTTATTGCAAATGTATTCTAGAACAACGCAAAGCACCTGCTTCCTCAGGAAAAGGACCACATTCAGCTCTGAGGGTCACTTCCTAACTCTGCCTTCCTTTTTAACTTCATTTCTGGTTTGCTGCCTCACCATCCTTATCTGAATGATTCCTGACTTATTCCTGATACCACAACAGGTTCTTGGAGAACTGCTGTTTCCAGCAGGTAAAGAATGACCCCAGATCTTTTTACTACAACCCCAAGTGTCAGCTGAAGCCAGGTTTTCCAGCTGTAAAAAAGCACCTCTCATTCATGAACAAAGAGGTTACCATTAGTACCTTGTAAGATCTGCCCCTTTTGTTAGAATTCCAGTAGGATCGCTGTTCATGTGAAGTAGAAGATGCTGTAGATTGATTATTAGATAGTTACCCGAGTCCT
The DNA here is from genome assembly GCA_013397515.1 of Upupa epops. Classification (NCBI taxonomy): domain Eukaryota; kingdom Metazoa; phylum Chordata; class Aves; order Bucerotiformes; family Upupidae; genus Upupa; species Upupa epops. The sequence continues at coordinate 140,300 of VZRI01002831.1, forward strand.
AGTTCTTTAACATAGTCTACGTTGTTTGTCCTTGCTGCCAGCTAGTTTCACTGATGCAATCGGGGCTTACACCTGCATACTGAGAGGGGAGAAACTAGTAGCTCCTGCTGGTGTAAGACATTATTCTGTTGCACTGCTGGTTGTGACCCAGAAACCCGTATTGTGGGAAACTCCCCTTTACATAGTAGGGGAGAGGTGATGTGTTTGAAGTTACCATCTTAGATCTGTTTAGACTCTCCTAACAAAATAATTGACTTTCCTCGGTTTTTGGCTATGCCGGCTGCAGTTCCTCTGGGTGTAACCAAGTTACAAACGCAGGCTGGCAGAGGAATAGCTGCTGCTGGGTTGTGAGGGCTCTGCAACTCCTGCTCAGAGTATTGCTGCCACCTTGTGACGATGGTGCTTTCAAACGGCTGGTACATGGCCGAGCAAACCTGCCGTTCCACCCAGGACTGTATGTACATCATAGAACATAGGTTGGAAGGAACCTCAGAGCTAATCTACTTTCAATGCCCCTGCTGCAGGCAGAGGCACCTCTCAGTAGATCAGGTTGTCCTGGGCCTCGTCCAGCCTGGGCTTGAACACTTCCAGGGAGGGGCTATCCTCAATTTGTCTAGGCAACAGGTTCCAGTGCCTCACCACCCTCTTAGTGAGGAATTTCCTCCTCTTTTGCCCTCTTTCAGCTTGAAACCATTCCTCCTTGTCTTACCACTAGAGTCCCCCATAAAATGTCCCTCTCCAGCTTTTTGTAGGCCCCCTTCAGGTACTGGAAAGCTGCTATAAGATCCTGGGGAGCCGTCTCTTCTCTAGGCTGAAGAGCCCCAGTTCCCTCAGCTTGTCCCCATATGAGAGGTGCTTCAGCTCTCTGATCATCCTTGTGGCCTCTCCTGAACTCTCTCCAAGAGTTGCATGTCCTCCTTATATTGGGGACTCCAGAACTGAATGCATTTGACCTGCATTCCCTTGGTGATGCTTCTTTTGATGCAGCTTAGGATATGGTTGGCCTGCTGGGCTGCATTCACGCAGTGTTGATTCACATTGACCTTCTTTTCTACCAACACCCCCAAGTCATTTTCCTTGTAACTACTCTCAATCCATTCACCTCCCAGCATGTATTTGTGCTTGGGGATTACCCCAGCCTAGATGAAGGACCCTGCATTTGGACTTGTTCAACCTTTTGGTGTTTGTACCAACCTACTTTTCAATCCTGTCAAAATCTCTCTGGATGCCCTCCTTTCTCTTCAGCATATCAACCCCACCACACTGGTTGGTGTTATTGGCAAACTTACTGAGGAGACACTCACTGACAGTGTCCATGCTGCCAGCAAATGTGTTACACAGTACTGGACGCAAAACAGACCCCTGAGGAACAGCACTTGTAACAAGTCTCTACTTGGACCTCAAGCCACTGATCACAACTCTTTGAGTGTGGCAGTCCAGCCAGTTCCTTATCCATTGTCAAATCCATCTCTCTCAATTTTAGAGACAAGGATGCAGTGCATGACAGTGTCAAATGATTTATGTAAGTCCAGGTAGATGATATCAGTTGCTGTACCCTTATCCACCACTGCTGTAACCCTGTTCTAGATGATTACTAGGTTGTTCAGGCATGGTCTGCCATTAGTGAAGCCGTGTTGGCTGTCACCAATCACATCCTTATTTTTCATGTGCCTCAGCATGGTTTCCAGGAGGATCTGCAGCCTGATCTTGCCAGACACAGAGGTGAGACTGACTGGCTTGTAGTTCCCTGGGTCATCTTTTTTTTTTTCCTTTTTAAAAAAAGAGTTGCATTTCCCCTTTTCCAGTTGGTGGCAACTACACCAGACTGCCAAGATTCTCAGCTGTGATGGGTAATGTCTTAGCACCTTCATCTATCAGTTGCCTTGGAGTTGGACAGATGCTATCTGGAGTTCCTCTGAGCTTTTTTGGCAGATTCTGAACTGAAGTGAACTGCCTGAGTTTTAACTTTTTTGGGCTTGAGAAATATAAATAAAATATGCATACCCTTTGATGGAGTTGCTGTGAGGTTTAGTGTTCTGGTATAGCCTGGATGCTGAGGGCATCAGGGAGAACTAGTTAAAAGAATTGCTGCCATGGCCTTATTTTAAAGGCATTAATGCCACAGCAGTCACTGTTAAAGTAACTTGAAAACGGACAATCCATTCTGAGACTGAGGAATCCCCAGACTTCCAGTCAGGCTGATTAATAGACATTAATCTAGCAGAGCTGCTTCTGTGTATTCTACTCTTAAGTGAGACTGTAGGACCAGGGGAAATAAGTGGAACAATGCAATTTGGAAGAGACTTGAGGAAGTTTTATTAAAGTATTTCTTGACCTAGAATGCAAATAGACACCTCTGTCCCTCCCACTCTCCTCATGAAATATTTTTAAATTTTATTCAGAGATAGAATCTTTTTGCTTTCAAATTGTTGAGAGTTTTGGCATAAATCTTATGAGACCTTAATGATTATCTTTCCCTGGAAACATACAGTATTTTCCTATACAGAGAATATAAAATAATGATGAAGTATAATCTACCGGTTCATATAATAACAGATGGTAGGTATTGACTCAACAGTGACCCTGCTTTGACATGACCAGAGTACCGTCTGATTGGTGCTTTGGAGCTGAAATTAAATTGTCAGTGTCTTGCAGAAACATGCGTGAGACAGGATATGTGGCTGAGCTCCAAACCTGGCCCAGTCCGAGGTCTCAGGTCAGAAAAGCTTTATTAAATTTGCTGTTTGTCTCAAGAGACACATACTTGCTCTTATGTGGGAGACTTGGGGAAATTTGACACAGACTTTGTGAATGTCAGTCGTTCCATAATGAACCTCTTCCCTTTTCTCCTTTCTCAATTAAGCGGTTCATTTTCTTGTTACAAATGAGGCATTGAAGATCTGTGCAGGATGCAAACATTAATGTAGAGAATACATCCACCTTTACTATGACTCTGTAGCATAAATAATGGGCTACTAACTACAAAACCTATGTGTGCGTCTGGTGATTTCTGTTGGAATGGATCTCTGTCAGTTTGACCATGTGACATTAATTTAATTGATCTGGTCTTGTACAGACTGCCTTTTCATTAACCTTAAACTTGCAGCTTTTATTTCTCTCTTTTTTTTTAGATAGAGGAGCGAGCAGAATTTTTGAACAAATCTGTGCAGAAAAGGTAAAGAAATAAAAGAATAACTTCAGTTAAACAGCAGTATTAAATTGCAGAGAATAATAATTCATTTATCTCTTTTTTTTTTTTTTCCTACTTCCTACAGTGGTATGAAACCTACCCACACAACAGCAGTTGTCTCAAAGATTGACAGTAGACTTGAGCAATACACTAGTGCAATCGAGGTAAGTTAAATCCAGATCACGATGGCGCTAGCTGCTCATGGATTTTGGGACTTCTATCAGTCTGTGTTTTTTTTGTTCAAGAATTGTAGGAATTTTTGGTAGCAAACATTTTTAATGCAACTTCAAGTTAAAAATGCACAAACCACACCTGTAACCAACATCTAGATAGATGCCTGAACCAAACCTCAGCTTTGTGTCTTCCTTTTCATGCTACAATTTTCACTCTCTCTGCTTTGTAAGCTCTGAGAAGCTCTCAGAGGGACTCAGTCAGCAGTCCTTGAATGATGGTTAATTGTTCTTGGCTGTTGAGAGCAGAGTGCTAATAATAATCCTAAGCAAAGCTGATTTAGCAGCTTATTTAGGAGAGGAAGAAACTGGGTTTATGTTGCTGACTGCCTCTCCAGAGTAAAGAAAGACACGTCTTTCTTTAAGAAAAGAAAGAATTGACTAGGGAGTTAAGCAGAGACAAAGGAAAAACAGTATCAAAATAAAATGCCCAATTTGACCCCAGGTAATTTTGACAGGTAGTGGCTAATAGTGTGCCTTGAAGACAGAATTGAGGCATTTTTCTTTTCATATGTGCAGGAAAAAATAGGTGTTAGTTTTTTCTTTTGTGTTGGGTTTTTAAGCTGTTTTTAGGAGTCAGTGAGTACAGGTAATGCGAAAGCCACTGGTTAATATAGCAGGCCAATTGGATTGGCTTGGTGTCATGGGAATACAAGAGTACAAACAGGGATTTATCTGGATAGCCATGATTATAACTAGGAAGTTATACAGTTATATAGCTATATATAGTTATATATATAGTTATATAGCTATATATATAACTATACATAGGAAGTCTATGTACGCTGGAGAGTGTATACTGTTTTGCAGTCCTGATCCAAAAAGCGCATGAATGGCAGTACTGCAGGCTCAGGCTTACCTTGAGCAAGCTGTGTTAAGCTGAAGGTAGTTCAAACCCTTCCATTAGAGATGAACATCAGCATGGTGTCCACTAGTCCTCATATCATCAAAGTAGGAGAATACAGCTTCTGTCCTGATGCTTCATTTTGCACCTTTTCTGGATGAGATGAAACGATCCTTGAGTGACCAAGGGCTTTAATTTGACACTAGGGTTTCATGTTAAACTTCTTAAAGACAGTGGATGGGAAGTACAATTCTGTCTTCATAAGGACATAAGTTAAAGTTTGTCAACCCATAAACACTGGACTGGCCCACCTGCCAGCTTATATTAGGTTCTCCAGTATTTTCAGTAGTGCTTTGCTAAGGTCCTGAGTCTTTATGCTCTGGTTAGGTATTAAAAAGCATAGCTCTATGGCAAGAGGAAGTCAGACCATCTTCACAGTTCTATACAGCTCCCGGCTGACCTGAGTTTGCTGAGTTCCTGATTTTTCCAAAAGCTGCCAAATCTGCCTTGTAAGTAGGGTTGCAAAGCCTCAACTTGCACAGACTCTTATTCACCTTGATCATGTGTTCTGTAAAATGGGTAAGAATTTTGAAAAGAAGGAACAGGAGTTGTTTGGCCCTGTGGTTTTGGTAACCATGCAAAAGAGACACACTACCCCAAAACCCCCTACTTTTTAAAAACCTCACCTCATTCTAATTATACTGCCATTGCTGAAATTTACCCCTAGAATCCTGAGGTAAGAGGTTAAGTTGTCTGGGACAGATGGAGCAGAATCTGTTGCTCAATGACAGCAGCCTTTTTACCTTGTCTTCATATAAAGATTTCCTTAGCTGTGTCCCTGAAAGAGTATGCTTACAGGATGCGGGTGCTAAGGCTTGACAAAGGACAAATGAATGTCTTAAAGAGTTTTGTGCAGAGCTATGGTTTACAACGAACTTTAGAAATTTAAAAAATGCAAAAATCTAAGTGACTGCAGTTTTCATAGCCAGTTGTGTCAAATGTCAAATGTAAAGAAGGAAAAGTCTCAGTGGCACCTATTGAACTGAATATTCCTTTCCATCTTTGCATGATTATCACCAGAACCTCTTACAGCTGCTGCATTCCCTTATGCTGTCCCAGAGTCAAACCAGCCTGCAACTACAGCTCTTAATGCCAAACACCAACTAGCCTCAATTCTTCTGCAGGGCACAAAGTCTGCAAGACCAGTTAGGCCAGCAGCCTCTGACCTTCATGTTCCAGCTGAGGGTGTCCGTAATATCAAGAGCATGTGGGAGAAAGGGAATGTTTTTTCATCACCCTCTGGGGCAGGAACACCAAATAAGGTATGCATTTACATTGCAATTATGAAGAATTATGTTATGGACCAGACTTGGCCATTCACATTCCTGTGAGTAAGTCTGGCTGCTCTTACACACATTACTGGGCAAGAATATCTTAAAGGATCCTGAGGTCCTCAGAAACTAACATAATTGTGTGGCTGCAAGATTGAGGACAATGGAAGAATTTAATGACATACTGAACTAAGTTATGAGACATTCCAGATCAGATATCTTAGACAAATATATCTGGGTAGTTCAAGTGGAGTACAAAGGAATTATATTGGGAAAGGTTCTTTTGGGGGCAGGAGAAGATTAGATAGACAGGATAATAATGATGTTTTACAGAGAATTTGTAGAAGTACTTGTGAGAACTATACCTTTTCTGTGTAAATCTTTAGGGCAATATTTCCTTTCTATAAATTGGTAGGGGTTGATGAGCATGGTTTGAAGTGGGTTATTACAGATGGCCAGTTAGTTGTTCTAGCCTTTAAAAGATTTATTTTACTGGTTTCAATTTTAGGCCACTTAACTACTGTATTACATAATTTTTTGGAAAAATTTTAGTTTAACAAAACAAAAATGTAGGTTTAGACAGGTGTCTTTTTTTCTCCTTGGAGTTTGGGATCAGGACACAAATGGCGAATTTATATCTGGTGTTTATTCCTGCGTTTAGCACTTATATGGAAATGATTTTGCCAGTCCACATTTATCATTATGGAAAACAAGAGGTAAGTAATTCTTTGTAATTCATAGAGACAGTATCTTCAGAACACACAGAATGACTCCTAACTAGCCATAGTCTCAGTGATGACCTCTGTGTTAAACTCCAGCTTGGCTCTGTTTTTAATTCTAAATTGTGGCAAACATAGCAAAAGCTGTTCTGAAAATGTCCTGATAATTTTTAAATTTTTTTCAGGAAGCTGCTGGCCTGAAGGTTGGTGTCTCAAGTCGTATCAATGAGTGGTTAACCAAGACCCCAGAGAGCAACAAATCACCTGCTCCAAAGCCTTCTGTAAGTAAACTTGCAAAAAACCATCTCTTCAGTGAGTGAGTTCTCTCCTGGGACAGAGGTAATGACTGATTCTTCAAACAGGTGATGGTCTTTGGAGTAACCTGGTACATGATAGGATAAGAGGAAACAGCTCCAGTTGCATCAGAGGAGATTTAGTCTGGTTATTGGAAAATTTTCTTCACTGAAAGGGTTATCAAGCCATGGAACAGGCTGCCTGAAAAGTGGTGAAGGACAACATCACTTGAGGTCTTTAAAAGATATATAGAAGTGGTACTTAGTGATGTGATTTAGTGCTGGGTTTGGCAGTGCTAGGTTACTGAGTTATTGGTTGGATTTCATGATCTTAAAGGTCTTTCCCAACATAGGCAGGGAATCATGGGATGAAGCCCTGGAGGGAAGAGGTGCTCGAGAGAGCTGGTCGTTATTCAAGAACCACCTCCTCCAAGCCCAGAAGCAGTGTATTCCAAGAAAGAAGAAGCCAGGCAAGAATGCCAAGAGGCTCCTGGAATTCCTTGGGTGCAGGAAGAAAGTTTACAGGCTGACTGGAAGGAGTACAGAGGACTTGTTCATGCAGCCACGATGCAGATTAGAACAGTAAGGGCAGAGAGAGAATTAAATCTGGCCAGCGGGATAAAGGGAAACAAGAAGGGCTTCTTTGCATCCATCAGTAACCACAGGAAGGCTGGGGATGACATAGGGCCTTTCCAGAGAGGAAATTGAGAGCTGGTCACCAGTGAAATGGAGAAGGATGAGGTGCTTAATGACTTCTTTGTCTCAGTCTTCAGTGTCAAAGCCTCTAGCCACTCCACTCAAGTCCCAGTAGGCAAAGATGGAGACAGGATGAGCAATGATCCAACCACTTTCAGTGAAGATCAGGTTTGAGACCACCTGAAGAACCTAAATGTGCACAAGTCCATGTGGCCTGATGAAATCCAGCCACGGGTCCTGAGGGAACTGGTGACTGAAGTTGCCAAGCCACTAACCATCATATTTGAAAGATCGTGGCAGTCTGGTGAAGTTCCTGCTGTATGGAAAAGGGGAATATTTAGAAATGGAAAAAAAGGAAGACACTGGAAACTCTAGGCCAGTCAGTGTCACCTCTGTGCCTGGCAAGATCATGGAGCAGATTCTCCTAAAGGCCCTACTAAGGCCTCTGGAAAATTAAGAGGTAACAAGATTGGTAACCAGCAGGGCTTCGGCAGAGGCAAATCATGCCTAATTAGCTTGATGGCCTTTTATGATGGTGTTACAGCACAAGTGGACAAGGGAAGAGCAACCGATCTCATCTACCTGGACTTGTGCAAAATATTTGACACTGTCCCACATGACATCCTGGTCACCAAACTGGAAAAACATGGACATGAGGAATGGAGCACTTGCTGGGTAATGAATTGGCTGGATGGTCGCACTCAGACAGTGGCCAGGCTGAGAGAGTTAGGGCTGTTCAGCCTGGAGGAGAGGAGACTCTGAGGAGATATTAGAGAGACCTTCCAGTACCTGAAGGGGGCTACAGGAAAGCTGGGGAGGGGCCGTTTCCAAGGACTTGGAGTGGTAGGACCAGGGGGAATGGTTTCAGGCTGGAAGAGGGTAGGTTTAGGCTGGAATCAGAAGCAAGTTCTTCATGATGAGGATGCTGAGACACTGGACTGGGGTGCCCAGGAAGGTTGTGGCTGCCCCTTCCTGAAGTGTTCAAGGCCAGATTGGATGGGGCCTTGAGCAACCTGGTCTAGTGGCAGGGGTGTCCCTGCTCATGGCAGGGGGATTGGAACTAGATGATCTTTAAGGTCCCTTCCACCTGAACCATTCTAGGAATCTATGAATAAATGATTCTGTGATTCTGTGTTGTCTTTTGGAAGCTTTTGGCTGCTGATGGCTGGGTAGTCAGAAGAGGTGATGAAACAGCAGTTCTCACCTTAAACCTTTGGGTTAACCTTTAAAAAGACAGTGCTCAGGGAATTATTCTTCTGGTGGAGAAGGATATTAATTTACCTTCTGTGAAAAGTCTTTTATTAATTTAGAAAATTGCCATCTGTAGACCTTGGATGAAACACATGTGCTTTAGCCCTTGCCCTTTAAAAATCTTTCTAGAGTATTTTTAAATGCAAAGAAATTAATTTTTTGAGGGTCTACATGTCACTTCTAATGTAGGCCCTTTAACGTGCCTTCTACACGCTGCAGCAAGAAGCAGAGCAGAGAATGCTATGAAAGTAATAAGCTCTGAGAATGTCAAGCAGCAGTGTGGATGTGGGAAGGAAGGTTAAAAGGAAATTGTAGGAAAGGATAGGGGTAAGCAACTGGAGCTGTACTGGAGAATGGCAAGGCGTCGCTTGTGGTGTTAATGCTTTGGGATTTTATTAAAGAACTAGTTTCTTACCCATATCACTGTATAGTCATTTTCTGCCAGTTCAGTGCTCTTTATAAATGATGCAGCCTGAAAAACACTTTCCCAGTTCACACTCCTATTTTTCCCTAAGAGGATCTTGAAATTTGCAGTGTCATCTGTAATGTCAGTATTTACTGGTAGTTACATGAAAATTGTGTCCTTAAGGCGTGAATATAAAAGCAAAGTAATTGTGCTTGCTGTATTTAGTCATAGACCCTGAAAACCAGTATAGAAAATGCCTCTAGATTTTCCTCTTTGAAGTTGCATCTTTTAGAGAATGTAAAGCTAACCTCTTGTTTTTTTCTCATCAGTCAGCTGTTTCTATCTGTGTCTTTGTCTCTTTCTTCTCAATAGATTGCTCTTTCTTCTTTCAATATCTCTGCTTGAAGGAACCTGCTCTCTTCCTTTCCTTCTTCTGTTGGGGGTCTATTTCCTTAGCTGGTCAGGTAAACCTGTTTATGATTGCCTATGAAGAATGATAGACATTGTAATATGTGATTTTTACTTTTTCTTCTTAACCTGGCTAAATCAGAGAGAAACCTAGAGTTTCTTAGCAAATAAGTTCCTACACTTGCCAAATTTCAAAGCGTTGTTCAAAGCTTTTCAAACTATTGTGGGTTTGGGAACAACATTCAATTAAAAGGAGCAACAGAACATTGTTCCATTCCAGGAAGGAGCACTGCAAGTGGTTTTGTCACGAGTTCCACACTGCAGTTTAGCTTTTTCTTCCTGTTACTGCTGCATTCATGTTTCAAAATACAGAATTGGCTAAAAGCCTTGACTATGATCAACACTGTTTGGCTGAAAGCAATGATCATTCCAAAGCTGTCTCTGTTGGGTGCAAATAACTATTGCAGAAGACACATTTCCGTTCACCACTGGGCACTTTTCTATCCCAAATTAGAAATTCTCATGTGCGAAAAATTACCTGTTTATGGATGGCAACAGCAAGATTGTAGAACTCATTTTGAAAAGGAGGTGCTTGTGTCCAAAACTGTTTCAAGAGTCTTTTGCTTGCCAGCCACAGAGCAGATACCAATCCATGGGTTCTTTAGCAAGTGCATTGCTACTTACTAGTCTAGGTTTGTAGCCTTGCTTTTCCCCAAGAAGCAGCCTGAACATTAAATGCAGTTTTGCTTAAACTGTCCATACCTACTCATTTGCAGTGAATATTATTTTTCTGATGACTTTACCTCACCTGCTTTTGTTTCCTGTTGGGCAGTGATTGATGCATGATGAGTTTTTAAAGGATTCAGTGGAAATTCAAATGGATGTGAAGGGCTACAGTGTTCAGTTCTGAAAGCTTTATTTAACAGTGCAGAGTACGAAGTGCTTTTTGATTGTATTAGTAGTCCTATTTTAATTTTTTTTAATATTAATTAAATATTTACTGGTGTAACTGAAATAATTCACTGTCTAGTTCCTCCCTAATAGAAGTACTACTTCTGAAATATTTTTTTCTGCAGAAATTGGAATTGTTTTTTCCTTCAAGATCTGGTGGCACAGTAATTTTTCATGGCACTCCCTAGGATGAACATAAGTAGTGGCCAGTCTGTGCAATTCTACATGCATTCAGCAAGACTGCTTATTGGAAAGCACGTATATATAGAGTTTCATTATGTTGTCATTCGGAATAGCTTTATAAGTGATAGATACTTTTAATAATTGCCCTCAGTACATGCTCCTTAACTCTTCTTTTGAGGAAGTTGCATTCTAACCTTTTCTCTAACAAATTAGCTTAAAACTGACCTAATTTTTTTTCTGTTCTCTGATATTAATTAAAAAATACAGGATTTAAAACCAGGAGATGTATCTGGCAAACGTAATCTCTGGGAGAAGCAGTCAGTTGAAAAGCCAGCTTCCTCTTCTTCTAAGGTAACACTTCAGTATGTTCTTAAACGGACAGTATCTGTGTTGGAGTCTTTCTAAGATGAAGATGCCATTCACCTTCATACAGTCATGTAGAATTAGGACTCTGTGTGTCCTTTGTTATAACCTGCTTTTTAATCTATAAAATAAAATACAGTGAGGTGCAGAAAGTCATGGGCAGCATATATCTTTTATATTTCGATTGGGCAGTGTTGGGTTGCACGTGAAAGTCTATCCTTTTAATTGAGATTATTGTATTCCTGTTATAGGTAGCTATGTTTTCCAACATTCAGTTTTAGTAATGGGTTATTACTTTTTCAAACAGGAATCAGCTATAGGGAAAAAATCAGAGACTAATGGTAAGTAGTTTTAGTATTACAACTTCACAGAACAATGATGTTTCATATTAAATAAATCCTTATTTATTCAGGCTTATTAGTTCTACCACTGTTAATTTTGACAAGAAATGAACCCCTCCTTTTTGTCTTGTTTTTCAAAAGCTCCATGGCAATATCATTAAAAACATGAATGTTTGAGGAATAAATCTTAATCATCTTTCTAGGAAAACTGAGGATTTGGCAGTGCCCCAGCCATGTTTACAAAGCCTTGTTCAAGTGACATGCTTGCTGTAGCTGGAAATTATCACTACACTTTGTGATGTCCCAATGTTGAGATGGTCATTAAAATAAATAATTCCTCTGGCTGGTTGTGAGACTCACATGCTCCTCTATACTCAGACTAGACAGAAGTTCAAATGCAACCAGCAGCAGCACTGATTTTGCTAGAGCTGTGCATTAGCATCTTCTCAGGGCAACATGAGCACTACCACTGTGATTTTGAAACTACTCATTTAGGAAATACCACCTGATTTTTGTACATTTTTCAATCAGTTTAGAGTCATACAAAATGGAATAATCCTCCTCCTCCTGTTTTAAACACAGTTGTTAAGAGAGGGAATTTCATGCTCACTCAGTATTAATGGAAGTCTGCTCCTGGGGATGATTTCAGTAGCCATTGCCCACAGGAGCAGACCACTCAAGTGTCCCCTGTGAGGTAAGGGCTACAACAGAAGGATTGTAGGAGGAGGCTCCCAGGAGTCAGTTTCAGGTGGGCCTGTAGTGAGTGAACCAGGCACTGACTGGGGAGAGTGATGGGTGCAGTGCCTCATGTATTTCTGAGTGGGAAGTTCCTAAACTCTCCCTGAGCTGCTTTCTGGGCTATCACATGTGTGAGAGATGTGAGATCCTGCTTGTTCTCTGGAAACTACATTTGCAGCCTGCAGCTTGTGTCCTGCCTTCTTACATTCTGTGTGTTTATCTTGAGCTGTGCCTTCTGTTTTAGAGCTACACTTGAGTTATTTCAAGCCATCTTTAATCTTTCTTTTTCTCAGCAGGTTTGAGACAATTTGAGAAAGAACCATAGAAGTCCACTAAAGATGCTGGACCATTCAGTTTGGGGGGAAAAAAAAGGAAAAAATGCTAAATTGTTCTTTTATATTTATGTTCATTTACCAAAATGCCTTTTTTTTGCATTATCCCAGTTAAAACCATGTATATTAGCACTGTATTTAACAATCAGTCTAGACATTCATCGTAATAGTACTGCCTTTGCACAAGAGCCTTTATTCTTAAAGAAACCCAGGCTGTGAAATATGTAGACTCTTCTACTGACAGTTGTAACTGTGTATTTGAACAGTGATTTCAAACAGCATTAGGTGGTCAACCCAAAATGCATGTGAACTGAAATTGCTCAAAAAAGGTGTGCAGTAAGTCTCTAAAACCAGTGGTTACTTTTGTAATAGAGAAGTCTTTCTTTCTGCACTTTAGACTAAGGCATGGAAGAAATATCTTTAGTTGACAATGTAATATTTTCTGTTATTTGCCCATGTCATGAGAAATATTGCATCAAAAAAGTTTGTTAATTTTCTTGTTTTATACTTTTTTTAAGTATCAATATTTCCACTCTAGTTTAAGTTAATACCTAAATTTGATTATGTTACCTGACAGTGGTACTGATACTTTTTTGTTGTTAGTGACTAGTAATTGAATGCAATTTAGAGTATATACACACATAGCTTTACAAAGTTTAGCCTAAAGGCACTACTCATGGTAGAATGCTTTAATATGTGCTAGAGTATTATATTTAGCAATAAACATATATAATTAGCCAATATCACAGCTTAAAAAAGTAAAGATAAAATCACACACTTTTCTATAGTGAAGATTTCATAATTGTCATTAGAGGGATGGTGAGATAAGTATCAAATTTTTTTAAATATCAGTTGCCCAGTGATGGGTAATTAGAAAGAAAGTATAGTTTTAAAAAGAGGGAGAGTTAAGGATATAGAGTGTCAAAATTAGGTCATTTGTATAAAACTTTGTAGTTTAATTTATATAAAACCACCATAATTACAAGGAAAAATGTAAACACAGTTGGAGCAAAGGTTGTTTAAAATGACTGTACACTAAATTTTGCCATCCATTGGTGTTGTACACTAAGTCTACCTAAAATGAAGTAAGCCCCTATCTTCATAGCACTCCTTTTTAACTCTTTCTCCCAAATATCTTATTTACAGATGTGTATAGTAAACACATGGCTATAAAACATCAGCTTGGTTTGAATTTATATGCCATGAAGTTTAGCACTACCTCCTACAGCGTATAGGTGGCATAAGCAAAGAAGATGAAGTAATCCCACAGCACATTGTTAAAAGCTTTGTTGTGCCTGAGAACTACCATGATCTTTCAGCATCCAATTTTAATTTCAACCCAAAGATGAAGTCCCCTGCTTGGCTAAAATATTTTGTTTAAATATGGAGATACACATAGTTATCTGCAGGGGGTGAAAATATGTGTTACATTGTCTGTGAGTCATTGTGATTTGTGTATGGGGGTTTTGTAAACACTCTTCTGAGTCTTTCAAATACATCCAATAGCTGCGGTAAAAGTGATTTGTTCGAACAATGTATTCTGAAACTGCATCCACAATAAATGGAATATTTCCATCAGCAGCCCTCTGTTTGTTAATGAGTAGGAATGAGTCAGCTGTAATTGGAACAGGAATCCATGCAAAAGGTCTGTAAGATAAGATGCAGGTGCAAAGAAACTCTAGGGATGTCTCTCTTGATCTTGTAGCACACAGCCAAATCATAAAATCAATACAATTAGCCTACATATTCTTGGGGGGCAGGGAGGGAGGAGAATCTTAAGTGATCACGCCTATTGGTACAAGGTAAGAGCTATTACATCACCCAGAAGTCGGCATACTTGGCAAAGTGATACAGCTTTCTGCTTCCCTGCTTAAAAAAAAAGTTTTATGTTTGAGAGCTATGTTGTTTCTTCTGTCTTGTTAAAATGTGCTTCCAGCCTTGGATGATCACAGGGATGAAGCCTGCTTGCTCTCATATTGTCCTGTCTCCTTCATGTTTGCTCTAACAGCAGCACAGCTTGCAATGCCCTGCTCTATCTGGGTCACGGTCATAAAAAACAGCCAAGGTTATTTCCTTCTGAGACCAATGAGGACACAATCAGATTTATTTTAGGAAATATTATGAAATGGTGCTGGCATTGTTTATTCACATCAGCTGGCACTACCTCCTGGCAGCATTAGTCAAAGGCAAATCCCAGTGGCTGACTGAGCAGCTTTGCCAGTTTTTATGGTATTTCAATACTGTCATGAGGTGATGATTTTTCAGTTGATACCAAATTTTTACCTTTATTTGTGTAAAATTTTAAAGCATAGGAGATTTATAATATAAGATTCACAATTTTAAAAAAGCAAATTAATCAGTAATCTTACACTAGAAACAACACAGAAAAAGGCATAAGTAACCAACATTCTGTTAAACAGTTCTTATTTAGGGAAGACAAGGTATAAAAAGAAATGAGATAAGCCTTTTTATAGTGAATCAAACCAATTTCTGCCAATCACTTTTACAAAAGGCCTTAAAAGAGGACAAGTAACTGCTCATGATGATTGTCAAGTACAGAAGAAATCAACACCAAACTACAGAGTACATCTTCTATTCTGGAAGAAGTTACATGGAGGTCTTGCAGAAACCACTGGCATTAATATTCTGTTTTGAATGGGTAGTCCTTGTGATTGACAGCTCTGAGAAAAGAAAGAACCAGTTATTTAAGTGTTGTAGAAAGTATCTTCAGCATTCCCCCATTGTAGTCTCTCTCTCCCACTGCCAATGTAATCAATTTTTGCTGCTGTATTAATAGGACTACAAGCTGGGGAACAAGCAGATGCAACATCAAGATGCTGAAGGGAATGCCCTGAAAAGAATCTCCTTCCCAGTATCAGATCCAGGACATGTCTTATCTGGGATACAGGGATTAAGATAGGAAGTCTGATTTTAGCAGTGTATGTTTCCAAGATATAGGGAATGACAATACAGATAGGCTTAGTAGGTAATAAGGAACATACGGGAGCACTGCAACAGCCCTCCAGTTCCTGTTAAAGCTGAGGATGACATCCATCTCCTTTTTAGACAGTTCGAAGTCAAACACCTAGCAGGAGAAAAAGCAAGGCCTTTTTACTTTGGTTCATGAGTTTTAAAGCTACTAAGTGTGCTTCATTAGTTTATGACTTGTACTATGACCACATCCACACTAAGAGTTAAGAAATCCTATTTCTCAATCAAATATCAGTTTACCCTTGGAGGAATCAGGATAGTTCATTTGTCTCAGAGGTGCTGCAGCATCTTGCAGTTCTGGGCGCATGCAAACATCGCTGCAGTTTGTGCTGTAATGCACAGAAAACTTAAGGTGCTAACAGTGGATTACTTGATGTGTCACAAATGCTGGAACTCGCAGTAAATATTTGTGTTACAAAAGGGGGATACTGGGTACCAACTGCAAATAGTTAACAAGTCATCTAAGCATTCTTAATGGTGGCACATAGGAGAAACACTTCTAAAACGTAGCAGTATTAAAGTAACAGAGATACGATCTAATATGTCAGCCCTTATGACCAAACATCCATCTGAATCTCCCTGCCAAGGGTAACTGCATTCTCAAAGTGAGACATAAACAAAGCAGGTCGAATGTTTACAGTTTGTTCTTTTACACTCTAAAGAGGGGCTCAGTAAGCATTTTCCAAGGGGGTGTCTGAAACTGATATTCCCTTTCCAGAGCAGCAGAGCTTGGATCACTCTATTTTGCTCCTGTCAGGAACAAAATATTTTTCTCCCCCTAGAAGTGTAGATGTTTAGGTAGTGCTTAACCTCAATCTACACATCTCAATGCTGCTTGAAAATGTGGAGGAGATATGTGTATGAGTGCCTATCCTGTGTGAAATGGTAGTAGCAGTCCTGGTAGAAACTTCACCTTCATGTTTTCCTCAACACGCTGTGGTTTGTCAGACTTGGGAATGACAATCAGGCCTCTCTGGATAAGAAACCGGATTAGAACCTAGGAAAGGGAAAAGAGGACTGTACTTAGAGGAGTATCAAGAAATTTATTCAGATACATATTATCTCTTTTCTTTTTCATGCACAAAAATGTCATTTCCTACAACAATGTTCAGATTTTGGAAGACTATCAATTTGCAAGTAGGAATTATGAGCATTTTTTTGCTGTCTAATGCAAGCATTTACTTGGTGCCATGGTCTAGCCGATGTGGTAATGTTAGGTCATAGGCTGGATTTGATCTTAGGGGTCTTTCCCAGCCTCAATACATCTGTGTTTCTGTGGCAAACTGTGTGGGCCTGCGTATTGTTTCTGCATTCTGTTGTATCCAGGATTCATTTGGTTTTCATTTAGGGTGAGAGAGGGGGTAAAAAAATGCTACTACTTCCGTATACCCTGGGCAGGGCAAGAACTCAGATGAAAAGGGTTTTCCAGGAACAAGTACAGAGAACTGAAGAAATATCCCTAAGAAAGGGAACGCCTGAGGTAAAGCACATTCCACTGTACAGCACGTATCCGCCCAAAACTCAGCGCTCAAGACCTCTAAGAAAATACCTGGTAATTCATATGAACTGGGGGTTGATGAAGAGTCAAGTGCAGTTCAGGCCCATTGTACTGCATCTCTATAGAAGGCAGCATCTGCCAACAATGGACATCAGCCTGTAAACCTGTCTAAGGAGAAAGAGTACTTTGCCCTGACAGCCCCACTTACCTGGGCAGGAGTTTTATGATGTCTAATGGCTATCTCTTTTATTTTGGGGTCATCCAGCAGCATAGGTTCTCCTGGCTTGGCCCTATTAAAAAAAAAAAAAAGGCTAGGATATTGATGATAAAGACACTAACTTCCATGAGGGAAGTTTGACCAGAAGTATCAATACAGGCTGGGAGAAGGCATGCTGGTGAGCAATCCTGTGAAAAGAGACCTGGGGGTACTAGTGAGTGAAAAGCTGTGGGTGATGAGCCACCAACGTGAAACTGTAGCCCAGAAGACCAATTGCATCCTGGGCTACATCAGAAGTGTGGCCAGCAGAGGTGATTTTGCCTCTCTACTCTGCCCTGGTGAGATCTCATCTGGAGTGCTGTATCCAGTTGAGGAGCTCCCAACACAAGAAGGATGTTGAGGGTGTCCAGAGTAAGGCCACAAAAATGATCACAGGGCTGGAGCACTTACAAAGACAAACTGGGAGAGTTATGGTTGCTTAACCTGAAGAGAGTGTTCTGTGGGGATCTTATAGTGACCTTCCTACATCTGGGAGGGGCCTATCAGAAGGCTGGGGAAGAACGGTTCATCAGGGCACAAAATAATAGGATATTTAGAAAAGGGTAGATTTAGGGACACTTGAACAAATTGCCTAGAGGTGGTTGAGGCCCCATCCCTGAAGACATTCAAAGTCAGACTCGTTAGAGATGTCACTGGTTGTAGTAGAGGGGCTGGACTAGATGACCTTCCAACCCAGTACATTCTATGATTCTCTGATTGGCAAGAACACAACAATCCTCACTCTACCTATGTTACTTACATGATTTGCTGCAAAGATTCAAGTTGCAAATACATCGTTTTGTGTACGGAAAGGCTGCAATGATTTCTTACCATGGGCGGTTCGGAGAGCCAAGTGGACTGTATGCAGTCACAGCAATTCCTTTGGATTGACAGTACTTGATCAACTTTTCCTGGGTGAGATATGGATGACATTCGACCTGCAAGCACAGAAAAACAATTGTTGATACAGAGGCAGACTGCTTTGGGCTCCAAACCATAACATGTTAATCCAAAAATGGTGATGACTGCCAATATCATGATGAATAGTTTTTTCATACAATAGACTTAATGTCACAGCTGGATCTAGACACCTGGCACACTGCAGAGCACACTGACCGAGTAGCAAATGAGTCAAAGCTTGAAGTTTTTTTAACAGTTTAAGTTGTTCCAGCTTAGAAGCAAGTGGTAGTGTTTTTAATCCCCACCAGAACTTTGTACACCTAAATAAAATCTGTGTGTCCTTTGTGTGAAGCCTGGCCAGTGCACATGCTAGCCTCAAGCCTGGCACTGCAGCACAGGCATCTTCATTCCAACACAAGACAGTGTTAGGATGTCCCTGGGTATTCCCAATCTAGCAAAGATGGACATTCAGCACCCTCAGAGCTGACAAGTCACAAACAGAAGAAAATCAGAAGTTCCTAATGCCTCTGCCATCCTGTGATTTCATTCATGAGGTATGCAGGGAGAATTTTTTACAGAACTGTATATTTCAGTCCTCCTTTTTATAATTACATTCAGTGAAATGTTTATTTGATACTGAAAAATAAGTCCAGTGAACAAGTTGGTGCATTCTTGAATATAAACAAGCCCATGCAGTAGCTCACAAACAGGGTTATCTTAAGGCTGGTTGAAATGGCCTTGTGGCATCTTGAGCCATGACATTCAAGTCTTGGGATTGTGAAAAAGGACAATGAGCAGAAATATGCAAGGTCCTGTACAAGGTACTGAATATTTTCACTAGTTTCCAATGTCTAGAAATTAAATATTCTCATCTTTTTCATATGCATAATCCTCACTGTTTGGTACGATACTGTTCTCAGATCTCCACGGCATTAAGTATGCATACCAAAGTTTTTTCTGTGGAGATGCCTGTCAGCTAAGAACCACCAAGACTGGTACCATACCAAAGCCTTTTATACGACAGCCAGTGCGCCAACTTGAAGGGTCTTTCAACCAGAGATACCTAGTGCTTTGCAAGATCTTTCATGACCCCAAAACTATGTAAAGGTTATAGCAGAAGTCAGTTTTAGAGCTCAAGCATAGCATGAATATATTCATTAACATTTCAAGGTTAGTTCACATCTATGGAAATAAAAATCTTACCTGGTTAACTACTGGCTTGTGCTTCAGTCCTGGCTTGTTGAAGATTCTTTCAATCTGCTCATGGTTAAAGTTGGAGATTCCAATGGCTTTTACCAGACCAGCATCCACCAGCTCTTCCATAGCCTAAGGAGTAAGAATCACCAACATGTGTTTACAAAGAGGTATTACTGTCAACTGCATTATTTTATTTCCTTAATAAGGTACTTCTCTTGTCACTAGCTGTGACAAGCCAACAAACAACTCATGCTAGATTAAATAACAGTACTTCAAATTTAAAGGCTTTTAAAAATTCTTTGTATTAGCTGTGTGCTTTATGTCCCGCTTCAGATGGGAAAGTCATACAAGAACAGCTCAGCCAAACCTTCGGTAGCGGGCAGTTAATTTATCTTGCTTTAGCTTCTTTGGGAATCATTTCACCAGAGCTAAAGAAAGCAAGATCCCTTCAAATCCTCCTCTGCCTGCATGCTACCACTTCAGCTGGCAGAACAACAGGAAGAATGTTGGCTTAAACTTAGTTACCTCAAAAAAAGCTTCTCATCAATAACAAATTACTGTTTCAGGAAACTACTAATTTCCAGATGTGCACCATCAACAGAGGTGCAAGAAACAGAAGTGAATCTTGAATCCACTCAGTCCACCAGGAAAGCAGGATTAAAGGACAGACAGAGATGTTGATGCCCAACACTGGGAAGTGTGACAATTCACTAAGTGTGTCTGAATCATAGAACAGTTTTGGCTGGAAGAGACCTTCCAAATCATCAGGTCCAACCTTTTCATAGCTCCATCATCACCACTAAATTATGTCCTCCAGCGCAACATCTACCCTTCTCTTCAACACTTCCAGGGATGGTGACTCAACCCCCTCCCGGAGGGGGCTGTTCTAATGCCTGACAACCCTGTCAGGAAAGAAATCCATCCTGATATCCAACCTGAACCTTCCCTGGTACAGCTTAAGACCATTTCCTCTAGTCCTATCACTGGTCACTAGGAAGACTAGACCAACCTCTACCTCTCAACAGCTTTCTTTCAAACAGATGTAGAGAGCAATAAGCTCTTCCCTGAATCTCCTCCAGGCTAAACAGCCCCAGACTCCTCACTTATTCTTCATATGACAACCATTCCAAAACCTTTACTGGTTTGGTAGCTGCCTCTGTCACCTCTCCAAGCCCTTCAGTGTTCTTCTTGTAGTGCAACCCCCAAAACTGGACACAGGACTCAGTGTGGCCTCACCAAAGTGGAGTAGCAGGGAATGATCACCTCTCTGCTTCTGCTGGCAACACTATTCCAGATCTAGGCCAGAACTGGTCTTCTTGGCCACCTGGGCACACTGCTGGCTCCTGTTCAGCCAGCCGTCTATTAACACTCCCAGATCCCCCTCTGCTGTGGGGCTCTCCAGCCACTTCTCCCCAAGCCTGCAGTGCTGCTGGGGGTTGTTGTTACTGAAGTGCAGCACCTGGCATTTGGCCTTATTGAAACTCGTGTAATTGGCTTTGCCCCAGCAATCCAACCTATCCAGATCCTGCTTCAGAGACTCCCTGCCCTCAATCAGGCTGATAGTTCCATCCAGTTTAAGTATGCTAACCCAGTAAATCAACAACCATACCCACTACGTGCTTTCAAACATTTTAGTGACAGTGCTGGTAACTTCCTTCTCTTTAGCCTTGGTAACAACACCCTACTCTTGCTTTGCAAAACAAGTTGTAACAGCAGGTCTACTTTTTTTGGCCATGAAATACAATTACAGAACCACAGAATCACAGAATGTTAGGGATCAGAAGGAACCTTGAAGGATCATCCAGTCCAATCCCTCTGCCTAGAAATACATCCAGGCAGGTTTTAAACATCTCCAGAGAAGGCGATTCCACCCGCTACAGGCCCGCCCCCCCCAGACAGCCTGTTCCAGTGCTCTGTCATCCTCGCTGGCAAGAAGCTTCTTCTGGTGTTTATATGGAACCTCCTCTGTTCCTGCTGACACCTGTTGCTCATTATCCTATCACTGGAGGATTCTGAGCAGAGCCTGGCTCCTTCCTCCTAAAACCCGTCCTTTCCTTTTTTTATCAGCATTAATGAGGTCACCCCACAGTCTCCTTTAGTTCAAGCTAAAGAGGCCCAGCTCCCTCAGCCTTTCCTCATCAGGGAGATGCTCCACTCCCTCAAATCATATTCATGGTTCTGCTCTGGACTCTCTCAAGCTCTGTTGACTGTTCCTAACAACGCTCTTGTTATCTGGGTCCTCCTTCTTGTCCTTTTTGAAGGCTGGAGTGACATCTATTATCCTCCAGTCCCTAGGCACTTCTCCTGTTCTCCACAACTTACCAAAGATGATAGAGTGGTAAATTTTGTCTTACTGTTCTTTGTACTCAAACCTATCCTTTAAATTTCATTGTGCATGCAGATACCTGCTCTAAAGAACAAACATAACTTACCTCCCATGTGTCCAGAAAATCTGTATCACTGGGAATACTCATACCTTTGTCATCCAGAGGATGTAATTCTTCACCAGCCTGTTATTTCAAGGTAGATAATCCACAGTCATTTCTTAAGAGTTGATTTTCATACTGTTTTATTAGCACTTCTGACTGCATTTAAACACAATCACACAACTGAAGAACTGTTGGATGAGGGCCATATTTCTACAACTCAATCCCCTTATATAAAAGTGGGGATTAGTAGTCATCATATTACTTAACATGTTTTAGGTAAGAGAACAGAAATTGCCCTGCCTTTATTCCGCAGGTATTTTGGTTTTGTTTGGGTTTTTTTTGTTGTTGGTTTTTGTTCGAAAAAAGAACTTGACACCTTTGTGCTCTGCTTCATTTCTCATTGTTGGTTACTCTAGATCAAGTTATTATCATAAAAACTCAAGATGTTCTCACTTTCAACTCTGCAGAAAACCATAATCCTTAACTGTACCACCCTGTATTCTTCCATTTTCCCTGACAACCCACTGGGCAAATTCCTCCTAGTACTAGTGGTCATACCTACAACTATCTCACTCCAAAAATTGTAGAAAGCCAAACTCACGTGCTAAAATATACCACTACCTATTTAGTGGCTTCAGGGAAGTGCCAAATGAATCACAGCACATCCAAGTTGCATAATGAAGCTGGTCACAGCATGGATGACAGAAGGCACTACAAGTTTCTAGCCAGGTAAGGGTAAAAGATATGTAGAGCAGGAGTACCTTAAATCCCATAGGGCAGTGCATCAAGTAGAGGTCAAGGTAGTCCAGCTGCAGTGCAGTGAGGCTCTTCTTGAATGCTACCTTAACCAAGGACCTCTCATGAAATGTGTTCCACAACTGTGGGAAGAAACCAAGCCAAATCATGATCCTACAGCTTTCACAGTCCAGATTAGAGGACAAAAGCTTCTACCTTGATGTTATGGAAAGGGCATCTCACAAATAAAGTGTGCCACACTTTGTCAGATCTATCTGAAACAGCAAAGCTGTTAGTGATAGAAATTACCTTTTTTTTAGCCTAAATTTTGAGTCTTGACCAGCTCATAGTTACCTTCCTTCTGTCCCTTCTAACTGGCCACAGTGAGTACTGTTGTCTTTTACTTCAGTTTTGAAATGAAAATTCAAGTAATTTAAATACAAAAAACTTACATATATTGTGCAGATTAAAATCTCTTCTCTGACAAAAATGAAGAGTATGTGGAAAAACTTAGTTATATCAATTTTTTCTAGTTTTACTGTTGAAAATCCCATTTTATATTTTTCAGCCAAGTGGATGAGACAACAGAATGGTGTAAATACATGTAAAATACTTCTGACTGAGGTCCCATACTTCAGCTTGCATACCCCTTCAGGCTCACATTTTATATGCACACCAGTAAGTAGCACACTGCTGTAGAATTCAGATATGCTGTATCTTTTCATCTTGAGACTCCAGGGTGTGTGCAAGTGAACTTTCTGTATAGCTGACTTAATTGATGTGTGAAAACTATTTGATCAGCAACAGCCATGCTATTATCCTAAGGTGTCAACAGTTCATCATAAAGCCAGGCCAAACTGACAAAAAAAAACCTTGAAAAGATGGAATTCATAGCATGCAGGATGACAACTGTGAAGTGAACATTAGAGAAAGGAGTAAGTAAGGTTTTCTCTCTGGAAAAAAACTAAATGTCCCAACAAGACCTTAGTGACAATGAAGAGGTCTTCCCGTTTTACAGCCCCCTCCTTGATCTTCTGCTGGACCGCATTCCCTATTTCATTTTCATTCTGGTAAAAATAGGCACAGTCGAAATGGCGGTAGCCTGCATCAATAGCAAACTTCACCACCTCTTCCACTTTTCCTGGAGGAGCCTGAAAGCAAACACAAATAATGAACTCTTCCTTGGTTTTTCTGCTGTGATAGCTCCACAGACACCTTGTTTCCAGCCGCTGATGGATTTTCCTTGTCACCTGCATTTAAATCAAGTTTGAATATTCTGGGCAAATACCATTTTACAAGGAAAGGGAAGAGCATAAAAAAAGAGTTTCTGAAACATTCTGACATCGTTGCTTCCAGCAGCCTGATGCCCAGCACCACTACCCCTTATTTGCTCCGTATTGCCCAGTACCGTTTTGTAGCGCTGGGCTCCCAGCAAACTAGCGACCCCATCTGCTTACCAGGTACCCTGGCGCAACCTGTATTTAGCTACTTTTTGTTGCTTCTTTTACTTCTCCTCCTCCTTCTTTTGCCCATCTCCGCCTTATTCAGGCTCTATATTATTTATTTACCCTTTTCCCCTATGCGTTTTACTCCTTTTGCCCTCTTCCTTCCCCCGTCCTCCGGCCGCGCCCTGGCATCCCGCGCGGTTACACAAGCGGTGGCGACGGGGGCGGGGTGGGGGCTAGCTGGAACACCGACTAACCGGCCCTATGAAAGGAAGGGGGTCTCGAAACAGCCGGGGCTGCCCCGCCGGAGCCAGGTGCCTGGTCTCCGATCTTTTGAAATCTTTTTTCCTCTTTTCAACTGCCCAGCGCCCGCCAGACCCAGATCTGCGCCCCTCTCCCGCTCCGGTGGTACCTGCCAAGTGCCCAACCCCAGGGCGGGCATCTTCATCTTGTTGCTCAGTTGAACGCAAGGAATCACCATGATGCCCGTGGGAGTCTGCCTGTATGTGCTCGCCCCCGCCCGAAGACAATTTAAGGCGCTGTGCTGCCCCGCCTCGGCCAGCCACAGCCCTCCCCCTCGCCCTCCTCCTCGCCCTCCTGTCCCGCACAGCGCTGCTGCCTCCGCCGGTTTCGTTACGGGAGACACTGCTTTTCAAATTTTTGGTGGGCCACAGTGCTTGATGCTAAAAGAATGTGTAATCACAGCCTATCCACGCGTAGTGCTTTAGGGTCTAAGTGCATTTAAAGGTGGCTGGCAGGAAACTTCATATCAAGAGAATGCCTCAGAAATCAAGAGCCAGGGGCCTGGAGGGGCTGGGCCGCTTGCTTGATGGCTATCTCAAGGAAAAGATGCCTCGGAAACTGATGTAATTTCAACACCCTTCCTTCGACATCGCACTTGTCAAAGAGATTGGACTTTGTGTTCATGAGGGGAGGCATTCCCTGCTTTGTGAGACTTCCCTCTCTTTTTGCTTATATTCCTGTGAACTCCTTGGTCATTGACGTCTCACTACTAGCTTGTATGTTATGCCAGCCCCACTGGTGTCTTCTTGTGAGTTGTGCAGTGGCAAATGCGGGAGAGTCAAGTATTTTGTATTTTAATGAGTAACATTAAATTACAGAGGCAAGTATAAATTATTGTGCCTCTAGCACATTCTAATCATGACACGTGATGTGATTTGTTGACATTTGTGGGTACTTGCATTGTTGAAGCTGGTTTCACAGAACAGCATTTTCAGTTGACTGGCAGATTCATGTTCTTGGTGCATATTTGAGCAAAATCTCTTACGGCTTTCTGTGGTGAGCCATTGGCTCAACCAAGCTTTATTGCCATCTTTCTGCTGCCTTGTATGTCATCACACTTTGCAGAATGGAAAGAATACTAAATTAATGTGAAGAAGAGAGAAGCAAAATGTATGTGTTACAGGTTGAGGCTGAGCTGGCCACAAGACAAATGACAGATAAACCCTATTAGCCCCTCTCTGCCTGAAAGGGGAAAAGAGAGGGAATAAGGGAGAGAAATTTATGGTTTGAAAAACTGCAACAGATTTAATGGAAGTAATGATGATATGAAATATACCAATACAAAGGCCCAAACCCCCACTGGTAATTATGTTGCTGTCACCACAGATGCAGATGCTGGGGAAGTCCCAGACTTGTGGCAGACAGGAATGCATGGATTTGTATTGAAGGCAGAGCAGTCTTCCTCAGCTGCTGGCCATTGAGGAAGAGAGGCAAAGAGACCCAACTCTTGTGTTCCCTCAGCTTTACACTATACGTGTGTGGGATGGAACACTCTGTTGGTCAGTTTAAGGTCACTTGTCCCTGTTAGTGCAGTCTCCAACTTGCTGCAAGCCAATGTGGTATGCAAGATTTAGCAGAGACCTTGGTTTTCAGAAGCAAAAGTTTAAGCAAAAGACTTTCTGCACACCAGTCCTTGGTAGTAACTGTAAACATCAATCACTATCACTTGTAGAAGCAGATACTGTTTGCACAAATATGCCATTAACTTCAGAAGTGCAGTTAGTAGGAAGAGACTGAGCTGATAAGTAAAATTACTGAACAGAATTAGTTCTGTTTTAACCCAAATACAGGGAAACAAGATTTTAAAACTGACTGCTCGAATGGGAAGTGATTTTGTCTGTTGGAAACAAGTATGAATAAAACTGGCCAAGCAAACCAAAACCCTCCCCAAAGAACCCCAACTGAAAAACTTACGTAAAGTTACTGAAAGAGATGTGAAGAATTTGACAGATAAGAGAGAGCAAGGCCTACAGAAAAAAAAAAATACAGAAAAAAATGTAGATTTTATGAAATTAATCATGGTACATTGACTTTTAAGACCATAAAGGACCACTGTTTACATTGACAAATTTTTACACCAAGTCTATGACATATACCTACTCCTTAATTAATTATTAAAGATGCTTGGGTACTGCTGCAATAGGAGCTGACTAAAATCACATGAAGAACAGACTTATAAAATGTTAAGATTGATCTACAACTTTAACTTCATTAAATCTTGATCCTAAATGTCCATTCTTTTTTTAACTGAGTGCCTAGAAAGACTCTTCAATCTTTTTCTTCCTTCTAAACCTTCATTCTGAAACCTGATGCTTCCAGTAATTTCTTTCCACAAAACCAGTAACTGAAGACAGAAGGTATTGATTTCTGGGTTTTATTAGTTCAAAACTATTTATAATTTGGATGCTTCAATTCATATTCAATCCAGAACTCTCTTTGAAAAGGTGCTATAAGCTTGGAAGGGTAGTTATGTGTACAAGCTGGTTTGCTTTATTTGCCTGGAGAAAGATAACTATAATCATTTATAACCACATAAAACCAGACTAAAGTGATTTAAAAGCCACTATTTGGTTTGTGGGTTTGGTTTTTTTTTCAGTGCAGTATAAATGATGACTGAGGTCCACCCACCTTAATGTTTTAGCTGCGTCATGACATTTTTACTCCTTAGAAAGACTGGAAGATCCCTGAAGAATTCTGCCATGCTAGTTCATGAAATAAGTGTGTGCAGATGCAGGATGTGACCTATCCATAACATTGTTAAGCATGGCCATGGCTTTCAAGACATCGCAGTCACTTCACTGAATATTTACTAGTGTCTGATTGTGAATTGTCTTTCTTTCAGAGGATCTTTTCTAGACAGAGTCTCCTTTGTAGTAAGCCTTTGCTGAAATACTGAAATGCAAAAATCAAATCTCTTCTGTGGCTAGTCCAATGTTATTGGTGACGGTTTTGTTTAGATGAAAGTACATAATGAAAAAGTCCCAACATGAAGCAGCCTCAATGTGCATCGGGCAAGCAGTGTCCATTATTTTCTTAAACTAATGCTCAGAAGCCTGTCACAGAAATTTTCTCCTGCAGACCTAAGCGAGTAGCCATGTGCTGTAAGGGATGTGCCCAGGAGGTGGATTTGGGGGATTTTCTTTCAAGGAAGATGTCAGTTATGTTAGAGAAAAGCATACAAGATGGTGCAACATTCTCTGATACAACATATTGATTGCAACAATAATGAAATGACAAATAAGAAATAGCAAAGACTAGAAGGGTAACTATTGCTATTTATATTTTAAGAAAATCTATTTGTTTTCTTTTTATTATGAGTGAAAAATTCTCCTGGGCATCTTCGCCAAATTCAGGGTGAGTAAGATTTGAGACATAGCCACAGAACACAGAATCACAGAAGGTGATGTTGGAAGGGAGCTCTAGAAGTCATCTTGCCCAATTCAAGCAGGGCCACCTAGAGATTGTCCAAAACAGTGTTGTGATTGCTTTTGAGAGTCTCCAGGGAGAAACACACCACAAAATCCCTGGGGAACCTCTGCCAGTGCTCAGTCACCCTCACAATAGAAAAGTGTTTCCCAAAGTTCAGAGGGACCTTTCTCTGTTTTGGTTCGTCCCCATTGCCAGGGAGCACCACTGAAAAAAGCCTGGCTCTGCCCTCTTTGAAGTTCCCTTCATGTATTTATATACTATGGTAAGATCCCTTCTGAATGTCCTCTTCTTCAGGCTAAACAACCTCAGGGCTCCCAGCCTCATCTGAGAGATGCTCATGTCCCTACAAGCCCACATAAATCAGTCTCTATACTTTAGCTGAGCCACATTCCTGTCACACCCTGGACAGCCTGGCATCCCTCCCTGGGCACTCAGCCCCACTTACTCAGAGGCTGCAGCGCGTGAATACAAGTGGAAATTTACCTGCAGAAACAGCAAACATTGTGGCATTGTTCAAAGCGTGGTTGTCACTTCATGGGTGCTCACCAGCAACAGGTTTGAGCTTGTTCACCTAAAGAATGGCTAACATAGTCCCTTGTAGCTGGTGTGAATTTGGCAGCGAAGCTATGTGAAGGCAGGTGGAGCATGACTTGGTGCCTTCTCAACTGGGGCAGCCTAAATGAGCTATGGGATTGTGCTGTGTGCCATTGTTGGGGTTGCAGCAAGACAGGTCTCTGGGGAGAAGCAGGGTCTGGTCAGCAGCTAGTCAAATGTGTGGAGTGATAAAAGCATGTGTGAGGTTTGAAGGTGCAAAGTTTAATCATAACTCAGAAAGCATTGAGCCAGCAGGGAGGGGCACAAATTTGTTTGTAAAGACTTTACACTTCTGTTGTGCCCGTCTTATCTCTATAGAAGAATAAATATTGTTGTAAATACCCATATAAAACCTAACTTTATGTGAACCTACAAGCCTTCCAGGCTTTTATCGAAGCTCAATACAGGTAAAGGTCAAGTTACCTCAGTTTGTTAGCTTTAGCTAAGTCATGGTACCCTGTTGTGCCATGGGCTGCCCGGAAACCTTCCTGGGGCACCCAGCCCTGCACATTCCAGGTGAGGAATAAGAGGTGAGATGGCATATTTGAGGTATTCAGATAAATACTTTGACAAGTCTGCCTGAGCTAAGCAGTACAAAGGGCATGTTGGCAGATGGTCATGGAGTAAAGAGTAGGAAAGTTGCCATCTTTGAGGAAAAGTATTTGTGTGGCAGCAATCCAGCTCTTCACCCTCTGAAGCACTGATATTGTCAGATACCTGTATTCTCAACATCATACATTTGTTTCTTAACATGAATAATCAGATATGCCTGGGTGGCATCCAGCAAATTAGCTGAAAAATATATTTACCTTTACTAACTGGAAATAATTGATTTTTAAATGGTTTAGATGAGGGTTCATTGATGCCACGAGAGAACTGGCAGTCTTACTTAATGACCTTGCTAAAATAGATGTAATTGTGTCAAGAAGGAGGTATGCTTAGAAATTATCAATTAATTGCATTTATGTAAACAGAGTTGTTTGCTTTTATTGCACTGTTACACTAATAAATTAAATTTTTGTTTCCTTGTTCACCTCCAGACTTTACATCTGATTTTGCAATAGTCTTAAACATGGTTGGTGTTTATGGGTGAAGAGGAAGAGTCCTGTGACACTGCAGATCAGCTTTCAACTGCAAATTTACACCCATGTTTGGCAAGAGAAGACAACTATTCCAGTTGTCTATTCTTTTATTCAACTAATATGTGAGGAGTGGGTGTCAGGAGGCTCTTCTCAAGGTCATCCAGTGATAGGACAAGGGGCAATGGCTGCAAGCTGGAACACAGGAGGTTCCATATAAATATCAGAAGGAACCTCTTCACAGTGAGGGTAACAGAGCACTGGAGCAGGCTGCCCAGGTGGGTTGTGGAGTCTCCTTCTCTGGAGACGTTCAAGACCCACCTAGACCAAGTCTAGGTGATCCTGCTGTGTCAAGGGGATTGGACTGGGCGATCTTTCAAGGTCCCTTCCAATCCCTAATGATTCTATGATTCTATGAAATCAAATTGTTAACAGATCTTAACAGAATTGTTAACAGACTGTGCCAACAATCTCAATACACGGAATCTACTTTTTAAATAGGTCTGGGAAAAACAGACAACATTATCATGTTTTAGGTAAATAAAGAAAAATAAGGTTTTGGTTTTCTAAGGAAATTATTTTGCTTGTTCATTTTGAGTTACCTCGTGCTTCTTTTCTATGTTAGAAGTTCAGACTCCATAGATTTGATTTCTTATATCTATTTATACTGATATTTGTGCTAGTCAATTTTTACACAGTGAAATTTAATTGCAAGATTACATTGATACATGTATTAACTTCCAATATTAACCTTTTTTTGTAGAAACAGAACATCTTTTTGTTGAACCCTTCCAAAATGACAATGTAAAAAAGCCTTGATTTACCTGAAATTATTTACCTCTACCAAAAAAAATTCACATATATGGCTTAGAAGGAGAGCACTCAGGAAGGTCTGAATGGGAGAAAACAGACATTCTCCCATAAACACAGCACTCATAAATACTGCATTAAAAACCTCCACCCTTCTAAAATGCACTGTTACTGGAACTGGAAATTATGCCTGTAGCTATTATATTTTATTATGGGATGGGTGTTCTTGTAGTTTCTTTCTATCTTCCTGATCCTGCGTAGGGTGCATAATCTCCATGTCACTTAGGCTTAAAAGAAGCTGAATTACTCCTTCATTCTCCTTTTTTTTTTTTTAATTCTCTGGTCGTGTCACAACAGGCTAATGCTTTCCCTGCTTGTAACCCAACTATGAAATGCACCCCGAGAAAAACAGGAAAGACTTCTAATCCTAAGAATCGCTATGCTAGAGTCAATAAGACAGAGATCTGCATCCCGGCAAGGAACACAATGGCTGAATAGGCATAAATAAGCACTGATTGGGTAGTTAAGGAGATAATGGGATTTACATTTTCCTCTGTACGGACAAAGGACAGTGTCAATGGAATGTTGTGATATCCTCTGCTGTTTGCTATAAATGTCTGAGGTAGTTTTCATTAGTGTCTCTGTGCATCCAGAAACAGGGTCCGTCTCCCTTCATTCACCACATCTGGTAACTTGTAGGAACACTTTTCAGGCAGTGAGATCCTTCCTAGAAACTTAATGGTAGAAAAAATGGAGATAAAAGGATTTATTATTGCAAGCAGGGCTTGTTGCCATTTCATTGGCAGAAGTATTTCATTCTTCCATGTCTAAGCCTAGTGCCTGATCTATTCTCTCTAGCTTAGTGCTCTGTCATCTTATGTCTTTCTTTAATAACATAATTTTCTCAGTGTTGTCTCTATTTTCACTCCAGCTTTTCATCTTAAACTCTGTATTTCTTTTGTCTAGCTGCTTCTGCTTGAATGCTTGCTTCCAGCTCTAAGCTGTTTCATTCACATGGCAAATACAGTGGAGGTAAATAGCCAACTACACCTTTGGCTACACATTTTATTTTTACATGACCTCAACAGAACATAGAATAGCAGAATCAAATATTTGAGACATGATTTTACTTCATTGATTTTTAGTGATTTTGCAGATCTTGCTTCTTCAAAGCAAGAAAGTGTAAAGTTAATGGTGAGGGGACAGACTTTTTTATTATTATTGGTGTTTCTGGGCTAAGTTTATCTGTTATATAAAAAAAAGCCATTCTTTTCTGGAAGACAAAATACATGCTTAGCTATCATTCAATTAGAGCATTATTACTGAATGAATTATTGAATGAAAACCCTCAAACTTAAAATACCTCCAAGGGAGGTATGGTTGGATACACAACAGCTTTCAGATAGGGAGAACTTATGTGATGAGACTTTGATTAGGAACAAATGGGCACTTAAATTTGGATTTTTGTGTTTGGTCAAGGAGAGAAATCTGTGGTTTGTTTTTTTTTAAATAAATCACTTTAGTTTCTAGTTGAAGGAAAGAACTCAGCATGAATGTCATGAGGCAAAATGAGTATCCTTACGCTAAGGCCCACCACAGTTCCTCATGTTCAGCATTGCTCTGGATGACAGTAACACCAGAAGGTAGCTCCTTGAGGCTAGACTTGATCCCACTGAAAGGCAGTAGAGGCTGAACCATTGTATTTATTGGATGGAAGTACACAAACTGATTCCAATAGCAAAATGATGAGAAAAAGGGATAGATTTTTTTTGTGTGAGTGTGACAAGGAAGAAGGAGAGAATATCTACTGCAACAGATTTACTCAGTGTCCTGCTGATCTTCCTCGTGCTCAGGAGACCCACCTGAATGAGAGATCTCACACTTGTTCTGGCAGGACTGAGAACTCCTCTCTCTGAGCTACTGCCATAGGAGATCATTACAGAGTTTTGTAATGGCTTTTCTTGTCTTGCTAACAGAGACTTCATAAACTTATTTCAACACTAGTAATCTCCTCAAGCATTTTGCTATTAACAACTTATACCAATAAAAAAAAAATCACTTACAAGCCCCCTTACTAATAACTGATGAAATTCTAATTACTTTCTAAATGTTGTCCGTTCACACTTTAAAAAGCCGAACATTTTATCAGAGCATTATAAAGCTATTTTGCTGAATTTTCATGAAGACACTTGTATATCTTTTCTATAAATAGTTTCCCCAAATGCCAGATGCACTTTCATGAAATATTTGTTATACTGTCTCTTTAGTTTCACATTAGATGAGTTTGTATGAAGAATTCATTTATTGTGAGCTGCTGATTTGCAAGTAAAATGGATTTCTAATTGGACATGTAGAAGAAAGCTGGACACTGACATAAAATACTTGACTGCTTCAAAGTGTTTTATTGCTCATCTAGAAAACATCAATACAGTAAGGGGTGTTAATCATAGACTAGTGTGTCATTTTGGGATTGGAGTCCCTTGTAATGTGATTCTGAAGTACAGAGCATGTCACCAAACTGTGTTTCTAATTCTGCTGTTGTAACTTATCTACAATATATATGTTATTACATTTTCAATTTCAGTGACCTAGTGAAACAGCTTGGTTGGATGAATTATCATAGTCACATGAAAATATATACCCAAAGGAATACCTGGATTTCTAATTTATTGAAACTTTAGAAATTACCTTTTCTCTGTCTACCTTTACTTCAATCTGGTGGACTTACGGTTTGCAAATTCATGCTATATCACTATACATCACAAACCTTCCCCCTTAACTAAGGCATCTGCTCTTTGATCTCATAGCATATTTTTATAATATTTATATAGTTTGCCTTACAATGGCCACCTTCAGAATGATTTCTGTAATGCTAACATCTCTTCCTTGAAAAAACACACAGAGTTTCTCTATAGCTTCTGTGAGAAATCACAGTATGTGCCAGTATGCTATTATTACTAGTTGTTTTTAGCCTGATCCGAATCTTTTCAGGATGCAGTCAGAAACACAGAGAGTAGGAAAAATATCTGTGCATTTTCATTTCTAATGATAGCAGCCTCATTTTTGCTACCTCACAGAGCTATCAGATATTTGCAGGGTGACGACAGTTAGTGTGGTAGGTGGGTAAAGAAGATGAAAGGGAAAATTATTCTTAGCTAGCTGAAGCCAGAATCTTTCTTGACCTCTAGATCCACGACAATACAGCTCAGGATGTAGCTTCCATTCAAATAATTTTTCTTATAGATAGTGGGGTCCTCCTAATTCTATTAAAATTTAATTTCAGAAGAGGATTCACTCTGAATGATCTTTGTGATCAGTGTCCTTCCTTGTTTTTCTTCTAGGAGAACAAACCTTGACTTGCCTATTGAAATAGGCTATGGTCACTCATGCTTTTAGCATTGCTTTTTCTTCTGTAAGTTCTTTGTGTTCTTACTTCCATACTATTGTGAAGTATCATAAAATTATCTACTATCTGTGCTTTCCATTAAGTAACGGCAGTCTGTGGTGGTTGTGGTCTGTAATTGCTATGAGGAAACTGTTCCAAGTGCTGAATAAAGTGTTAGTCTGATTTGTTAATTACTAGGGGCACAATATTTCTTTTCTGTGTTGTCTTCATAATTTCCTACAAGTACCAGACTAGAATTTTATGACTTTCATGTAGGATAATGCCTGAAGGCAGTAGCTGTCCACACAGCTGTGCTTGACTCTTTCTGTTGTTACCTGGTCCATCTAGGACTCTTCTACATGGGGCATCTGAATCAGCCATGCAGTTTGTCAGTCATCTGGATTAGCTCCCTTTGGAATTAGATTCTATTTTGACTACACTTGCAGTCAATTCCCATTAACTGTATCACTTTTTTTACACTTTGCTATCATCACTTGCTGTCCATCTCCTCTTTCCTTCTGCTATTTACAGTTGTCTCCCCCTCAATCCCGCTTGCTTCACCCTAGCTGCCCTGAACTGGCTCAATACTGTGATGAAGTACAGTTAAAAGAAAGAACATGTTGTGTGGCATCAAACTAATGCTTTGTCTCTGGAGTCAGTGTTCTGCTCCTACCCAGAATGGAAATCTGTGTCATACTATTCTCCACTGGTTCAACTGAAAACAGCAGTGCCAGAACGGGATACTCAGTTTTGTTAGATTTTTTTCTAACCTCTTTTGCCTCTTGCTAGCATTCTCTATTTTCCCATTATATGATCTCAAGGGACACTAGCATACATAAATTTGAAAAAAATACCCAGCAAGGAGATGACTATGTCTGTAACAGAGTAGGTTCACACTTGGAGGACACAATTCAGGGGGAGACCAAGCCCTGACTTCTTGTCCTGCTCAAAGCAGTCTGTGACTTGTATTTTCTGTTATGTTAATGTTCTTCTTTTATCTCTGCAGTTCTGCAAACACCAAATAAACTAGTAACTTTCTACTCTATATCAAATTTACTTTAAATGCTCAATGCTTCTAAAAATTAATTCCTGGCTTGGGTGTCCAGTAGGTATAATTTTCCTTTCATTTGGCTGCTGTGCCTCTGAAGATCCAAATTGCTTTAATGCATCATTTGCACCCTGTTGCTGTGAGTCACCAGAGCTGACTTAATGTGTATCATGGGTGGTTTTCCACACAGCACAAGTAAAAACGTGTTCTCTTCTAACAGTGTCACTCAAGTAAACTTCCTCACCAGGAGAACACAGGGACTTCTCTGCTGTAATACAGATTGGATTTTATATTTCAGAAATACAAGGGAATGCACTACCCGTCCCTTTGCAGTTATCTCAGGATGAGCCTAATGATGGGAGTACTGGTCAATTAAGATATTTAGGTCAGGGCCACGGGGGCACAATAAGCTTTAATGACTCCTATTACCCTCATCTAGGGCTTTTCTTACACCTCTGCACAGTAGAGTAGGTGGTTCCCCAGGGACTGAGGTTGTTCAGGAATAAGGTCTGCTAGTATTATTGGGATCCTGACAATTCAGTTAAGTAAGCTGGTTTTGGTTTGTTTGGGTTTTTTTTCTGTCCTTCTTTTGTTCTCACTAATAACAAGCAGTTTATGAAATAACTACTTTCCTGGTAATGCTTACCATTGCAATGCATTCAAAGAAAACTGCTCAGCACACAACACGAACATTTTACCATGTGTGAACTGGTTATTGTGAATGTTCTGGGTAGTAAGATAGCTACTGTTGCAAAAATAATCATAAAGCAGACAAGGCTTCTCAACTTATTTTGGACTGCAGGTTCATAGCACAAGGAAGATAGAACAGATAGGTAGCTATTTTTATAGTTAATACTGGTTTTTGCCCAATTCCTAAGGCACACAGCTGTGGTTTTTTTAGGTAAATTATGTTATAATAGACTTAGAAAAATGTAGATTGACATTGAGAGAACATTTAACATTTATGCTTAGAGTTTCCAGCAGCAAATATAGTACTCTTATTTCTTTGCATCCAATACGAGTTTTAAAAAGATAATTAAGTTGTAGTTTCAAATTTGCAATATTTTCCCCATACTTGAACTGTGATTAGCTATGACATTTATGTAATGATGGCACAGTATCTTCTGGCCACAGCTGTTGTATTTTAAAGCCTTTTATTTTCTTGATGTAATTTTACCTATTGGACATTAAAATGTAGACCCTTTGGAGTTTTGTGAATTGAAAGCCTCTTCTGGGTTTGTGTTTTCCATTTCATTGTCCAGTATTCTGAAGAAGTTACCTCTTTCTCTGTTTGTATTTTAGATGATGTAAGCTATTGAAAGAGAGGATGAAGAAGTCTGAGTATTAAAGTGAGTCAGGTTGGAGAAGGAGAGCTTAATTAAAAGCGTTCTGTGTTGCCTAAGCAGTTCTGGCTATTTTTATGGAATCACTGAATGCTGGGGGTTGGAAAGGACCTTGAACTATCATCTAGTCCAACCCCCCTGCCAGAGCAGTGTCACCTAGATTAGGTCACCCAGGAACTTGTACAGGTTGCTTTTGAATGTCTCTGTTTTGGTTATCTGGTAATAACAGTAACATTGAGCTGCAAGGGAGAAAGTGGGAAAGATGTTCTGTGTTAGATGCCTGAGCCTCAGAAATTAGAGAGTCTATAACTTTTTCAGTGCCTTAATCAGGCTATAAGAGCAATACTGAGTTATTAGCTCCTCTCTAACTACAGAGCTGCAGGTTTCTGAGTTATACCTGAATCAAAGTTTTGTGGTGGCTGATAGAATGAGTGACATATTATCACTTACAAATTTATATAACTTTTATGAACTTGCAGAAATTGCAAGCAGGTGTTCAGATCCCAAGTTTTCGTCATGTAGTTGACTAGCCTAGTTAACTTTATTATCCAGTACTTCACATTTATCAAATTTCCTCTTTTGAAATAAAAACTCTTGTAAAAGGATTAATCCAGCTCATCTTTTTTTCATTTTTAATTTTTTAATGACTGGCTACAAAATCATTATTACTCCCCCTAAAACATCCTCATTGCTTACTGCAAACATTGTCACCTCCTGAGAACTGCAAATTTTGATGAAAAAATCTTACTAGCTGTCATGTTATTCGGCTTTGTGGTGTCTGGAGAAAAGAAGGCTCAGGAGAGACCTTATAGCTCTCTACCAGTACCTGAAAGGAGGAGGTTGCAAGGTGGAGGTTCATCTCTTCCCCCAGGCAACGAATAGCTTCAAGTTTTGCCAGGGAAGGTTACACTGGATATTAGGAAAAATATGTTCACTGAAAGGGTTGTGAAGCACTGGAATAGACTGTCCCAAGAAGTGTTTTAGTCAACATCCCTCTAGGTATTTAGAAGACATGCAGTTGTAGTGCTTAGTGGCATGGTTTAGTGGTGGACCTAGCAGTGTTAGGATTACAGTTGGAGTTTATGAACTTAGAAGTCTTTTTCAGTAAAAAATGATTTGGTGATTGTATGATTTCTAGGTCCTAGTGCTACTGGTAGAAGACAGACCTATTTGCCATCAAGGTCTTGTCTGCCATATATAACAGAGATATGCAACAGTGGGGAGAGCAACCCGACAGGCTTTTAACAAGGTTTCAGGGTGATCTAAGGGTTTTCCTGCACATGAGAACTCAGGGAGCCATCTCAGTTTCAGTACTCTCATGGCTGTAGCTGGCAATAGCTGGGGGGTGGAGGGGCAGCACGGCAGCTCTTTAAAGGAGGCAAAACCGGGAGTGGTGCCCAGCCCTCACACTGCAGTGGGGACAGCAGCATGGGGACTAAGCAGGAGGAGTTAGAAATCTGTGTCCAGTCAGGTGATCATGATCTGGTGGCAGTTACAGAGACCTGGTGGGACAGCTTGCTTGACTGGAATTTGGTCATGGTTGGCTATGTCCTTTTCAGGAGAGACAGATCATCAAGATGAGGTGGTGGAGTTGTTCTTTATGTGAGAGAGCAACTGGAATGTCTTGAGTTCTGTCCAGGGGTAGATGAAGAGAGAGTTGCTAGTTTGTGTGTGCTGATCAAGGGGCAGGCTGGCATGGGTGACACTGTCATGGGTGTCTATTACAGGCCACCAGATTGAAATGAGGAATCTGATGAGGTCCTCTACAGGCAGCAGCTGGCAGCAGCCTCACAGCTACAGGCCCTGGTTCTTGTGGGGGATTTTAACTATGCTGATATTTGCTAGAAGACCTCTCAGCCAGCCATCCTCAGTCCAGAAGGTTCCTCCAGTGCAGTGGTGACAATTTCCTGATGCAAATGGTGGAGGAACCCACTAGGAGAGGCGTGCTGCTCTATCTTATTCTCACCAACAAGGAAGGTCTG
>VZRI01002832.1:0-11477 GCA_013397515.1 Upupa epops
TGCTCTTTTATTCAGCTACAAGCAGCCTCTCATAGTGGTGTTCAAACACACAGCAAACCTACCGATCTCAGTGTGCAGTTGCAGGGTGACAAATTTGGGTTGTGGAGGCTTGGGGGAGAGTGGCTGCAAAGCTGCTAGGCAGATGAAACCTAGCTGCCTTCATTTACAGTTGGTTAAATGTGAGCCAGCCATGTGCTGAGGTGGCCAAGAAGGGGAAAAAAACACCTTCAAAAAGACAAATTCTATGGTTAACCTCACACTGCCCACGCCAACACTGAAACGTGTCCTAAGCTCCTTATCTACAAGACTTTTAAACATATCCAAGGATAGTGGTCCCACCACTTTAATGGGCAGCCTTTTCCAATGCATGATGACCCTTTCAATAAATGGGTTTTTCTTGCTGTCTGAATTATACTTCCCCAGTCACAATTTGAAGCCGCTTCCTCTTGTCCTTGGTCCTTGTGAGAAGAGAGCAAAAAGCAACTGCAAGAAGTTCTACACAGCAGTGTGGTCTACCCTCAGCCACCTTTTCTTCAGACTGAAGTCTGCACACTCCCTTGGCTGCTTGTTCTTCAGATCCTGTCCCAATCTTGTTGCTCTTGCACTTGTTGCACAAAATGTAAATTCTCCCTGCCCCTGCTTCTACCTGAGTGTCTAGAGAGACAGAGAGTGAGCCACCAGGAAACAGACCCCACTTGGTGCTCAGAAACTTTGCCCCTTCTCACGGTGCTGGAGGAAAGGAACTGTGCTCAGCCTGAGTGGGGAGAAGACACAAGACACTCAAGATGTCCTGTGAAGGTTAAGTCAGTTCATGGAGAGCTGAGATGCTACAGAAGCAGAAGCTTGCTGTCGGAAGGCACAAAAGGAACTGGAAAGGAAAGTGATGCCACAGGCAGGTGGTTTCTTTCAAGGCGTTCTCCATTTCTAGCTAAGTATGATGTCCTGGGCTCCTTCAGAGAGAGCAGCTATCAGGTTTTGTCTTGCAGTTACCATGAACAAAAAAGGCTCCCTTTGGCCTCTGCAATTCAGGTAGAAGAGGTCCCAGCTTGACAAGAGAGTCAGGAGTCCAGTCTTCTGGCTGCAGTATTGACTGTCCTGTAAACCTGATGTCTGTGTGTCACCTCTGTCTTCCAGCCCCTACAAGGCTGCCAGGAAAGCCTGGACCATGCCATGGTCTGCGCTCAACAGCTTGCTGTGACAATTTCCATCAAGTGGGAGAAGAAACTCGCTTGTACATGTATTCTCCTCCCTCCAAACCATCTCCAAACCATCTCCAAACTACAGCCCTAGGGGTGCTACAAAGCACTCTGTGCGCTGCGTGGGATCTCACAACTTGCCTTAGGGAATCTTTGTGTTCACATCGTCTGCTGCTTAAAGTGCTTGTTTGGTCGCATTAAGGGAATTGAGCAGTCACTGCTGCTGGCTCCCAGGGACAAAACCAGGTCTTCCAGCACTGGGAGCTTCCTGCTGGTACAGCCAAGCCACAGGCTGACCTTTCAAACTCCTCTTGGTCACAAGCACCCTGGCCATCTTCACAGGCTCTGCTACCCACATGGCTGCCACTTGTACAGCTCCTAGACATTTGGCCCAATGGTAGCTGTGCGTCTAAGAGAGGCAGGTAGGATCCTGTTGCCCACTTTGAATTGTCCCTGCATGGTTCACTCACAGCAATTCTCTCCTTGATCAGGGATACCTCTCAATGTCAAGTCACATTAAAAGTTCATTCTAATAAAAGTTTTGCATTGATCTGACCAGAATTTTAGTGTTGTGTGAGTTAGAATACTCCTTGCTTACCTTTTCCTACACAGTATGAGTAGCTGCATTTGCTGATACCTTTGGGCACAAGCTTTAAATTTCCACTTAGATTAACAGGTGATAGAGATAGTAAGTGAAAACAGGGTCTGCAACATCTGTAAATCAGCAGAAAGGAAAGGGTTCAGCCATCAAACGCTAGTGCAAGTAAACAAGATAATGTTTATCTGACCAGAGACAGCAAAATCATCAAGGAGTCAGAAGACGTCAGACCAGAATCATTGTTCAGATGTAAGGAAGGAACAATCAGAGCCTAGCAATTAGAATGAGGTTTCATGTGAAGACCAGGTCAACAGTCCTTAAGGAGGTAACTGCCAAGGGATTTCTTTCTTTGGTGGTTGCTCCTTCCCTTCCTTGTCCCCTATTCTGGAAATGATCCTGACATGATACTACCAATTTTTTAAAATCTAGTATCTGGAGCCAGTTTGGGAAAGTCTAGGATTTTAACTTTGGAGCAAACTACCACTAGAGGCCTGGGCAGAAGAGAATTGGATTTGGAAGAAGCATGCTGAAACATTGAAAATCTAGCTAAATGGCCAAAACGCAACTCAGCCTGGTGAATGCTGTTCCAAACAACAAAACACACTTCTATAAATACATTAATATCAAAAGGAGGACTGGGAAGAATTGGTGTCCTTTATTGGATGCTGGGTAAATGGTGACAAAGAATGAAGAGGAGACTGAGCTACTGAATGTCATCTTTGCCTCAGTTGTTAACAGTAGGACTAGTTGTTCACTAGATACTGATCCTTTTGAGCTGCAATAAAGGGATGGTAGACCTGCATAATTTTCCACTGCATTCCTGTGGGAAATCTGGTTGCCCTTGTCTCAGTAAGGCCTACACTCCACAGAGTTAAACACCGGCTACATGACCAGACCCAAGGAGGAGTGGTGAATGCATTAAAACAGTTGTCAACTGTTCACAAGTGGTGTCCTCCACAGACTCAGTATCAGGGCCACTCCTGTCTAAGATGGTTATTGGTGGACTGGACAAGGGGATTGAGTGAATCCACATTCAGTTTGTAGACAACACCAAGTTGGGTGAGAGTTCTGTTCAGCTTGGGAGTCTGCAAAGGGATCTAGGCAGGCTGGATCGATGGAACATGGCCAACTGCATGAGCTTCAGAAGTGCCAAATATTTTCCACACTGCCAAACTAGACAGATGAATCCTTCATCTGGTGCTCTTCATGGAAAAGGAACCAAAATGCTGGCTAGCCTAAATATCACCCACAGAGAGAGGGGCCTGCTGGAGCAAAAGCTGTCTGCCAAGAACAGCATGCAGGTGCAGCAACCAGAGCAATGGCCCCTCGACAATGCAGGAGAAGGACTCCTTGCTCAGACACTGTTTGGACTCTCCAGGGACTGCAGAATGAGCTCAAAGGCTGAGGAGAACATTTGTGTGAAGAGAAACTGCATGACAAACCCCTAATGCTGCTGTCACTGCAGAAGCTAAGAACATGTTCCTTTGTACCTACAAAACCTCCCCGGATCAGCACCATTCCTCTGGGGCCTGCAAAGAGTACACAGAGAGAGAAGGACTGCATAGAGGCACAGGTTGGGATGAGGCAGAATTTTATTGTATTTGAAGAGATAAAGAAGGTCCTCTGAGTAGGAGCTGTGGGACAGGGAGAAACAGGGCTGCCTAGCAATATTGTCCTATGGCCATGGTGGATGTCGCAGCAGCCATCTCACCAACTGTGCTAAAAGGGAGAAGGGCTTCACTGAGGCTTTACTTAGCAGGTGACAGTAGAGGGTCAGAAGAAAACAGAGAAGAAAGAGAGAGAAAAAAGAGAGGGAGAGTCAGGCAAGTTACACAAGAACCATGTTTTCAGACAGCACAGGAGCGCCTCTCCCTCTGCAGGAGGAACTACTCAGTGCCTCTGAAGGCGATGGCCAGGATCTCCATGCTCAGTCCATTAGCATCTTCTGGGTTCCAGGGAAGCCTTGTCTGGGGTCTCCTGTGACGGCCTAACAGGGTCTGCAACAGTAGCCACTGCCCAAGCAGGACAGGTCAAGGCCCCCAGAGTTGATGGGCCCTCCCTGAGAGCTGAGGATGCTGCCAACGGCGGCAGAGGTGGAGGATCCCACGGCCGTGTTCTGTGGGAAGGAGCTGAGGATGGGTCCAGGCAGGGTCACAACCACAGCAGAGGGCTGGATGACAACAGTGGAGCTCTGGCACTGCCTGCAGCAGGGCTCATTGCAGCTGTTGGCCAGAGGGGTTGGCCCACAGGGCTGGCAGGGAGAGCAAGGGTTGCAGCAGGACATGTTGTGTGGCTGGAGTTGCACCTGGGAAAGAGAGAGGGCAGGAGAAGCGCAGAGATATGTGAGGAGCTGCCTGTCACCCCAGCTCTTCTGAGCCATGGCATGTGCTCTCTGAGGGGCAGCAGGCGGTGCATGGAGGTCTCCATGCTTCTCTACCTCTTTGTCTGGTCAACACGCAGAGACAGCCCCATGACAGATCATTCTGCCCAAGAGCCCAGGAGACCCTTCAGCCCATGTCCACAGAAAAGCTTCTGCAATAATTCCCTCCTGGGACAGGCAGCCCCAAGACGTGACACAAGACAGAGCTTCCAACTCACCTGCTTCCACAGCACAAGGAAGGGATTGAAGTGGATGAGAGAGCATGGAGCAGGGATGGCTTTTATACTGGTCATGCACTGCCTCAGGCCCTGAGCAGGCCTCTGTGGAAGGGATAATTTTCTGAGAAGCTCATCAGAATTGCCAAGCATCCCCACTAATGATACGGGCTGTGGTTTGGTTTCCTCCATAGTTTTCTTCTCTTTCACCTATTTGGCTGTAGCAGTTCCCCTGGAAGACTCCATTATCATTGCTGGGCTGGGAGACCCAAGGATTCCTGGGACAGGAGCTCATTTGGGTCAGAGGAATTCCCAGTGAAGGAATGGTCACATGCAGCCTGGGGACACTGGCCTTGGGTGTTGGCTTTTTGACAGGCCCATTGGCAGCAAGAACCCTGACACTGCCAGCCTTGCACTTACCATCTCTATGCCAAAGGGCTCCCAAATCTTACACCTTTCTCCCTGCCCATCAATCCATCTGTGATGGTTCCTGGCCATGAGGGTTGCAGCAAGAGTGTCGCTCCTGCTGCTTTTGACACCAACACCTTCCTTGTCAGTGTGTGTGGGGCCTTGACTGTCCTGCCACTGTTTGCTCCAGCCCTGTCCTGCTGAGGGGCCATCCTGCGTGTGCTTGGTTCAGACCGCACTTGCTCACTTGTAAGCAAGGTGCTGGCCCTCTTGGCCTGTTGTTCACACTGGAGCAATATGAAATTCAATTGCACACATGCATGAGGAGGAAATCTTCTACTGGGAAAGAGGCCAATCCCTGGAAACACTGTTCAGTCAGCATTTTCTTTGGAGATTTTCAGAAACAGAGAGGATAACATACTGATTAACAAACTGCAGTCACTGACACTACACTTGGAAAGCTGCACATGCATCATCTCTGTGAGCAACACCAAATCAGAGTGATGCTGGATTTCTCAGGCAATCATATTGTTCAAGATGCTACAGGCCTCAGTCATAGGGCCAGTGTGCCCTAGTGGATGGTACCAGCAGACTGACTTTTGATTGTCCAAACACTGCTCCAGGATCACTGCTTGCTTCTTCTGATGTGCAGACTGCTGCTGGTCTGGTGTGTTCCTTCTCGGAATGGGTGCCACCCATTCCCCAGTGTGCAGCTGAGCCCTGTTGAGCTCCTATGGGCTGGTTCAGCTTTTCTCCTGGCCCCAATGGAAGAAGGATTGGGAATGACCAATGGGGGTACCTGGTTAACAAAGTAACTCCCCATGCAAAAGGATGTTTGAGGGGCCAGAGAGCTCTGAAAGCATCTCTTATGGACACTCATAGTCCTTGAGCATCTTGGATGATCCTGGGTAACAAAACCATCTTGCCAAACTTCCAAACCCTTCCCATAATTTCCTTTCAGCAGAGTGATAACCCTTCCTGCCAAAGTGGATGCAAAAAAGGCCACACAAATGGCCCAGGTTTCTCTCCACCGTCTTTGGGATGTGTCTTCTGCTGACCCAAATGAGCTCCTGTCCCAGGAATCCTTGGGTCTCCAGGCCCAACACTGAAAATGGAGCCTTCCAGGGGGAGCTGCTACAGCCAAACAGGCAAATGAAAAGGATTCCATGGAGGAAGCCAAACCACAGCCCGTATCATTAGTGGGGATGCTTGGCAAT
Organism: Upupa epops; assembly: GCA_013397515.1. Taxonomy (NCBI): domain Eukaryota; kingdom Metazoa; phylum Chordata; class Aves; order Bucerotiformes; family Upupidae; genus Upupa; species Upupa epops. The sequence goes on from VZRI01002832.1 coordinate 6,015, forward strand.
TCTGATGAGCTTCTCAGAAAATTATCCCTTCCACAGAGGCCTGCTCAGGACCTGAGGCAGTGCATGACCAGTATAAAAGCCAGCCCAGCTCCATGCTCTCTCATCCGCTTCAATCTCCTCCTTCTGCTGTGGAAGCAGGTGAGTTGGAGGCTTTATCCTGTACCAGGTCTTGGGGCTGCCTATCCCAGGAGGGAAGTTGGGTAGAAGCTTCTGTATGGAAAGGGCACATGTCTGTAGTGAGGGGACTCTTGTTTACTTGAGTGGGAAAGAACTTTGCTGGGGCTGTGTGTCTCCCTGCTTGTTGAGCAGACAGAGAGGCAGAGAGGAACGGGGGAGGCCCTGCACAGCCTCCAGCTGCCCAGAGAGCACATGCCATGGCTCAGAGGTCCTGGAGTGACAGGCAAATCCCCACACATCCCTCTACTTCTCCTTTCCTCCTCTCTTTCCCAGGTGCAGTGCCAGCCTCACAACATGTCCTGCTGCAACTCATGCACTCCGTGCCAGCCCTGTGGGCCAACCCCTCTGGCCAACAGCTGCAATGAGCCCTGCTGCAGGCAGTGCCAGAGCTCCACTGTTGTCATCCAGCCCTCTGCTGTGGTTGTGACCCTGCCTGGACCCATCCTCAGCTCCTTCCCACAGAACACCGCCGTGGGATCCTCCACCTCTGCCGCCGTTGGCAGCATCCTCAGCTCTCAGGGAGTGCCCATCAACTCCGGGGGCTTTGACCTGTCCTGCTTGGGCAGTGGCTACTGTTGCAGACCCTGTTAAGTTGCCACAAGAGACCCCAGACAAGGCCTCCCTGGAACCCAGAAGATGCTAATATACTGAGCATGGAGATCCTGGCCATCGCTTTCAGAGGCACTGTGGGTGCACAGCTCCACCTGCAGAGGAAGGCAGGAAGAGGCACTCCTGGGCTCTCTGAAAATAGCTCTTCTCTAACTTGGCTTGATTCTCCCTCTCTTTCATCTCTCTCTTTTCTGTTTTGTCTTCATTCCCTCTACAGTCACCTCTTCAGGAAGGCCCCACTGGGAAATTACCTGCTGCCACTCACACTCATAGAACAGGCAGGCAAATGCCTACTACGACATTTGCCTCAACAATGGAGCAAAAATTCCTGGCCATCCCTGGTACTTCCTGGTTTATGACCTTTTACACAGAGACCTTTCTTTTCCATTTTCAACTTGATAAAATTCTGCTGCATTCCATGCTGTGCCTTTGTGTTGTCCTTCTCTCTCCTGACCATCTCCCTAGGTCCCAGTCAGAAAGGTGTTGCTCTGGGGTTGCAGGCACAGCGGTTTTCCATATGCATTGCTAAGGCATAGAAGACTGTCATGGTCAGGGGGAGTCCTTACTGTCTATTTCTAGCTGCGGAATGTGTCCTTGACTGCTGCAGAGACAGCAGCCATCAGGATTTTTCAGTTTCCCTGCACAGAAATGTTCTCCTCAGCTTTTGAGCTCATGCTCCAGTTCATGGCAGTTCTTAAAAGTGTCTGAGTGACGAGTCCACCTGCCCAACTGCAGTCTAGGCTGAAAATTGCTCTGAGGTCTGCCTCTGCATTCGGCTATAGCTGTGTGCCATCTCTGGAAGGCGGCTCTTGGTCCATCAGGCCCCTCTCTCTATGGTTGATATTTATGCTGCCCAACAACTGGGTTACTTTTCCAGGAAGAGCATCAGAGAGGTTACAGCTGTCCAGCTTGCCAGTGTGGAAAGCACTTTCCCTGCTGTTGGAATTTTCTGGTTACTCACTTTAGCCAGCCAGAAATTTTAGCTCATCCTGAGCCTCCATTCCTAAAAGGATTGTCTGCAGTGGTGTCACTTCTTGTAGTGGGAATACCCTCCTCAGAGGCAGCTACCTGGAAATGTTTGATGGTTAACTACCAGTTTGATCTCCCCATTAGTGCCTTAGAGTGTGGTTCTACTGGGAAAGAAGAGTACCGGTGGAATACTAAGCAGGAGGTTAGGATGATGTTCCTAAGTGTCAGGGTGTTCAGGTCGTATTCTGGACAGCTCCTCCTGAAACTGTATGAAAGACCTGCAGCTTCTCTAGGAGCCAGGATTTGTGCCCTAGTGACAGCCAATGTGTTCAGAATGAACTAATTCTTGAGAAACACTGTACACTACTTTAATTCCAGTTTTCTCATTTTGAACTTGAACTTGGATTATCAGACTCATCTCTATGGCTGCATCAATAATTCAACAACCAAAACCCACAACTTTTCAAGGGCTAACATTCTAGACAATCAGACAGTAAGCTGATGAGCTAGGCTTTTCACTCCTTAGGAATCCCAAAAGATCCACTCACTAAAAATAGGTGCAAGGATGTGGTCATTTCCTCCATCACATCACACTTTATAGATTGTTTGAGCCAGGCTGGTAGCAGAAAAGGTAGAGATCCCTACAGCAAGGTGGGGCTGACCATGTCCCATGATTGCTTGCTTCCCCAGGGATTACCTAGCAGATTCTAACCCGTTTCCAACTGCATCCAGCTCATTTCTACGTTTCCATTTCACTGAAAGTCTCCTAATGGGACTTGGCTTTTTGATTATAACAGCACTTATACTTTTATTTTTGTTAAACTTGCATTAAAAATGCAATTCTCTTTTCTCCTTAAATTCAAGGAAGGAATTAAAGCATGGACGCCCTTCAGGCATCCGGTACTAGGATGCGAGGGTACCAGACAGACCACGTTGGTAACACTTTGGTATGTGTCTGCTATAGACCAAAACAAGAACAACAGACAATAATAGCAAGAACTATTGCCCTCTACAGAGAGCTAGAAGTAGCCCCAGATTCACAGACCCTGGACTTCAAAGGACAACACAATAGTCACAAATAATCCAGGATGTTTGCAGGGCACTAGTGACAAGTTCCTAACCCAAGAGATAAAGCAGCCAATAAAAAGGAGGGTCATGTTGGGGGTATGAAATTCAAATCAGCCTTGAGGCCATTGATCTTGGAATGGCGGCATTCGGGATTCTGCAAGGAGGGGGCAGTGCAGATAAGATGTAAGACAACTCTGGACTCCAGGAGAGTACATTTTGGCCTTTCAGAAATCCGCTCAGAAAAGGCCCTTGGGATAAGGTCTGGTTTGAGTTAGAACAGAATTAATTTTATTCATTGATTTTACTTTGTCACCTGATTTTTGCACTTAGAGAGAGAAATTCAATAAACCCTTTTATTTCTCCAATCTGTTTTCTCTTGCCTGATAGATTCTATTCAAGACTCCTTGAGATCTGGCTTCCTTTCCATTTTGGGGATGTTTCTAACCCAGGACACCCAGTAACACCAAGGTCAGTGAAGAAGGAGGCACCCATGCTAGAGTAGTCTGCTCCTGAACAACTGTACCCACTGGAAAGGACCCACATTACAGAGGTTTATTAAGAACTGCAGCCTGAGGGAAGGACCCCTACTGGAGAAGTTCATGGAGGATGTCTCCCATGGGAAGGATCCCGTGATGGGGGAACAGAGGAGTGGCATAAGGAGGAAGGAGTGGCAGAAATGAAGCCTTATGACCTAACCACAATGAATCCCTACCCACTTGCACAGCTCAGAAGAGTGAAGGAAGAAATAGAAGTCAGGAGTGAAGTTGAACCTGAGAAGAAGAGAGGTTAGGAGGAAATTATCTTTAGACTTGTTTTATTTCTCACTAACCCACTCTTAATTATTCACACTAAATTGTTTTCCCCAAGACTAATCTGTTTTGACTGTGAAAGTCATTGGCAAGTGAACTCCCTGGCCTTATCTCAATCCACTAGTTTTTTCATACTTTCTCATCCTGTCACATTGAGCAGTAGGAGTGATAGAGCAGCTTGCTAGGCACCTGGTAGCCAGACAGAGTTAATCCACTATGGATAAGCATCTCTGTGTATGCTCTCTATCATCCTACAGATGCAAATTTTCCTTTTACAACACAGAACATCAGAATCTTCCAGAGGCAATAGGAAATTGAAAGTCCTTTTCCTGCTAGCACTAGTACAACATCCCAGCTTCTCTCATGGCCGCCACATGCAAGGTAGAATGTTGTGGCTACCACCTTCTTTCTGTCAACACCTCTATGGCTTGCTATTACCTCCCTTCCAGCTCTTCCTGCTGAGTACAAGGAGAAACCCAAGATAACATGGAATGGAAATTGGGATAGGACTATCACAGCAGCTAGCAACTCTCACTCAGCTGAAAGTGTTCTGCTATGAACACACAAGGGCCAGGCACTACAGGCTGTTCCCTACAGCTCTGGACAGCAGCAGACCAGGAACCTGAAGCAGAAGTAAAACACAGCTCCCCTACCAAGCCATTCTGCAAGAGGTGTCAGGCATTATCATGCTGTGGGATCCCTGCTGAGCCAAGACATCTGTGCTCATGCCCCAAATCACTGTCAATCTTACTGTCCTCAGCTTTCCAGTTCTTACTACAGAGTCACGAACATGTTGCTTTCTCCAGTATCATCTGAATTGTGGAGTCTTTCCCTGTTCAGTCACTGACTTCCATTTCTTCCAAATTCCACAGGGAAAACTATTCAGTCAGCAGAAGTGACTAGTCATGGTGGAGGAAGGAGGTGTATTTCAAACCACGTGCTCTAATGAGAGATGCCATTTCAGTGCCATGGTCTGGTATGAGTAGAAGACAGGCTAAATTCAACCTTATATCACACAGCAGCTGGCCTGTGTCTTCTCTTTGTTCACATGTCCACTTCTTAGTGAGACCCTGGATCCAAAGATAAGGTGGGAGACAATGTTCTTGGCCTAATCTTATTTAAAAGTGATTAGCTCCCCATACACTGCACAACACTTTGCTGGTCTTAGATTGCTCAGCCTCCCCGCATCCTGTTTACCTTTTGTCCTGCTGAGTTTCACTGTTTATTTTATTCTTTCAATAGTTTTCCACAATGACAAGGGGGGATATTGTTTTTACCTTGACACAAATCATAATATAACATCTCACACATGGGAAGGATGGTTAGATGCAGATCAAATTATCCTGGGCTCTAGAAATAGAGAGGCTCTCTACGTGCAATTTACTTAAAAGAATTTAAGATTGGCCATAGGTGTCATGCAGAGTAAGATCCCTTCACAGCTGCATTGCTATGAGACTGCTGACTTTAAACAAGGCAGAGAGGTTTAGAAAGCAGAGGGTCACTCAATGACTGACTAAGTACACAATGTGTATGCCCATATTAACAGTCAATTAACAACGATGCTCCCAAAACATGTTTCAAGAAACACGTATCTGTCTTGGCATCTTGGGAGAACATCTGAAGGGAAAAGAATGACACAGAGGCCTAAGCTGAGATGCAGCAGAATTTATTGAGTTGAGACAGATAAATAAAGCACTTCCATGTTGAGGTTCTGGTACAGAGAGTACCACAGGCGGGAAGGAGTGTGGGCCCCACAGTCATGGCTGAAATGCCACCAGATGTGGCATCTGCCTACCTCTTAGAGGAAGCAGGACCAGCAGATCCTTCCTAG
>VZRI01002834.1:534-13243 GCA_013397515.1 Upupa epops
CAGACTCCAATAGGATGAGTTTTAACAAGTCTCAGTGTCAGGTTCTGCATTTTGGTTATAACAATCCCCAGGCAGAAATATAGGCTGGGAATGGAGTTCTTAGAGGGTACTCAGGTGGAAAGAGACTTGGGGGTACTAGTGGACAGCCAACTGTCAGCAGTGTGCCCAGGCAGCCAAGACTGCTAATTGCATCCTGCCTGTATCAGGAATGGTGTGGCCAGAAGGGAGAGGAAGGTTATCCTCCCCCTGTATTTGGCACTCGTTAGACCTGCAGTATTGTGTTCAGTTCTGGGCCCCTCAGTTTAAGAAAAGTGTCGAGGTGCAGGAATGAGTCCAGAGAAGAGCAACTAGAATGGTAAAGGGGTTGGAAGATAAGCCCTATGAGAAGAGGTTGAAGGAGTAGGGTTTGTTTAGCCTGGAGAAGAGGAGGCTCAGGGGTGACCTTATCATTGTCTATAACGATCTAAAAGGTGGTTGTAGTCAGGGTGGAGTCGATCTTTTCTCCCTGGACGCTGAAGACATGACCAGGGGTCATAGGCTTAAGCTCCATTGGGGGAAGTTTAGGCTTGACATTAGGAAATAACTTTGGGATGAAGTGCTGAGTGGCATGATCTAGATGTTAGATGTTAGGTTTACTTTCTTTATTTGGATTTAGGTTGGACTGGATGATCTTTACAGTCTTTTCCAAATTTATCATTACAGTGATACTGTGACTGTTAAAAGTGCAATCTGAGATATGCAGCTTGGAATATTTTATGGTTAGTTCTATTTCTGAGTCACACAAGGATAAGATAGAAAGACCATTTATATCCTTGCAAGCACAAGTACCTATTGATGCTGGCAGACTTGTGGGAGATAAATGGAGCAGCATGCTGCTAATGCAATCAAAAGCTGAACACTTTATTGAAGCAGGCAAAAGCTTCTATACTTTCTTACATATTTCTATTAATAATTCTTACTACGATTGGTACTTGTATATGCCTTACAGATAGTTGGTTTACTTATGATTGGTTAACATACGTTGTCCAAGCAACAGTGACACACTCTTGGAACTTTCCTGAGCTTTGCTCTTCACATCCATGAGTTGTCTTTCTATATTCTTTTGTATACCACAGTATCACTTCGTGTAACTTTCTTGTAACTTTCCAAGACCTTGAGCCTATGCAAGGCTGCAGGGCTAACTACAGATTTTGTTCCACACAGAGGTAGTTTGGATAGCTCAATTTTCCAGTAAACAATCACCCACAAATCGCCCCCTCTTGTTTTTGAGCCATCCAAATGTTCTTAACTGATTGCATGACGACTGTTATAATACAACATCACAAACAAGCCAATAATAATACAAAAATCAATATAGCAACTAAAATTGCTAGGCCTTGCTTAACTAAGTCTCTTATCCACCCACTAAATCTGTATTCCACATGATCCAATATGGAGTAAAGCAAAGACACTTTCTTGTGTTAAAGCTGCCTTTTATACACAGTTCTACTATTCTCTACATGCATTCATGATTGGAAGACTTGCTAAAGCATGCACCAAGCAAGCACATAGAATCATCTTGTAATTGTTTAGTCATTATCTGAAGAATGTACACAAAGTCTCATTTCTGCTGACATGCAGTTTAGTATCTCTCCTTGTGAATACACAGTTAGTTTCAGTTTTACCCATCTCAGAATAAGTCATATTTCATATGACTGGCTCACAAGATGTCCATTTTCCTGCAAATACATTCCAACAATTCCCCCCTTGTTTTCTCGAGCTAGCCATATACCCTTCATTGCCTTTTCAATCATTCAATTAGTTTCAGTTAAATTACAGGGTAAGATTGGCAATAGAGATATAATGATTAACAAGATTATTAACACTAATTTCATGAAACTACTCTACCCACTTTTGTGTATCCACGAAAGATACTACCATCTGAGGGGCATGTGTCATACCATTATCAGTTATCATGGCTATCTTTCCCAGCACCTGGAAGATGTAAGCTGACCTGCACGCATTCCTGGTGGGTGACACCATGGAGATAACATGATCTCAATGATAGGATGTGTGCAGCTCAGCTCATCTGCCCCGTGGTGTGACTTTCATACCCGTTCACAGCTCAGCTCATCTGCCCCGTAGTGTGACTTTCATACCTGTTCACAGTCTTGTCATGTATGGCCAGAATGTGTCAAGAGGTGAAAGTACACCTTTCTTTGCAGCTTTGTCTGGCTCATGGCCCAGGTAGTGAAGAATTAGGCCTTAGATAATGCCTTTTTATACANCCGTGGTGTGACTTTCATACCTGTTCACAGTCTTGTCATGTATGGCCAGAATGTGTCAAGAGGTGAAAGTACACCTTTCTTTGCAGCTTTGTCTGGCTCATGGCCCAGGTAGTGAAGAATTAGGCCTTAGATAATGCCTTTTTATACAATAGTTGTTAAGATATTTTGCATACATCAGTTTATTCTCTGTACTTTCTTCAGATGTTATTTTAACCCTGTTGTTCTCATAGCATGTCTCACCATGTCTTCTGCTTCATGAGTGTAATACAGTTAGATAGTGTACAGTGGCAAAAGTGTTTGCATACCTGTTGGGTATTAAATTCCGATTTAAAACTAAATAAGAAGTCTAAATATCAACTAAAACTTTTATCTCCTTTCCCTGGGTCCCTAGGTTTAATTTAACCAGGGGATCCACCTTAAAATCTTGTGTTACTGCTTACAAGGCTGACTAATGTATTGCTTTTATAGCAGCATTTTTCAAACTTAATGAGTAGTGATAAGACAGAGTCTTCCTGTGTCTCATTTACCTTCTCTCTATCCTGAAGTACACTGTCCAGCTCTTCTCCTCCTCCCTTGCAACAGCATACCAAAGTGTGGGAAGAGGTGGGAGGAAGGTGCAGCCAGATCTCACTTTTAAAGCACAGAAATTTTAAAGGCACACATTACTCAGCACAGGTAGATGTTAGACTAAAAGAACATTGTGAAAATAATATAAAACACCAGTTTCTTCCTCATCAAGCCACAAAAATCCTCACAATGTGCTAATACACACCCAAGAGGGCTCTTTTATTCATTCATTTATTTATTTATTTTAATATTCATTCACTTTAAACTCTTGTTATAAAACAACTTTTGCAGAAAATCTCACAATACAGTAACATCTCACTATCTCACAATCAAACATACAGGCATTCAGGAAACCCTTCACATTGTTCTGCAGATTTTTCTACATCTGATTCGTATAGTCATACTTTAATGTTACCTCACAATGTCCAAGGTTTAGAACCACAAACACCAATATGGAAGTCCAATATGTCATATTTTTGTCTGACAGGTGTCAAGGCCCAAGCGACAAACACCTGACACATGTTTGGTGAATTTTTCATTCCTTGAGGTAAAAAACCCAATGATATCTTTTTGCTTGTTCTGCCTTGTTTACTGATGGGACAGTAAAGGCAAATCTTTCTGCATCATCAGGATGCAAGGGAATTGTATAAAAGCAATATTTTAGATCAATTATTATCAGATCCCAGTATTCTGGTATCATTACTGGAAAGGGTAACAAAGGCTGTAGGGCTCCCATGTCATATAGAGTATTGTTCACTGCTCTCAGGTTGTGTAACAGATGCCTTTTTCCACTTTTTTGGAATGGTAAAGATAGGGGTATTCATGGACTATTAGAGCACACAATGTGGTTAGCAGGTAACTTAGCAGCTAGTTCCTGATTTTTTTTGCAGCCACTGATTGACCCATACAGACTGGTTTGTTTTCCAAGAAATTTTCAACACTGTCTGGTTCAGATCAATGGCCACCCCTAAAAAGGTTGAGTGACAGATTTGGTATACGTTTGGGATAGTAAGTCTCGTCCAATCAAAGCAATCAGTATATTCAAGACATAAGGTCATGTTGCAATGCAAGATCCATCTCTAAATTGGAAAGATAGAACATCTCTGTTAATTCAAGTAGACTGAACTCCTCCTACCCCAAAAACTCCACATTGATAATTGACTGTGGGTCAATTTTGTGGCCAGTTCAGAGTGGGAATGATGGTTACATCAGATCCCATATCAGTTTTCAGCATAAGGTGTTCATCTAGAGGATGTTTTATCATCACTGCCTCTTCAGGTTTGCTTTTTTGGATATCAAGAGCAAGCAATATTTGTGGTTGCCCTGTAGAGCCAAATCCACTACTTCCCTCCATTGAAGTAGCAATGCTAAGTAGCAATGAAGTAGCTCCATTGAAGTAGCATGAGGTACCTTAGAGTGAAATGGTACCAACTGAGCAATCTTGTTCCCTGCTGGAAAAGAAACTTGTGGTGTCAGAGTATATAGCATGGTTTTTATGGTGTCAGGGTAATGTGCATCAGACACACCTGGTAAAACAAAAATTCCCTGTCCGGCAGTGGATGATCTTCCTAAGAGGAGGACATTCAAACAGTAACCTAAAGGTCCCTTGAGATTTTAATCCACTGGCTGTACATCTTGTGTTGTGAGTCAAATGTCTACTGCTGTTGCCATGTCCACTCTGGCACTTCCTGAAGTGGTGGTGCAGGGGAACTTGTGTCATCACGTGCAGGGGAGATGCACTCTGCCTCCAGCTTCCCTTACTCTTACAGTAGGTAGTATTGTGAGTAGCTTTCTTACAAAAATCACACTACTTCCTCATCAATTTTTTAAATCCATATTTGTTGACAATTGGAGCTTTGCATTGAGCTTTAAAATGTCCTGATTTTCCACACTTCAAATATTTCTTTTCTTGTTTCTCCCCCTTTTGACCCTTAGTGCCAATTAGAGGTTTTACAGCTGCACCAATGATGGCAGAAACCTATGCTGTCTTTTCGGCTTCCAATATCCTTCCTGCTGCTTCCAACATTTTTGCAGTGGTTGCACCCCATGGCAAAGCTCCAAAGTTCTTTTAATTTTCTCATTGGCATTGTGTCTTGGGTTATGGAATATAAATTTGTATTCTATCTTCATCTGTTGAAAGCAGTTGAGAACCTATATGGTTTTGTCTCTTGTAACTCCAGGGGGATGGGGAAGTGAATGCCTTGTACTGGCCCAATTGTTAAAACCAGGTGAGGCAATGTTTCTTAACTATCTTCTGCTGATGGACCATTAAGGCTTATATCATTCCATTGTGAGACGCTTCACCCAGTGGGGGGAGCTGACCATTCCCACCTGCATAAAATGGGACTCAGGAACACTACAGACTCTACTGGATTNCGGGGTCACTAGGACCTTCTTTTGTCTGGTTGTTTTTGTGTACTATTGGTGTTTTTAGTGTTCTTAGTAAAGAATTGTTGTTCCTTTTCCCAAATCTTTTGCCTGAAAGCCCTTAAATTGAAAAATTATAATATTCTGGAGGGAGGGGGTTGACAGTCTCTATTCCAAGGGAGACTCCAGCTTTCCTTAACCGGTAGCTGTCTTCCCAAACCGAGACACATTGTCATATGTAAACATGTCATGAAGTCTGGGATTCATTTCATCTGATAGATCAGGATGGTTCTTAATAGCTGCAAATAATTGATTAACAAATTTTCCATTTGGCTCCATAGCCCCCTGTCTAATGTTACTAAATGATGATGAGCCTTGATCTGGAACCCGTACCATCTTTTGTCACTGTCAAGAGAAAGATACCAATCACGGTGCACCTATTTAAAGAGTTTAAAATGGATAAATGTTACTTTGCTGCATTGCTTAATGATACTGTAAGTATGATTTAAGAAAAGACCCACAAACTATCATCCCAGTAATTTTAGCGTGAGAAACAAGAACACTCATCATAGATAGGCTGAGGTCAATTTTCTGAGTTTCAATGAGGCCGAATGTTGGGCCCGGCTCTTAAGCCACAACAACACGCACCAGAGCTACAGGCCTGGGGAGGAGTGTCTGCAGAGCTGCCCATCAGATAGGGTTGTTTGGCAGCTGGCTGAACATTAGCCAGCAGTGTGCCCAGGTGGTCAAGAAGACGAAAGGCTTCCTGGCCTGCATCAGAATTAGTGTGACCAGCAGGCCCAAAGAGGTGATCCTGACCTTGTACTTGGCCCTGGTGAGGCTGCATTTCAAGTATTATATTTCGAACACCATGTTAAAGGAAGGATATTGAGACACTGGAGAGGATACTGAGAAGGACAGGTGGACAGAGTAGGGATCTGGAGGAGAGGTTTTAGAAAGGAAAAGCTGAAGAAGATGGATCTGTTCAGTCTAGAGAATATAAGGCTGAGAGGAGATCTCATTGTTGTATAAAACTACCTACTGAAGGGAAGTTGTAGTGAGACAGGTGTCAGTTCCTTCTCACTATTGACTAGTAATAGGACAAGAGAAAATGGGGTCAAGGTATGCCAGGCATGTTTCAGATTAGATATCATGAAAAATTTCTTCACAGAAAGAGTGGCTAGGCATTGGAACAGGCTGTCCAAGGAGGTGGTGGAGGCACTGTTCCTGGAGTGTTCAAAAATGAGTAGATGTTGTTTTGGGAGATAGTTTAGTAGTTAGGGGTTGTAGTGTAGATGTCTGAACTTGATGATCTTGAAGGCCTTTTCCAAACATGACTATCTTAAAAGCCTTTTCCAACACTGATGATTCTGTAATTACTATGATAATTCCTTCATCTCTCCTGCCCCTTCTGATCACATATACTTTCTTTAATATCCTGCCACTTCTGATCATAATTACTTCCTTTCATATCTAAACAAGCAAAATCTTCCTAAATTAGTGTGAACATTCACCTTCTTTCACAAGTTAATTTCTAGAGTTTCTATATTCTGCAGTAATATACTCTTGGTGTTGATGTTGACCAGAATACAAATATAAAAATAAAGTTCATACAAGACACACTCCTGCTATTCTGTTCTTCTTGTAGATCTTTGAAGGCCAAGGCAAACCCATTGCAGGCAGTATACGGCACTTCACACCATCAGCACAAAGTAAGTAAAGAAAGGAGAAATCAATATAAAATCAGACTTGAGATGTTGTACAGCTGAAAAGAGTGTTGCAGCAAATGAGCAGTTATTGCTCCCTATTGCACTGACTGCCTTCAGGTTCAGAAAGAATTTACAGAAAATGCAATAACTGAATAAACTTTGTAATCTGCTATACCGTGATTTGGCAAGATATATTCTTCGATGATAGTATAAAGCCTATTCTCAAGATCACTAAACTTACTCTATGTTTTTACATAAACTAAGCAAGAAAACTGTTTTTGTTTTACACCAAACTGAACTCTGACAAAATGTACTGTGAAAAACACTTTCTAGGTGAAATATATATATAAGTACTTCTCAGGAATGTCATCAAAATTACTCCTCTAATCTGCGCAATCATCAAATGGTATTTAAAATTTAATATTTGAAGAAATATTTACTGAAGACAAGTACAATGGTCTTCAGAGCAAAATATAAGCTTTTAGGAAAGCCAGGTATATATTTCTTATTTTACAAAACTAAAATAACTTGACAGTTTCATGCACACCTATTGTAATTTAAAACCATCCCACTCCTTTTTTTTTTTATTTTCATTTTAAAATATTCACAGGTTCTAGTTACTTTGGAAAATAATACTTTAGAATATTTTAATACAGAATAGAGTATCCAGAACTTCATGAGTACAACATGTCATAGCTGACAATTCTTTCTTTTTGTTAACTCACTAAAAATAATTATATTAATCCTAGTATATGTGCTCATTTTTAGTGATTTTCAGAGACTTTCCTTAGAAACAAATGTATATACACTCATTCATGTTCACTGAAGAGTTGTGGAGTTGCCATTAAATATTTGAGCATTTTATTTTCAAGATTTGACAGCATCATATCAATGACACTCTGTTGATAGAAATTAAGTGAAAAGCTCCAAAGTACTGTTTAGTATTCTTTACTTACATGTTTTTCAGATCTCAGAACACTATGGAAATAATTCATGCAATGAAGTAATTAAAAATATGCCATAGTAAATCTTATCTGTTCACTGCAACAGACCAGTTATTCAGATAAGATTTACTATGGCAGGAAATCTACATACCGTAATTTGTGGTCATTCACTTAATTTATTTAACATGAAATGAATAAGTATTTCCAAAGTGAAAGATCCCATAAAGACCAAATATCTTTCTCTGTAATAAGCAAAGAGTTTGGGATTTTGGAAAAGGAGCAGACAATGCAGGCAGAACTCTTCCTTCCCTAAACACAGAGGGAAAACTGGCAGTGAGACAGTGCTATCTTCACAAAGCAAAGTCTTAAATGATCATGATCCCATCGCTTCTTCTTTCTCCTTCTCAAAGGCATGATCCACCATCTCAATCTTGTCTTCTTGCCATCCTTTTCCTCCTCCTTCTCAACTGGTCTCACTCACTCTTTCCAAAAGCCTTGGCAAACATTGAAACAAAGACAAAAGTCTTTCAAGTTAGGAGAGGTAAAAGGTATACAGGAACAAGGTAAAGTGTTAATATGACATTTAGGAAAAACCCTGCCTTCCCGTCTGTTCTCATCAGCCAGTCAGTTCTCTCCAGCTTCCATAACATGTGTTTGTGAAGTAAGTCAGATTAGCTTGCTAGTGCTAACAACAATAAAACAATAATAAAAAAAAATATATAGGACAATAGAGCAATACAATCCTGTGGAAAAAAAGGACAGCTGTCACATTTGTGTTACAGCCCAATGTGAACCCTCAGAAGACTGTAGGACAGATCTAACTATAGATGCCTCTTTAGTAGCATGGTACCTACAGAATTGATTGGTGAAAATCAGGTGAACAGAATGGTGTTATATTAAAATAGGGGTTTTTTTAGTTTTGGGGTTTTTTTTTTGTTTTTTTTATTTTATTTTATTTTTTTTGGCAGGGAACAATATAACAATATTTAAGGAAACATTTATCACAATAGTTCTGTAAAGATAAGTATACTGAGAAAAACATCCAGGAGAATGTTTCTGGAAGTGCTTGCTTGGCATTTACCACTCTTCACTGAATATCTCTGTAACAGGGTGGAGAGTGCAAAGAGAGTCAGTGTGGGGTAATGTTTGTGCATTGAGGGGCTTACTAATGCTCCTGACTGTAATGCTGCACTACTGTCAACTACTGTATATTTTCAAAACCCTTCCACATGACTTTACAAACATGAAATATGACAATGTCTTAAATTTTAATTTGCATATTTATCCTTGTCACTACTTTATTTAGAAACCTCTTGTTAGATATGATCCAACAGACACCCAAATGTTTGATAAAATACGTAACATTTATTGGTTGTGCTAATAAGGAGTAAGCAAGCAGCTCTGGGTGCTTGAGGAATTAGTCACTGCCTTCCTTCGCCCCTGCCTAACTCTGAGCTAACACCCCACAAGCTACTCCAATCCCTGCACACACCAGCAGATAAAATGCTTTGTGTAAAGATGGAAGTTTCAGTACTGGAGCTGTAATCAACTTATTTTTCAGCTCCTCTATATGTTTCTTTTCTGTCTCTGTCCAATAAACCAGTCCTTCTTGTAATGATTTCTCATACAAAAATCTCAGAGCTTGTGTGTATCTCTCCAGCCACAGCCTACAGTGACCAAAAAGTCTGAGCAGTTTCCTAATTTCTGTCTTTGTTGTGGGCAGTGGCAAAGAGACCACTCCCATAATCCTACCAGGGCTGCTTTTAGCTTCCCTTTGCTTATCAAACATCCCAAAGATTTCACTTTCTTTGAACAAATTGTAACTTCTTTCTAGATAGCTGTAAGTCCTTTTCCCCTAAGAAATTTAATAATTCAATTAACACTGTCCTCACAGTGTCTTCTGTTGGTCCAGATAGCAAAAGATCATCTACATATTGTAAAAGGTGAATTCAAGGAGGGATCTGGAATATTTGTAGTATTTTCTGTAAAGCCTGTTCAAACAAATTGAGGAACTTTGTAAATCCCTAGGGTAGCATGGGTCACTTTAGCTGCTGCTTCCCTCCTCCCACCCCACCCTTCCCAAGTCTTTGTATTCAAAAAATCAAACCAATCCCTACTTTCCTCAGCTAAGGGTCAAGCCCAGAATATATCTTTCAGATCTATCACAGTGAAGCACCCATGATCTTGAGGGACCTTGCCCAATAGGGTATCTGGGTTTGGCACTTCAGGATTTTCTGACTGAGTGAATTCAGACTTAGGAGGTGTAACAAAGCAGCATTCTCTTCCTATTTGCTTGGGCAAATACTTCAGCTTGGATTAATATCAATACAAATGTTTCCCTTCAGATTTCTTGAAGGGTCAATCCTTCTGCCAAGCATCTCACCAGCTTTCACCTTTCCTNCCCTGAGAAAGCCGAGCGAGAGCAAATCATGCTCCCTCTACACAAATGCAGAAAGATTTTTATCCTCTGGCCACAAAGGCATCACAATCAGGCAAACCACTGCTGCCGGTTAGGCCAGACCAAGAACTGCAGTGGCCAGCCACTCAGCCCCTGAGAGTATTTTTAGACCAGTTAAACACTATTACACACAAACACAAAAACAAAGTACTGTCTACATAAATATTTAAAGCCTGACATGTCCATTCCTCAGAAGACCCGTACATTGGCTAAAATAAATTATCGGGTATATAATTTTTTTAGGGCAATCAATCATACAATAATGAATCACTTTTTTCTTTACTCTTTTTTTGTTCTTCTTGCAGATCTGTGCAAAATTTCAGCATTAACCTCAAGAGACTGTCTCAGGGTGAACTGCTCCCTTTTACTTTCCCACTACAGCCTTCATTTAGGCTCGCAGTACTCGGGTCTTTATGTTGTCTCAAACTCAGACCCACTGTTCCCCTGACTGATGCCTTTCTTTTGCCACCGGCCCCTGTCTAGACCCGGAATGGTCAGGTCTGGGGAGATTCTTTAGTATTCCCTGAGTGAGATTAAGGCACAAACGAGGTCACATGCCGTAAAGAAGAAAAAGTTTATTAGTTTCAAAACATTCACATAGAGGCAGGAAAAAGAGAGAAAGAGAAGGAAAAAATAGTAAAGTAAAAGGTGCAATAGCTACCACCATGGAGCTGCAGCATCCCGTCTCTGTCTGAATCGACTTCATGTTGGGTGGGTTCCACTAGAGATTGTTTGTCATAGTTCCTTTCTTCTTCTCAGAATTGATTAGCATATGCAAAAAGTTGTTTTGTTCAGTCTTACCCACTGACTTACCCACTTACCACTGGCAGTGGTGCACATGCCCAATACCGTCTCTGTGGGGTATTTTTCCATCCCTGGGTCTGGGCACATGTGCCAGGGTAAGGGTATAAACAGAAGACGTGTGGTTTTGTGTTTGGAGAGGTGCTGTATCGCTGCAGCAAATGGCTGGCAAACATCCGTTGAGGCAAGATGTTCCAGCCATGTTGAGACATCTGCTACAACCACAGTCCCAGCAAAGTACACCACCCTGTGGCTCAACGTTGAAGTCTTGCGGATGGTGCTCTGTGGTGGCATAGAAAGTAGAGATAGAGAAAGGAAGAAGGAAAGGAGACAGAATGTGATAGCTAACAATTTAACAATTAACTATTTTCAATAAGCAATAACATCAGCAGCAACCAATAATAACTAGGAATTAACACACATTAATAATTTAAAAGCAATGCATGTTATTCAGCCAGTCCTTGCGACTCAGGGTTTGGATGACAACAGGGCGATAAAGGTTTACATGGACATGTAAAAACAAATAGATCATAAAAGAGACATAATATGAGAATAATTATAGCAATGCCTAATAATGATGAGATTGTGCAAAAGAATGGTATCCAGATATACAGGTCTTCATTGCTTTGACTGGAATGCAAGGAGTCAGTCAACCTGGTCAGTAGAGATAGGGGGTCGCAGTCAGTATGCACAGTAGAAAAATGGATTTCCATGCCTTTAACCTGAAGCGCATGTGTGGTTGAGGGGTCTCGAAAGTTCCAGTATACCCGGATGACAAAATGAATTCAAGTCCAGGTCCAAATCTAGAATTCATGCATGCGTTCTTGGAGAGGGGGGGACAGAGGGTACTTCCGTTCCTTATACATTAGGGCTTTTGCCTCTGTTGAACCATTAGCCTGGGCCTAGGCCCCAAATTGATTTACCTACCCAACCGGAAAAATGGGAATCGGGGATGATCCCTTGTGCACCGGTCTGCTGGTCGGGATTTTCCTGTTTTTGCTTATGATTGTGATCTCCATCACAATATACAAGTGTGTGTCTACTGGCTCTTGTAGAAGAAGACCGTCTCCTCCTTCCCCTCATCCAGAACACGATCTCAAGTCCTAGTTGAGGTACAGGAGACAGCTTTATAATTAGACAAAGAAAAAGGTTAATTATCATGTGGCACATTATGTTTTCTTGGACTCTTTTATAGTTACTTCCCCGTGAAAAGGAAATACAATGGACAGAAGGATAAAAGGTCATTTACCACTCCAACAACCTCCAAAGGACTGTGCTGGACTCACGGGTGGGGGTGTTTTTGTTCTGTCTCCCGACGGTGTCACATGTGACTTTGTTGGATTGTTATACAGTTCATTGTTTTCAGGTTCTTATTCATTATTAAATTGTTCTTCACCAGGTGTTTAACAGTTTAACTATATAATCCTTATTGTTGACTGTGCGGTTCTGCGTACAGCTCAGATTTGCTTAACGCCATCAGGTGAAACCGTAGTAGCAAATTGCATGTTAGTTATAACATGTTGAAATAATGGTATAAAATATGGAATAACACATGGCAAAAACAGCAACATGATAATCCACAAAACAAATAAAATA
>VZRI01002835.1:0-18479 GCA_013397515.1 Upupa epops
CACAGCTAGGAAAACTTAAGAGAGCATTACACTCCTGGCAGCCTGACATTGCACAACCTCATCTTGTTGGAGGGGGCCTCTGTTTGAATTCCCACATCCATATGCAGTGGTGACCGTAGCCTGGTCTTCCTCTGCTGCCGCATTGTTACCATGGGGTTTTTTTTGTGAGGTTTTTTTTTTATCTTTTTATTGCCCCCCACCACCACGGCCGGTGGTTGGCGTCTGGGGCTGCTCTCTTGGTGTTGCGTGAGGTCTGGGCACGACTTCTGGTTTCGCGTCCTTTAAAGAGGTCCAGAGACAGAAGAGAGGATTAAATTGCCACATTTCTTTCAGTGTTTTCTTCATGAATTAAAGTCTTTCTACAGCTGCAAAACAAAGCAATAAAACCAAACTCCCCACATGACAGGTGCTTTAGCTGTTAGATCTCTGGCCCATATATTTCTGTGGCATTAGTTACAATCTTTGTCAGTGAATTTTGCCACCAAATATTACAGAAATGCTTCCTACAAAATTAAACAAAAAATAGGAGGAATATCCAAAAAGCTGGAATTGTTCTAGAAAAGAAACTGCTGGGGGGCAATCAGGACTAACAGAAATTTAGAAAGAGAGAATGAAAGAGAGAAGGGAAAAAACACCACATGGACCTGAATAGTGGCAAATGCTCCCTCTGCCTAGTAACATGCCTGATGAGAAACGTAAAGACATTTAATAGTATCAAAATATATTGTAGAAAATTTACTCTCTACAGTCTACAGGCCTCCGTGTTTTTGCCTCACATTTCTGGATGTATTTCATGTCTTTACATAGTCACCATTGAGCATGTAAAATTGTGTGCCAGATGAAAAAGCAGCAGTTGTGCCATTCACATAAACAAGGATCACGTAAGATTTTGGGAGATACAGCCAAAATGTTCTGAGAGGCTGTGGGCATGTTGTTTTTTATTCTGACTTCTACTTTTCAGAAAAAGAATATTTTAGTAAAGTCAAGTGAGCAAATTAAGGTATCAGGAATGCTATAAGAAAGTGAAAGATGGAAAATTTTGCCTACAGAAAGAGCATCTGTAAATTAATTGATGCTCTCAGTTCTGATCACATCTCAGAATCTTTTTGAATTGTACTGGAAATAATTCAGTCTAAATATTGCCTTGGGGAAATCTTCTCAATATTCTTTCCCTGCTGTTTGCCTTAAAAAAACCCCAACAAACCATAAATACATAGCCAAGACTACTAACGGTTAAATTCTGGGGGGGTGAGGATTTGCATTAGAAAAACAAACAATAAAAATCCATCCAATAAGCCATTGCTAAGCCACTGAGCTACTCTGCTGTCAAGTGTGCAGCTCTTGGATACAAAAGAGGTTTATTTTGAAATGTACTTTTTAAATTCTGATACTTGTTTTGAAATTTAATTTTTTATCATCTATTCCAAATTTTATGCAGAAGAATACTCAAAGCCAGAAGTTTATGCAGCTTTGCTAGGACAACAAATTACACAAGTTTATGTAGCTTTTTGGTTTTTAAAACATAATTGATCTCAAAATATCTGGCAAGATTTCATCAAAAATTGATAAAAGGCTTACAAGGTTCTCACCGATTGTAGCGGTGAAGAGAAAGAATCATTTTGTGACAGATTAAGCCACAGTCATGGAGTGAGTCATAGGTAGCATCAGACCTCGGGAAACTTGATTCTCTTTTTCCTTTTTTCCATTGCTCTACCAGATGTCCTCCACAGGACTTTACAGTATTTGCAGGTTGGTTTTGCCTGAACAAGATGAATTCTTGGGTGATGATACCTATATTTAAGAAGAACCTTGTCTTTTATTAGACCACAAAAAAGAGGGACTGTTTCCTCTTAACTACATAATGCTCTACTGGAATAATCTTTTCTTCAAGCAAAATTTCTTTTTTTAATATTGAATGGGTGAAATGAATTGTCAAGCCCATCTAGTCATCAATATGTAGTCTTGTGCTACAGCAATGTGAGAAAAAAGCTGAAGGCTTACTAACAGCAATATAATCCTCCTAAGACTGGGATTGATCTACTCTGCAGAGAAAGGGATGGCTGTGGTGCATACAAATGAGGAAGCAGTGAGTTTTGAAAGATTGCAGTAAGCCTGATCAGTAAATGAGTGGAAGGCTCACTAAAGCCTTCTGCTTAAGAAACCATGCATAGGAAGCAAAAAGAAGATAGCGTGAAGGATGAGTGAAGAGAGGAAGCAACTGTTCTCCGTGCGTGCTCTGATTAAAACACAATGGACAAAACCATTCAAAGTGCAATGAACACACAAAAGAATCAAGACTGACAGACAAAAGTACACTCAAGAAACATTTTTCCTTCATGCTGATGCATGGACTGTGTGAAGGAGAATGAAACCATAAAAATGTTAAACTATTTCAAGCATGATTCTTTTTTTTTTTAATCTCATCACATGAATCATGATGAAAGGCTTCTCAAAGGTATTGTAAAGCTTATACATTTGGCCAAGTGGCTGTAGTCAAGAAAGTGACAGCAGATTCTGAGGAATTTCTTAGCACATTTAGAAAACCTTAAAAAGCCTGTTTTATTCCAACCTGTGTACAAAACGTAGTGCCAGCTGAAAAAGTCAGAAATTTCCCAGACAGGGAATGCTGTACATAAAACACAAGCATCATGCCACCTCTGACACAAAAATGCCTCATGACCTTAATTTCCTGAGTGCAATCAAAGTAATAATAAAAAGCCGTCTTTGCCAAACAGGAATCTCCTGCATGAAACCTTCTGACTTTAGAATTGTAGCAATTATTTCTTTTAGCTATAATATTTGAGGAATACTAGGTGAGTATGTAATACTAGTAGTGAGTCGCAGATACTTTATGCACTTAGCATTCAGTAGCCTTTGGAAGAATGCTGACTCTTAGAAGACTTTAAGAAAGTTACTAAGCAGGGCCATTATCATTGAAGGTGAACATTGTGGCTCTAAATATTGGATACTGCAGAATTTTTCCACAGTTTAAATGGGCTTCTTTTAATAATTGCAAAAATAAAAAGGACTGATGTTAAGAAGGTGGGAAAAGTCTGGTTGTCATAACAACTGAGCTCACTGGGTAGAAAAGCTGGAATAACCTGATTAATTTTTCCCAAAGTGCAAAGCCTCTATGGTAGTTCTGTTAAACAGCCAAGTAATAGTGAGTCAGCACCTAAAAAAGAAGGAAAATAAAATAGTACAGGGCATAAAAATACATGTTTAAGATATTATCTGAAATTTTAACTCAGATAAAACTACTTTTGATTTCTGATATCACTAAATTATGGTTAGGATTTTATTCCGAAAGCCTATGCTAAGTTTTTTTGGAGCAAAAGAGCAGAAAGACCTGCTACAGTTGGACTAGGGTTCCATTAAAGAATCAGATACTGTTCCACTGAAATAACAGGTTGCTTACCTTGGACAAAGGGTCTTAATTTTGATATTGACTGGGCATCTTATCCTCGGATCAGGACATTGACTTGACTGTATTGACTTCAGTATCACCATGCTAATTTATCTTCATAGGAACTAAGTAATCTCCAACAAATTGACTTAGCCTTTGCTCAAAGGATAATAATTTACACATTTTAATCCAACAGGAGTCATACGTTGACTGGAATAAAAATCTGCAGGGATGACTACACTTTTTCTAGAACGTATTTTTTCATATTCATAGAATGGTTGTGGTTGGAAAGGACCTTAGAAAATCATCTATCTCCAACACCCCTGCCATGAGCAAGAATAAACTATGATTAATCTTGTCAGAACAGTAGACAAATTTAGTGGTGCTATGTTTAGCACTGCAGAGCTTATCGATTGCCCTTTACTCATAACATGGCAAAACCAAGCCGATTTGCATTGCAGATCTCTGCTGAATGCAGAGATCCCTCTTTCATTCTCTGTACAGCTTGCAAATATGAGATTGGGTATTTTAAGAAAAGCATTATTTACTCAAGCAGAGACAAGAAAGAATATTTATTCAGTGCACGTTCACTTCTGCATCAGTAAATCACCACTTGTTTGCTCTGACATGATATGTTCATAGATTCATAGATCCATTGCATTGTTTAGCTTGGAAGGGACCTCAAAGATCATCCAGTTCCGACCCAGTGCCATGAGCAGGGACACCCCCCCATTAGACCAGGGTGCTCAAGGACACAGTCAGTCTGGCCATGAACACTTCCAGGGAAGGGGAATCCACAGCCACCCTGGGTAACCTGTTCGAGTGTCTCACCACCTTCATTGTGAAGAACTTCCTTCTGACTTCCAGGCTAAACCTCCCCTGTCTTCCAGCTTGAAACCATTATCCCTGATTCTACCGCTACAAGCCCTTGGAAACAGCCCCTCCCCAGTCATTGCTAAGCCACTCTCCATCATCTTTTCTAAGTCATGGGGATCAGGAGAGGTGCCTAGGAGCTGGAGGTTAGCAAATGTCACTCCAATCTTCAAAAATGGTAAGAAGGAGGACCCAGGTAACTATAGAATGGCCAGCCTCACCTCCACCCCAGGAGGGGGTGGAACAATTTGTCCTGGATGCTGTCTCTAGGCACATCAGGGACAAGAGGGTCATTAGGGACAGTCAATATGGCTTCACCGAGGGGAAGTCATGCTGGACCAGCCTGATCGCCTTTTATGAGGGCATAACCAGGTGGATAGATGATGGCAGAGCAGTGGATGTGGTCTATCTTGACTTCAGTAAGGCATCTGAAGTCTCACACAGCATCCTCACAGCCAAACTGAGGCAGTGTGGACTGGATGATTGGGTGGTGAGGTGGATTGTGAACTGGCTGCAGGATAGAAGCCAGAGAGCAGTGGCTAATGGGACAGAGTCCGGTTGGAGGATCAGTGCTAGGACCAGTCCTCTTCAATGTATTCATAAGACTGTGCTGCCATTCAGTGAGACCTGCACAGGCTAGGAAGCTGGGTAGAGAGAAATTGAATGAGGTACAACAAGGGTAAGTGTAGAATCTTGCAACTGGGCAAGAACNTAGCAGATCAAGGGAGGTTCTTCTCCACCTCCAGTTTGCACTGGTGAGACCGCATCTGGAGTATTGTGTTCAGTTCTGGGCCCCTCAGTTCAAAAAAAGGACACATTGCTGCTGGAGGGTGTCTAGTGAGAGCAACGAAGATGACGAAGTTAGTGGAACACCTCCCTTATGAGGAAAGGCTGAGGGAGCTTTGTCTCCTTAGCCTGGAGAAGAGGAGGCTGAGGGGTGACCTCATTAATGTCTATAAATATGTGAGGGGTGGGTGTCAGGAGGATGGATCCAGGCTCTTTTCAGTGTCATCTAGTGATAGGACAAGGGGCAATGGATGCAAGCTGGAACAGGGGAGGTTCCTTATAAATATCAGAAGGGGCTTCTTCACAGTGAGGGTAAGGGAACATTGGAACAGGCTGCCCAGGGGGGTTATTGAGTGTCCTTCTCTGGAGAAGTTCAAGACCCGACTGGATTAGTTCCTGTGCAACTTGGTCCAGGTGATCCTGCTGTTGCAGGGGGATTGGACTGGATGATCTTTTGAGGTCTCTTCTGATCCCTAATGATTTTATGATTTTATGATTCTATAACACATGCCATGTGCTGTCTCTTGCAGTAGTCTGTTCGCTCACATATGAACATCGTTCCTGCTTGTGATCCTGCTGTATTGTATACTGCTCAGATAGGGCCAGCCAGCTTGCATTTCACACTATGTGACGCAGAGCAGCTGAAATCTCCACAACAATTTTATCCTTAATGAGTGAGTCCTTGAGGCACCCCAAATACTGCATTATCTTCCCAGGCCGTAAGGTACTCATGATTTCTCTGTATAGCAAACGCACAACTGAATTAACTGTGTCAGGCAAAATTCTATTTGGGATTTGGTTACTTTTTTAACATAACTTGCTTTTCTGCAAGTCAATTTGTGATTGTGACAGCTAACAATTCATCAGACCTGCTTAAGTGACTGCTAGTCCATCAAGGTAATGCACACAATCCCTTTCATCATTACAGCTGAGTAAGTACATATCACTCCCTTATTTTTCAGTCCCTGTATTCTCTGTAAGTCTCCCACTCACAAAAACTCAGGACACAGTAAATCTTTGTGATTCTGAATTATTTTGTTTCTACCTCAGTTTCTACCTTCAGTACCTCCATCTCTGTGATCTGTCATGCATCATCTCACTAATTTGCATACAGGGGAAATTTCCTACATTAGCATTTATAATGTTACATCTGTTATTCTGTTTATGCATAACAGAGAATGCTAATAGGTGAATTGCCACTAAAACTCTCATCAATGGGACATTCAGATGACAATTAGAATGCATTTAGTGCTGTAACAAGTTTGGAGGGCATCTTACAGAAGTACACATTTGTATGCGCAGCTGTTAATATAATAAACCAAGGACACCATAATTTTTCTAGTCTAATAAGAGAACAGAAGTACTTATTTTATCAACAAAATCACAAGGTAAATCAAAACACCTGAAAACACTGTAGAATTAATGACTTTGACTTCATAAGGTCATCTGGCCTAATACACTACAAACAATCCACTGTGCAAGTGAAGTTCAGAATGATTATTGAACTAACTATAAATAGACTCAGAGCTGTATTACCACTTTATTTCATAGAGCAGTATGTACATGAAGGCTTAAGAATACACTGATCTCTGTCAGAAGACTTGCAGTTGGGCCTGTTACTGATTGCAGTCTCCGCTCTGACAAGCTACTAGTGTCATTCCGGTATTGAAGGGACCAGCTCCATTGCCAGCACTCCTGAACATAAGCATTTGTCTAAATTAGCATTTATTTATTCAATATAAACACATATTGAAAGATTGGGTTATGAAGTATGAAACATTTGTTAGGAATGGTTTTGTAAGAGACATCACAAAGTCTCTGAGATTCTCACCTCACTTTAAAAGCTGAAATTTTAAGATCAACACCAATGCTGTTTTTACAGTGGAACAGGGAAAGCTCTTCTAGAAGTTATATACATGCCATCCTGATCTCTAGACTTTGATGGGGAATATCTCTGACTGTAGACAACTGTATCTTTTCACTGAGTGTTCAGAAAAGTTGTATGACTTGCTTAGACTGCATGTCTAAGCATTTGATTGCTGGTGGTGGGTATCATAAACTCCTCTTTAAATATGCAACCACAGAGGGCTGAAATACCTAGTTATTTTTCAGTATTTATTAAGGCAAATTTCTGTAGACACTGAGTAGCAAAATCTTAGCTTATCTAAAGGTAAGACTGACCAAGAATTTCAGCTGTAAGAAAAAATTTTCAACTGCTTCTAGCTTTGCCCACCTTAATGATGTAAGCCAAAATTTTCCATCAATGTTTTTGCAGTTACAAACAAGAAGCAACAGACACTGAAAATGAAAATTACAAAATTATATTCCATTCTCCATTTTAAATTAAAATTAGCATGTGGAAACATTTGTAATAAATGCTCATTGCCTTTGCAATATTGTACTGTGTTAGTTAGCATTAGGCATGTGCCACTGGCTGCAGACACAAAAAGGGAACCGGATTTGCCCGTTTATGCATCTCTATATTGGCAAAGTGCCCTCTCACATTTTGTAACTTTGAGCACTTACATTTGTAACTAAATTTTACATTATTAGGGGAGGGTTTGGTGCCCCATCAATCTAAATACTGATGACAGGGTTTATTACTTAAGTTATTAAAGCAATGTAAGTACTAGTCACTGTTTCTTAGATATTTAAGGCAGAACAGTGAGTGACCAGTATCAGTCTCACACATGTCATCTCAATAAGTTCTATATCACGGAGCTTGGAAAGGCATCCAGTCTTGATTTAAAACTATGACAAATTGTGTAGGGCTAGATTTCCAATTAATTGTCCCTGATTAAATTCTTAATTTTTTCATATTAATCTGAATGCATTCAGCTTAATTTTTGATAAAATTCATGGTGGTTTTTCCTTTGGAGCATTAACCATAATTATAAATCTCTCTTTATTCAGGCACTGTGTTATCCAATTCTTTCAACATTAATTTTCAATTCCATATTCAAAAGTCCTCTTCATGTCTGCAAACTTCAGAACCTGAAAATGCCCATTTTTCTGCAGAGGCTGTAAAACCTGTCACTGTCTAGAGTCTACAGAACCAGATCCATTATACACCACAAGCAGCAGACTTTCTCCATCAGACCTTAATGTTTATTACCCATTGAGTTTTAAAAAAAAAATTCCCTTATCCTTCTATTTAAACTCCCTTTTAAAAAATATTCAGTGTAGATAAAAAATGTCACTGCATTAGTCATGTTTCAGAGTCAGTGTTTAAATCTCATGTCTACAATTGAAACTATTTTCAGTTAATTGGTGAATTACATTACAGTTTCAAAAATTAAAAACTCTTGCAGAACAAAAATAATGTTTGACCAAAGTATATAAATTAGTACAAAAGCAAGTCTTTACCTGCCAAGATACCAGTGTAGACAACCCACTACAGATGGAAGGACAGCCTATATGCAAATCAGAAAATGCCCTGATAAATTAAAGCAGCCAGTGATTCTTTATTCATGTGTATCAGACCAAAACCAACATTCAACAGGAGATGAAGTAGTTGTCCATCTACCAAGGATTCAAGTCAACTGTGATTTTATTTAAGTCAGGTTTGCCTGTGTATTTGATTGTTATATATGTTTGCTCATGGTGGCTGCTTTCTTCTAATTTGGTCTATAAATTCTGAATTATTTTGTATCTTTCATAATCATAATATTATAGGCATGTTTCATGAAGAATAGTATTTTTTAAAATTTGAAGTAATGCTAACATTTAGTCTTAGCAACACATCTAAATATACTGAACTAAGGATAAAAAAGACCTGCTCTTGTGCTATAGTTAGCATGTCTACTGATCTTCTACACACACTGCAGTCAATTCTGACCTCAGATTTCCCCCCCGTTTCTGAATTTACTTGACAGTTATTAATGCTGACCTCTGTATCTTTAATTAGATGTGGTTTTATTCTCACCAAAACTTATCAATATCTGGCTATGACACTTTTCTTTGTTACCTTTAGATTTGGTATGACAACTATATTGTTACTAGCATTTCACATATTTTTTATTCATGAGTATTTAAATTGTTTTAACTACAGCAGACTCAGTAACCTGTAAGTGTACTTTTCACTCCCCCTTTACTGTGAGGAACATGGAACTTCACAGGATGCAGAAAATGGCTAAAAGCCCACAAATACTGAGAAACCTAAACTAGTAAAGATTTGATATTAAGTCTAAATGAGACACCCATTAAATACAATTAGTTTTAACCCTTGTTGGAAGCTCTTATATCTAAAAACTTCCTTCCTGGCAGCAAGTAATCTATGCAGCAATAAACACATAGTTCCTTATTAAATTTATTTCAAGGCTGTATGTGTATACTCGGTTTATCAGTTCCTTAAGGACCCAACAGTTTCATAAAATATTCACACAAATAATTTCTAAGGAAGACATGATTTTTGTTTTCAGAGAGCCCAAATCTGAGTCTAAGAAGCTGCTAATGTTTTCTGCAATGAAAATTACCTATTTCTTTTATAAAATTTGGAAAGTAAGAGAACAAATAAAACTTGAAGTAAAAAAGCCTCCCTATGCATTTTATCTTTTAGACAATCAGGACATAATCTTAACAGTTCCTGGAGCTCTAGACAGAGCAGCAATTTGTAGCTAATCTTCCTGTCACTAGGTACTTTACACAGAGTTGCTTGAAGGTTTATGCTCATATTCCTGTGCTGTCTATGTAGTGGGCACTGGTCTCTGCACCTGGAGAACCCAATAAACAATGAGACGAGTCACACAGTTGAGCAAGATTCTTAAGATCTTATTCAGAAAATGAATTCTGCTTTGACTGATTTGATTTGTTTAATTTGGAGACCACATTTCATTTACCAGTTTAAATTAAAATGTACATTGCCGAGATATACAAATAGTATATGTTACAAAAAAAATAAATCAAGATGTCATTCTTTTTCATTTCAAAAAATCACAAACCTGACCTTCAAAACTAAACAAGAGCTGAAAATTATTACCTTTGGTTTTTGGTCAAAGGTTGAAATAAACATATTGCGTCAAAACACGTTCTCCATTTGAATGGGATAGAGCTGTTTTCTGGTGAAAGAAATTTTGCACCAAATAAATGCTCATTTAGATCTCAGCATCTAGCTCACTGTATGCACAGACATAGTTGAAACTTGAGTGGTATGAACTGGCCATCTTTCTTCAACTACATTAATAATTGAATAAAAACCAATTTGCTATGTCTCATTAAGAACAGGAAGTTTATAGAAAGCTGATTTTTCTTCATCTTTTCTACCTCTTAAAGATAATGAAGGACAAAATCTTGCCTTTTTTAAAAAATTAAAGGAAGAGTTTTCTAGCTCAAAGTTTGTGCTTAACTTAGGAATGGAATTCTTTGAGGTATTTCTACTGCCACAGAACATCAAAACTCACAGTGAGTACCACTCGGGGTGACTTATACAACAGGTTTGAGTCAAATGCATAGTCAGACTGGTATCAAAGTTTCCACGGACTGGTTAGGCTGTGTTATCTACATAAAACTCAGGAAAAAATATAGACTGTGTATATAGCTACACATTTTTGTCATAGTCTGTAAAGAGAGCCAGATAGCTTGCTTTAGGATACCAACTGTTCTCTTCAAGTTGAAACAAATGCAGAAACTAATGTTAAAAAAAGAAG
Organism: Upupa epops; assembly: GCA_013397515.1. Classification (NCBI taxonomy): domain Eukaryota; kingdom Metazoa; phylum Chordata; class Aves; order Bucerotiformes; family Upupidae; genus Upupa; species Upupa epops. Next base: position 10,711 of record VZRI01002835.1, read on the forward strand.
TGTATTCTGAACGTCAAGGAAAATACTGTTTCAGTCAAGAAAATGCAGAGAACATAAACTGATCAGAAAACATTCCATAGTCTCTGAGCAGAATCACAGGATCACAGAATGGTAGGGGTTGGATGTGACCTCTGAAGATGATCTAGTCCAACTCCCTGCTAGAGCAGGATCACCTACAAAAGATCTCACAGGAAGGTGTCTATGTGGGTTTTGCAAGCCTCTAGGCAATGAGACTCCAACACCTCTCTGGGCAGCCTATTCTAGAGTTCTGTTAAACTCACTATGAAAAAGTTTAGGTGGAAAGTTGTATGTTCTAGTTTGCACCCACTACCCCTCGTCCTGCCACAGGCGCCACTAAGAAGAACCTCATCCCATCTCCCTGAATACTTATAAACATTAATGAGATTCCCCCCTCAGTCTCCTCCTTCTAGGCTAAAACATTTACCCTCAAATACCCCAAAATAATATAACAGCAAGAAGCAGTACTGAGGTGACTTCAATACAATCTGTACGCCCCAGGCATTCAGTTGCAGTTACCTCTAATTAAAGCAATGTGTTTTCTTAATTCTATTTCACATACAGCTATTTAAAATTGTAACTCATGCATGGTGACAGAGACTATATTCTATTTCTGCTACCAAAGAGTTCAAGTATTAAAACAAAATTTAATTAGCAAAATCTAAAGCAAAGTGAAAGGAAGATATCACCACATTACTGAAAATGCTAATAATATGTATACAATGCCACAGCCAGGCTAGTCCCTAGCTTCTCAAATCAGGACTCCCATTCTGCCCAAGCATGTGTGCAATATCCAGGGCTAAGGCTGCCACCTCTCTTGGCTGGGGGTTGGATGGGCCCCAACTGCAGGGCCATAGTAGCTTTACTGGGGTGTTGTAATAGATAGATAGATAGATAGATAGATAGATAGATAGATAGATAGACAGATAATGTAAAAAGAAAAAAAATTATTGTCCCTCCTGTCACATTTCTACTGCCTTACACAGCAGAGTTAGCTTGGTAGGTGGGACAAGAGACAATGATCTAATCATTCTTTTTTAAAGGTCTTAAAGAGTATCTGGCTTGGCATGTTCTATATTTACTGATTAGGTTATTTTTCGGGTTCTTTGTCCTGTCACCATTCCTTGTGTGCTTGCTGAGTCTGTGTTTTCACTGTTATTAGCTTTTAAATCACATAAGCTATTAAAAACAGGTAGTCTGATCTGTTGCCACACAACATCTATATATTGTGTTACCAGTAATGAAAAAAAACTGATACCAACATGAGGAGCATTCTGCTTTTACTACTTTTTCTGAACAATTATTCAAGAACTCTTGTGTTGATATGTTAAAGACATTTCAAAATCTTGTCCATGCGAAAGCCTTTAACATTGTAGAAAGATATTCTGATAATCACTAATCTTATTCCCGGCCTCTTCAAAACCTTCAGAAGTCATGCATATGATGTTTGAATTTTAATTTTTATTAGTTTCATTTACCAATGCAATTAGTTCTCTTTATAATTCTAAACCACATAAAATGCATCTATGTCCATGAAGTATTTCCATCTTCTCTGCTTCAAAGAAGATATAATAAATAAAAATTATTTTCTTCACAAAGATTAATTAGCAGTCATGCAGAAGATGGAAGCACATTTTGGTAAGTTTGCTGAAATGCTGTATAAATAAAAGACTGTGACTTCACAAGTTCAACAAGTAAAGGGTGGACTAATGTATGAATTTGCAGTCATGCAGAAGATGGAAGCACAAATGACTACCATAACGTCAAAATACTCTTCACGTGACTACTGGACATCCACCATCTCTAAGCAGTCTTTTCCTTGCACACTTAATATGAACAGCATTGAACTTCGGTTAGAATGGAAAAGTAGTCTTATTTTATCTTACAAGCCTGAGAAATCACTCAGTTTTTTTTAAAGACAGTGTTAATTCAAAAATCCTATAGCACATGGGCTTTGGTTTTTTGTTTTTTGGGGTTTTTTTTTGGTTTTTAATTTATGCAATGTACTAGGATTCAGGGACAGAAGAAAGACAGTAATGCAATACCCAGCAAACAGTTGATAAGCTCACAAGCATTTAAGTCAGAGAGAGCTCTGTAGAATTTATGCTGGCATAAGAAAGTTGACTAAATGTAGCTGAATTATTGCTTAATTACGTATTCCGTTTTATTCCTACATAAGATATGAATGGATACAGGAATACATAAAAAATCTATTTATTTTCATAGACTTATCTTTTGAAGTTCATACTTAAATTTTTTATCTGATACCACTGTTGTGGCTTCCACTGGACAGGTACAGAGATCATTAGCTTAGGGGAAAAACAAGTTTTAGTAACGTTCTTCTTAAAAAGAAAAGATTTGGGCTATAAGGTGATATCTAAATGATAGAGCCCTTTACACTTATGGCCAGTGTCAGTCTTCAATGGAAGAATTCAACTCAACATTGAAATTTGTACATGTAGTTCTATATGTATAGGTACCTATAGGTATGACATATATTAAAATACCCTTTGAGTTAATGGATGTATAATTACTATAATTACTACAATTTAGAACTCTGCTAGAAGCTGACCCTAAAGTAAACACCAAGGTCTTTTATTCAATTGCTCACATATAAGCACTTAATTCTGTATGGCATGCTCTAGAACAATGGAAACATCCTTTTGAGGCTGGCAGATCTAGTACAGGATGCTTGTATCCTTTGGGATCAGCAATTGGCAGACAGTATGCCTTTGAGAGTCTCAATTTCTGCTAAACGCTCATGGATAGGCAGCTGAGAAAAGGCTCAGGTTGCTTTTGACTGCAGTAATTACCACATCCAGGGACAGTGATGTGTGTAGAGCTACATTTAGCTTTCCAATATCTAAACAGAATTCTTCACTGATTACAGTGCAGGGTGCAGTGAGTTCATCCTGTAGGAATTGCTATAAAGTTGTCCAGTCACACTGCACTGATTTATTTTCAGTCTCTTTGATTGTATAGAAATAATGGAATTCTACATAGTTGGGGTTCAACATCAAAGCCATTGTTAGTGAAACTAGATTCAGAAAGTCCTCTTGAGTTTTTCAGCTGCTATTTCAGGCTACTGTATCTATAACTTAAGATTCATGAAATAATTTGTACCTACTGTTCAATTCTAGAAGCAGCAGAAGGTCTCATTTCTAAAATATTAGGTGAAATCACACAGACACCTTGCATTTGGTGCATCAGATTCATGTCTACCCCTTCGAAATGATGAACAATAGTATTCTCCAGACAAATCTTCTGACAGAGTCAGTGCAAAGGTTCTCAGAGCACTCAGGCTCCACACATGACTGATGCTGACCTCTTTTGTACAATATACTCAATGATTAAAAGACTGTCAGAGATCATTCTTCATTCCTGCCTTGAGCCTACTGGATGTTAATTCCCCATCATACTTTTCTGGGACATCACTAATCAGTGCTTCCTCTTGTGGCTCTAAAGAAGATACTTAAAACCTGGCACAATTCTGGTAAATATCTTCTGCTGCAATTTCTCCATAACAAATGGCAGGATGTGCAAGCAGCACAACAAATGTAACATAACTATTCCTTTTGATGTCTTTCTTGACAGCACATTTGTGTCAAATAGTGTCTTAGGATGTCATGAAGAGCAATATAAACTTTTTATTTCTTGAAACAAGAGAGAAAGAATAAGAAGTCTTCCATTACCAAATGCTAGAAAAGTATTCATTACTACTTGAATCTGTTTCTGCAATTCTGTGTACTCAAACTTACTAGGTGAATATATGTCTTTACATGTGTCAGTACTGTGTTCTCATGAAGCCTTGCATACTCAGATTTATGTTAAAGGAATCAAGAGGCTAAAGCAAGTCAACAAAACACAAATGAAACTCAAGAGAATAGAACAGCTCAATAACCGATGAAACATGCACTTGCATCTGCTAATATCATCTGTATCTTTCATAGTGAGTGTAACTGAACAGTAGCAGAAAAGAGAGCTGGCAAAATTCCAAGGCCATTTGACAACACTGGTTTCATGGCTTATAAAGAGCATGTATATGGGCAATTAGCAGGACTGGTACAAATACCAATAATAAGAGATTATGATAATGACCTGAGAAGTAGCATTTATTCATGAAATAATAGATGCTTGCATTTTTGGAAAACAAAAGTACTTGCTTAAACCAGGCTGTCTTCTAGAAAAGTCTACAGGATTAATATGCAGTATTGCTGACATCTCCCTGACCAGCAGAAACAGAAAACACTTGGATCTGAATCAGAACCAAAAAGTTTGCAAATTTTTTTTAAAATATATACAAAATACATATTCCTTATATTTATATGTACTCATGCACGCATATCTTTATCTAATTCCTTGTTTATTCCAACTTTTCCTGTTTCTCTGAATAGTCACAACTCTCTCAGTGCAGTAGAAGGCCTATTTAATAGCCTAATGCTCTAATCGAATGTGAAAATAAGATGGTTTATCACTTGTAAATTTGCCAATTTCAACCAGAAACTGCAAGAGAATAACATATGTCCTGGGGTTGTGAATTTGTCTTTCACCATGCCTAGTCTAGCAATGGGAGAAAAGAAAAAAAACAAACCAGAGATCAACAAATAGCCTCACAATTATGTTCTCTTTTCCATAGGGAGAATTACTTAATACCAACCCATTCTCAGCACACACACAACATTAATGTAACTGCATTTTGTCTCTTGTACTGCACAATTTCATAGTCTTATCTGGACAAAGTAGAAATTCACACATTGTCCTGATTACATGCAAAATGCAAATGAAGGTATGGTTAATCATCACATATTAGATGTAGAAGACCATATGCTTACACAAGTCTGCACAAAATCACCCTGATGAGAAAAAGCAGGATGGCCAAAGGGATATTAAGACAAACATTAGTCAGAAATCACAAGAGAACAAATGATCAGCTGATTATGCAATCATCTAAACCAGTACTGGGGGACTCCTGCCTCAAAATTCTTGATTAGTTTAAGCCACTCAGATATCAAGGTATGTTATAAACGTCCCTGAACACATGCTCGGACATGCAAAGGATGATGATGAGATATTTTCTCATTTTACATCACATTTCCCTCTCTAGTGCTTTTGTGTAGAAAGGTTAGAGAAGTTGTCAGGAGAAACCTGAAGCTGGAGGGGTTGTCATGACTCCATCTGAATCTGAACTCTCTGACATCCAAGTACAACTTTGCTGTAATTCACGGGATGCTCATACTGCAGAAATTTCAGGATCAGGATCCTGCCTTCTGTACTCATCTCTTCTTTTCTGAGCTCCATAGCTGCACTATGGGAGGTAAGTGCATTTGTGTTTGGGGAGAGCTAAAGACTTAACTTTTCTGGACATACATAGACATACATGTATATTTGTTGCTAAATACTGTCACAAATAGGGTGCTGTGGCTCCTCATGTGATCAGAGGCAATGATCACACTATTATCTGTTACCCAACAAAATACAGCATTGCTTCCTCTTCTTCCCTGCTGGTAGGAATATGCATTTCTTTCAAATCTATCAAATAAACAAAGATTGCATAGCCTTTGGAGTCATGCACTGAAAGTGCTTTGAGAAGAATTTTGGCCTCTGGAAGAAGAGTTGTCAGCTCTGACTTTCCCCACACTATGAAGAATGAATATACAGCACACTTAATGCTGTATTTTTTCAAGATCTTGGGCAGTTGCTGCAGTATTAGCCAGAATGATATATAATGATGGTAGAGGGAATGAATGTTTCCACAGAAATGATGAATCTTTAGCCCAGGAAGGTTAAAGTTTTGTAATACAATTTAACATTAGCTACTGGTTTCTGCTGACCCATTGTACTCTCTCAGAAAAGAAAGAAAGCCCATGGAAATATTACTCTCTTAAGCCAATCATGAAACAAATTACTCCTCTGCCACTTTCAGTCACGCATTTCACATTACTTGAAGTTTGCAGTCACAGTGAAAAAATAAAAGAACAAAGTCGAAAAAAGGAAGAGGGCAGAGATCTCTGAAGCAATTTATTTTCTCAAACTAAGAAGACAGCACAGAATTTTTTTAAGGCAATTACAGAAGGGCATATTGATTTGTAGTTCTATAGAAGAGGAATGGCTAAGGTCTTTGTTTCAACTTTCATGTGTTTTAATACTGGATGGAAGGGTTTTACTCGACTGGATCTTGAGGAATGGAATCTATCGTCCTCTTTTGTGTCTCACTGTTGCTCACCTTTCATTTCCCAATTCCAGTCTGTTAACTTTTCACTACAACCCAATGCAGAGAATATGTCAGCTGTGACAAACAAAACCTAACATTGCTGGTACAGATGCATGAAAATGAGACAGTGACCAGACATCATCCCCACTGCTGAGACTTTACAGTTTGCTCTGGTACTGCTCTTTTGTTTTGCTACATTAAGGGAGACAAGGTTGTAAAATCTTTGATTTGACTTGAAATGGATAGTAGAAAAGGGTGCAAAACATCAGAAAGAGTTGCTCTGTTCTTTTCTTATGAGGAATCTCAGGAAGAAAGCTGAAATTGTTGTCAAAACCCCCCTTTGCAGCAGGTATTTGTTTCTACAGATAACACTTCAGAGATGTTTGTTTGAAAATGATACTGTATGTTTTTTGAAAAATTATATGGATTATAAACACACAAACATGCATACAATATCTACAGACAGTGCCAAAATAGATATTAAAATTGGGCTTTAAGGTTGGAGCTCACCATTTCCAGGCTTACAATGATTGGATGATTGGACCAACTGCTCCTCGCAACATGGGGAGATATCAGTGTGGTGATTCCTCTCTGTGCCCACTCGCTTTGGCATGTGGACAGGGGAAAAGCTTTCTGCTGGCATGGCTGGAGCCGGAGGCAGAGCCAGCTGGGAGCAGTTAGGACATGCTGCCACCAGGTCCTGCCGCTGCTGGGGCGCAGATTCGGGCAAAAGGCATCCCAGCCCCCGTGAGTTGGGCTGGCTATGACCTGCTGGCTGAGGCCTGCCAGCGAGGGGACTGTGGCCATCCTCCTAGCTGAGGCCTGGCCACTTGTCCACCCTACAGGGCCCCAGGAGAGTAGAAAGGAAGGGAGCCAACAAGCCCCAGAGAGAGTGAAAGCAGCTTCTTTTATTGGGGTGTGGGGTGTAGGCACACGCCCTGCAATACCCTGATCCAAACCAATCAGACCTCCTCTGGAAACCCAAACTGTTCAGCTCTGGGTATCTCCCCAGAGCCTCCCCAAAACCTTTCTTTCAGCTCTAGATGTTTCCAGAGCCTCATCCTTGCTTGCTCTAATGGCCCTAATGGCCCATTAAATTGTGAATGGGACTAGCCTCTCAGAGGGCCCCTTCCCCAAGTCTAAAATTATATATCTAATTTTAGGGAACAAAACGAAAGAAGACATGATGCAAAACCTATTTTTTTTCCTAACCTAAAATCATAGAATCACTAGGGGTCGGAAGGGATCTTGAAAGATCATCCAGTCCAATCCCCCTGCCACAGCAGGATCACCTAGAACCACTGTTTGTACAGGAACACATCCAGGCGGTTTTGAACGTCTCCAGTCAAGGAGATTCCACAATGCCCCTTGGCAGCCTGTTCCAATGCTCGGTTACCCTCAGTGTGAATAAGTTCCTTCTGATATTTATATGGAACCTCCTCTGTTCCAGCTTGCACCCATTGCCCCTTGTCTTATCATTAGATGACCTTGAGAAGAGCCTGGCTCCATTCTCCTGACACCCACCCCTCATATATTTATA
>VZRI01002836.1:0-28058 GCA_013397515.1 Upupa epops
GGTATTTAAGAAGCATGGTGCTTCATGACAGACTGCAGTGGCAGCTTGGGGGGGTGGTGGTGTTAGTTTGTGTTTTTCAGTCTATCAGGTGTTTAGGTTTTTTGTTGGTGTGGGGATGGTTGGAGTCAGGAGGTTCTTTCCACCCAGGATTATCCTGTGATTCTACTAAGGGATAATACATCAGTAGTCTCTTATTAAACAGCTGAGTATTTCCAGAGTAATTGAAAAGCTAAGATGAATAATTTTCCAACCAAAATTCTACAAAGTTCTTCCTTTGTCTCTTTTACATTTCAACTTGAGTTATAATTTCTTTTATGACAGTAGATGACAGTGGAAATTAATGTCAGATAAAATATTCCCATTTCTCAGCATGACGGTATTTCTGGGAAAATGATGCCATGTTTTATCTGGTTCTTTGGGCCCTCTGATAAGTCTGCATCCTGTGTGTGCAATAGACCAGCAGTTTTTCTCCCGCATCTTGGGTATTTTTCTATGACCAGAGAGATCCATGGGTCCTGGAATTTTCACTTACCTGCCTACAGATACATTTTGGAGGGATGGACTGTCTGGGATTCACTATATCTATGCGTTCTTTGCAATGCTAATGTGTGGTATTCATGTACCTAAGTATGTGTGAAGTTACTTACTCTATACTCAAGACACCTACTGGCTTCACTGTGAGTTGGAGGAAATCTTGTCCTTCCCTCTGCCTATCTGTCCACCCACCCCCAGCATTTTAGGCTCAGCACCCAGACAACAGACCCAGCTTCTAGGATGAAAGTGATGGACGTTAGTGGTTGAAAACTGTCATTAGCTCCTTATAAATCTTCTGTCATGGTTACCTTACTGACAAGCTTTATATAGAAGGTGTGCAAGTACTCTCAATGTGATAGATGCATCTAAACGCCAAAACATGCCTGTTTCCTGCTACGTCTTATGAGTTTTGTGTCAGACTCTTGAAATTGTTGCTTCTAGGAAAATATTGTTCAAGTGTCTGGGGTTAGCAGTAGCAGTCAGTGGTTGTTCTGGCTTTTACACAAACACACACATGCACACAACCATACTTTCTCCAGCCTTCTTTGTTTTATTTTAAATATTCAGGAAAATGAGAAACAAATAGTTTTTTCCAGTCTGACTGTGTGCTTCAGGGAGTTTAATCAGGCAAAGAAAGATGGCACAAGGTGGGCATGTGCTGTTATCTTTATAATGTGATTGTTCTGGGCAGACCGCGAAGTTGTTCCTTAATGTCAAAAGCAAGCAACGAACCCCTCTACCACACAAAAGGTTCTGTTAACTGTGCTTGCAATCGTAGTGCTATTTCTCACAATCTTTTCCATGTGAGTTAGTGGGCAACTACCTCAAGGGAGGTTGCAGTCAGGTGGGGGTTTTGCTTTTCTCCCAGGCAACTAGCAACAGAACAAGAGGGCAGGGCCTGAAGCTGCCAAGGGAGGGTTAGGTTGGATGTGAGGAAGCCCTTCCTCACAGAAAGGGTGATCAGACCTTGGAATGGACTGCCCAGGAAGGTGTTGGAGTCCCTGGAGATGTAGAAGGACAGCCTGGCAGTGGCCTGAAGCTGCCCTAGTCTGGCTGATGTTGTGATGTTAGATCATGAGCTGGGCTGGATGTGCTCAGAGGTCCTTTCCAGCCTCAATAATTCTATGAGTCTGTGACAATCATGATGCTTATGGTGATAAGACATTAAGAAAATTGTCTTTGTGTACCAGTTGAAATTACGGGGTATTAACATTGTGGGCTTCACATAATGATAGGCTTACATTAAATAACATGTTTTATTGGTAATAGTGCTGGAGTCCACTGGTGAAATGGAGAGCACAGCTGAAGAAAATATTTGCTTCCTTTCTTACACAAGTGTAATTTTTAATTCATGTAGAAGCAGCCTTGCCTTGGACTTGGATTTTCCTGAATGCTAAAAGCAAGGTCTTAGCAGCTTGATCAAAGTTCTCACTTGACTGACTTCTCTTTTCATCTTTCTTTTGACCTCTAGATTCTTAGCTGGACAGTGCTGTATTTGTCTGGTTTCTTTCATGTGTGAATGCAGGCCATGATTTCCTCCCACCTAGGTTCACTTATCCATCACAGGTCTATATGATCAACCTCTGATATTATCAAAAGGAGACAAGCAATCAGAATCCTGAACCCTGAACCCAGGAGTCCAGAATAGCAGCAGCCAGTAGAGTAGAGCATTGCCAGCATCAACACAGACCCAACACAGTGGGACTTGCAGTGCTTTTCAGCCACGTGAAGATTATTTGGAAGGACAACAGAGAAGCTTACTGAATTTATTTTGAGCTCTTTATTCTTATATTTACCCCTTGAAATACTTAGAAGGTTCTTTTATCATCAGCTAATTGTCAAAACCAAAGAAATCCTGGAAAGATTGCTAGTATGTGTTTAATGAAGGCAATTGATCTAGCATTTTCAGGCATGCTTCCGTGTAGTTCCTTTTAATTGAAGATCACTTTGTAGTCTTGTTCAAAGACCACCTACTTCTTATCGTAAGTTAAATTGCAAAGTTTTCCTCATTTTTATACGGCACCGTAATAAAAGTCTACATAGCTGTTAAGAGCCTTATACAGCAGTACAGAGATTTCTAGTTATTGTTGAGTAAAACCTCTCTTCAGGTTCTGTGATTGGCTAAATTTCATTTGGTAGGTGGTTTGATTCAATTCATTAATAAATAGGATATTCCAGGTCTTTAAACCTAATTAGAGGAGTTAGTAATTTATTTTATGGGAAAATACTCTATCCTATTTGCAGAACAGGAGTCTGCTTCATGCCTTGATGAGCAGTGGGATGTGGCCCTTGATTGGATGGTAGATAATTTAGTTCTCAGTGAATCCTCTAATTTGAGTAAATTTTTTTTCAGTAAATTGTTTCTGGTTAAGATTAGTTTTGTCTGGAGAATATGGGTTGATCCTTAGGCCTCTCTTGAGAAGACAATTAGTGAGAGAGTACAGGTAGTGTGTGAAACTAGACAAAACATTGGATACAGTTCCCTGGGACATTCCCTCTTTGTTCCTTATCTGATTGATCTTGTGCAGGAACTGTATTGACTAGCAGCAAAATAAGATTGATGATACCAGAGGAGAATCAGATGGCCCCAGTGCCCAGAGCACTTGTTTTGGCACTGGGCAGCCCTTCTCCTTTATGCTCTACCCCTCGCCAGGTGGTGACCGAATGTGAGAGAAGGGTGTTTTCACCCCCAAGCTGCCAGCACTTTTTCACTCACAATTTGTGGCCTGGTTTGTTCTCATGTCAATCTCTTCCACTGTAACTGGTTCCTGGTAAGATAATTGCCCTTTTAAGGTCTGCCGTGCCAGGCATCTCTAAAATCTGTTGTGTCAATAATGTGCTTTAACTCAGTTAAATATTTACTCATTCTCATGGATTTCACACTCTCAGGCAGAGTGATCTGGGTTCTTCTAGGTCACTGGGAAGTTGGAGCTTTGTCAACAAGACTCAGCACAGCAGCCAGTACCATCCTTGTTGTTCAGGGCACTGTATTAAGAGCACACCAGTTACACAAAGGCAGTGACTTCTCCTTAGGCTTTGAAGGAATTTCAAAAGGAGTATTGTACACGCCTGATCAATTTTGGGGGGGTTATTTTTCCCTGTTGCAAAGATAACCAAATTATTATATTTGTAGAAGTACTCCAACGTGTAAGAGATTTTTTCCCCTCTCTTGAAAAAGGTTGTGATACGTAGAAACCTCAAACTATCAGTTTGATCTGTTTAATTTGTTTTACACCTGGAAGTAGAGGATTTCTATTTTGTTGAGCTTACCCCTAGGTAGGAGTTGTCACAACAACAATCTAAGCATGCTTATGGGGGTTTTTTGCTGGTTATTCTGTTATGATGCTTTCTGACACACTGGCCCGCTATGTTTCCTTGGTGTATTTTATAATCACAGGTATGAGGAATTCACAGACTCAAGGATCTTGATCATTTGCTTTGCTGCTTCACTTAAAATTTCCTAAGGCCTGCAGTTTAAAATTTATCAGAGTATTAAAATGTATTACTGCACCATGTTCCACGGATCAGCATCACAAAGATTTAGCAGTTTTCCTCTTCAGGGCTTCCCAGTGTAATCTCACTTTCTTATTAGAAGCAAATCTGATGTGATATTTTCTTTCCAGCAAGCTTTGTCTTTAAAGGCCTGCAGTGCCCTTATTTATCCCATAGTTCTTTTTTTTAAACACGTTGTACTAATCTCATCCCTCCAAGTTGGCTGCCTGTAGTAGCTAAGAGTTCTTTCTGGCATCATCGAGTGATGGAGTCTTTACAGTTCACAGTGGAGTTCCAGGCAGTTGGTCAATGATATCCCAACTAATGTCTCTCCATGTCGAGGAAATGTGGAACCATGGGTAGCTGTTTGGTGGCTTCATTTTGACATCATCTACATAATTTTTAGCTGTAAAGAATATTTCCATCAAACAAACTCACTTCTTTGGTGTTCAGACAGATGAATGTGGTGGCACTGTGAGGTATGTTAAAGTAAGCTGTCATGCATTAGAATGACTGGTTGGCTGCACCAAGGCACATGTGCTGTAGGACTGCTCCAGAGGAGGAAGTCACAACATTTCTCTGACACTGACACGTAGGTGAGAGGAAATTAAATTCTGTCTTGTGTGTCAAGTGATCTAGACACCCTACAGCTGGAGGCAGGACATTGACAGAATCCATTTGTGTCCCTTGTCATTACAAACTGGAAATGGACCCAGTTGCTATGAATTTAGAGACACTTCCCTTTCCCAGAAGAATCTGGGATAGTACTGCTCAGTTTCTATTGCTGGTTGCTAGAGCATGAGCTGTAGTGGGATCTTTCTGTTCTGTTAGTTCTGAGGTTTTGTTGCTTGTTTGTTCTTTATGTTGTAGATCACATTACATCTTTTCACGAGGCCTGATGTGTTTCCTGGCTGTCAAGCTCTGACCAGTTGCAGACACTCCTGGTGTCATTGTTGCTGTGTTAGTGATCCAGCCTTTTGATTATAGACAGAATGTGGGGTTTGGTTAGTTCTGTGTGTGTTTGGCTTTTCTGTATGCAGTCCCAGTTACAAGCACAGGGAGGCTGAATCTGGATGTAATAACAAAGTCCCTATTTCAGTTAGGTTTAAAATTGGTGGAAAGCAACACCAGAACAAAATATTCCTGCATTCCACCAAATTTTTATAGTGAACAGCAATCATCCAGACTGATCAGAATGTAAAGCACTGACAGCTCTCCTGTCTTTAAGTGCACACTTTAGATTCTAACTGTAATGCTGAGGAGTTCTTATTTCTGCATCAAGCTTCTTGATTCCTGATTGAGGCTCATTAGTACATTGGTGGGTAGGAGTTGCAGACTGAGCCATGGTGAAGCTCGTGATGAATCTGTTGTTGAGTATAAACTGGACTGTCACTGAGCTGTTGGTTCTCTTTTAAGTTCCTATCACAAATTTTGGGTGTATTTATGTTGCAATAATGTTGATTTAGGCCACAATTTTTTAGTTGTTTTGGATGCTGCGAGTGATGAATTTTAAATATAATTTCAAAAGGAGTTATTTCTAATGTTTAGCTTATTGCTGCACTGTACTACACTCAGGTTGGGTGGTGAAACTCAAGGTAATAGGCTGGACTAGATGATCTCAGACCTCTTTTCAAGCTTCAGTAATTCTGTGATTCTGTAGTGCACCCTGTTTGGCCCAATTAGAGCCATTAAATTCACAGCTAAGGGTCAGTGCAGAGTTCCCACAGGTTCATTTGTAACCACCATTTTAGAACTGGATCCAGCATATATACCCTTGTGTGAAAATCATTGTGATATGGCTCCGCAGATCTGCTTAACTTCATCAGGAGCCTGCAAGAGTTTTAAAGCCCCTTTTGGTTTTTGTCAACTGAAAAATAAAAGGTAGTGCTGTCTAGATCAGCTTTTTAGAAACCCTTTTTGGGTTTTGCTGACAAACTATGATAGATGAGAGATGATATGTCAACCAGCAACTTTCCTTCCTTTCCCTGGGTAGGTAGTGGTTACCCTTACACGAATCAGCATTTGGCATTGGCTGCCATCCAGTCACGCTTGAAATAATAGAAAATAGAAACTAACTGCCATGGTGCAGTAGAATTATTCTGATGGCTTGTTTGGAATTTGCTGAGGAAAGAGATGAGTCAGAGATTGCTTTGAGGCTGCACATTTCAAAGCCACTAAAATAAACTTGAATGAAGATGACTTGAAAATGCACAGAGTCTGTTTTTCCTTACATGCTACAGCTGGAGTTTCATACCACAGGAGTTTTTTTCAGAATCCATTTCAGGTGGCATCTGCAGACCCATAAGGGACTACTTAGATCCACAAATGTATAAACAGAGCAGTAGGTATCAACAGCGGAAATTCTGGCTTTCTGGCTTCATGGTTAACATAACCAAAAAATACCAGATCTTAACCAAGAGGTAGCTGTCAAGAAGACTGAGTGTTATTGTGGTTCGGATTTGGACGTTGGTTTTACCCTTGTGTTTCACAAGGTGAGGTGTGATGAGAATTCCTCCTTCCAGATCTGTTTTATAGATAAGTCCAGATGCTTCAGGATAGTGAAGTTCCTGATGAGTACATTGAGAACAAAGCCAGCTTCTCTGTTTCTCTTTGAACCTTGGTGTTTAGATTAGCTGCTGCTGGTAGCTTCATAGAACAATTCACATGCCTCCTATGAGTATTCTCTGACATCGGAGAGCCCTGGTTTCATTACATCTAAGCAGACTCAGAACATTGGTCTTATCAATGCCAAAGCATTCCAGAAATGTGAGCAGATTTTTTCTTTCTTTTATTCTTCTTATAACTTTAGATACTTCTGTTATTTCATTTCATTTTACCCAGTTTGCCATCCTTTTTTGTTTGATGGCTGAAGATCAAGTCACAAACGTTGAACTCTTGTAATAACGCTTCATGATGCACAGGACAGTGACAATATGAAATAGAAGTTGTGTGTTAAAAACTGTGTTTTTTTTAGAAAAAACAGTGTACTGAAAACTTTAAACAGCAGACCAAATTATATTTAAATGATTCAACAATGATGGGTTTAAAACAGTAGAAATTAAAGTGAATTTCAACTGAAATAAGCCAAATAAAAAATAGTGGAAATGAACTGTGGTTAAGATGTGCAGCTTTAACATCTACCCCTTGGCTTGTAGAACTTGTTACATCTCTGAGCTGTGCAGTGACTGTAGACATCCTGTTGTTTGCAAGGTTCTGGCGGTTTTGTTAGGATGCAGGTTTGGGCCATCTGTAGCTTCTTTGGGCTGGTGACTTGCACTGGTTCAGTTTTTCCTTAGCTGCAGAGCATAGAAGGCAAGTGCCTCGGCATGGGAATTGTCACTGAGTACTTAATTTTTTCACCACAATCAACATTTATATCATTCTTTAGAAAAAAAACCCCATTAAAACTACTTTCTACATTGGTATTTCTTTGCCTGAAAAAAATATATGTGATGTGATGGGGAAACATTTTTGACCACTAATGGCAGACGTTTGGAGGTTTTTTTCGTCATTCTAATTAACGTCATGCTTTCAGTACAGCAGCTAAGCCTGTAATGTTGCCAATATATTGTGTAGAATCTGTGTAGAGTGTGTGTATTCATATCAAATTCAGTTGCACACACATGGAGGTGAGTGTGTATGTCATCAGTTTACACACACACAACCCTTTACACACTCCCTGGTGTTTTCCATCCCAGAGGCTCCTACACGTATGTAGCCCATATAGCACTTAACATTAAAGGGGAGCGAGCCTGGGGCGTTGTGCTGGTCTGACAACTGGCAAACGCCACCATTGAAAATGATTGGATTCAGATTGTTTTGACCTATTTAAATTTCCTACTAGCCCTTAGATAAATGCTTTTATAATGGGGGGGAAATGGATACATGATGGCTTGAATCTTCTTTCAATAAAATTCTAAGTTTCTCAGAGGATAATTCTAATTGAATTATAGAATGCCTTGAGAGTATCCTTGTATGTGGTTAGAGAAATATGAAGGGAAGCAAAGAGACTCTTGTGCAAGCCTATAATTCTGCTATATGAAGCCCCTAGCAATCATGTAATTATACTATAAATGCAGTTTGGGAGGAATGAAAGGTAGCATTTATATAAAACATTAAGAAAAATCAATTCATTGTATGAGAGGTGCTTTTTTATCTCAGTCAATCAAGCTTTTATTTTCTGCCCATGTAACATGCTTCCCTCCATCTTTGTCATGATGCTCTGGTCTGTTGGTGTAAACCTTGTGGTATGTGAGCAGCAGGTTTGCTTTTGGGAGCTTTTAGAATCTGGACACCAAAGTAGGGGTGGAACTAAGAGCACTGACCAATTATTTCTACTGGAGACAGTAGAGTTGGAGTTTTTTGTTTGTCTTTGCAGCCATTACTGTGGTTAGTGAGAGAGAAGTCCAGAAGATGGATGCTGACCCTCCTCTTGTGCAACACAAGTGAATTACAAGAGAGGACTGTGGACATTCTGTATCTCTGCCTGTTCTAGAGATTTCATCAGATTGCTTTATTTTCACAGAAATGAGTCTGAGAAACATTGATTAGCTAAGTGAACAAAAATTACAAACCAAGAGGAGTATTTGGCAACTGGATATGGAGGCAATTGTTAAATGAACACCAAGATGTCAGATGACAGAAGCAGAGAAGGGATTTAAAATTTATACAGGAGAAGCATTGTTTCTTAAGATTGGGAGATGAGGGAATTTGTGGAGTACGAACATCCCTGAACTATCAGATACTACAGTGGGTCCAGAGGAGGGCAAGGAGGCTAGGGAAGGGATTGGACAAAAGTCTGATGAAGAGAGACTGAGGGAGCTGAGGGTGTTCAGCCTGGAGAAGAGGAGATTCAGAGGGGGACCTTCTCCCTCTCTACAATTTCCTGAAGGGATGTTGTAGTTGGGGGGTGGGGGGTTGGGGTCCAGATGGTGTAAGTGGTGAATGAAATGATGCAGCTACACTGTAGAAACAAGGAAAATATTGCCTTGTTTTATTTATAGAAGTGTAGAATAGTTTGTTCAGAGCTGTGGATTTTGTGCGGATTTTGTGCGGGCTGCTTTAAAAAGCCCTTTCTCTCAGTGACTAACGGGTGGGTTTGGGTCTGTTTGGGGTTGTTTTCCAACCTCCATCTCAGAGGCACCCATTCGTTGATATATAGTGTTATTTCCAGCATCTTTCACATCACAAAAAGTGGTTTTGGGGTTGGTTTTTTTTGGTTTGTTTTGCTTGCTTTTTGCCACCTGAATCCTCTGTAGGACACAGATGATATATGATTGAAGAGTTTTAGAGAACTCTTTGATGTTATTTTTAAAATAATGATGAATGGGTTTAGACTGAAACAATTTTTTTCCTGTAAACTTGACAGCAACTGCAAAATCGACTGAAATTGTTCAGGTTTTGTTTTTTTCTCTCCCTATTCTGAAATACTACCTGTTCTGTTGTCCGCCCATAAAATGTTGGGTGTAGATCTAGATGCTGCCTACCAACCTACCTCCTCAGGACCTCTGTGCCACTTATAGGCTAGAAATGCCTTTGACATTATAATGTATGTCCAAGACCCATAATGTCATGGTGCTATCTTGAGCAGATTTTACTCCAGGCCCCTTCTGTAACTCAAATATAGAACGTAGATGTTGCCTTCTGCTCCCAAAATTGTGTCTCGGCCATTGATTTCTACCTGGCTTCTGTCTTAAATCCATTATTTATGTGTGCTTCAGTCTTGTAAATGCTGCTGAACCTTTTGCTGTGCCCGTGCCCTGTGGCTTACTGGTGAGGAGGGAATGGTGCATGTTGGGACATTCACATGTGGTGTAAAAAGGGGAAGATTTGGGGTTTTATTCCTCTTTGAAAATTCTTCTAGGCTTGAGGCTAATCAAGGTGTGGTGCTTCTAAACTGCCTCTACTTCGAAGCTTTCGTTTCAAAGGAAAATTCTTTCTGCTGGATTTCTGAACATTTAAATTGCTAGTCAGACTTTCTGGTTAAGAGCTTTGGAGAGGAATGTAGATAATATTTTAGATAAGTTCCTTATACCTTGCATCTTACTGTGGATTCTGTTCTCTATGGTATTTCTAATTTAAAAAGAATCAGTAGTAAGGATAAAGCAATGTAATCAAGTACTTACTGTCTCAGGCTCTTATGTTTGAGGAGCTAATTTGCTAGCCCAGTTTCAATCAGGCTCTATGACACGGTCTTAGACCTATTCTTATTTGAACGCTAGAGCTTTGCTTTCTCTGCTTGTCCTAGTGTCACAAAGCAGTTGGATGCTGTGGGATATTAAAATGCCTTTCATTTTAGGGGTGTCCTCCCAACTCTTTTAGCTTGCAGTTCTTCAAAGTTTATTTTTAAGGATTTTTGATATGCAAATTGTTCATAGGAAAATGAAAACAAAGCTCTTTTCATTACACTTTTAAGGCTATTTCAATTGATGTCTGAAGTCAAGACAAGTACTATTCCCAGTCAGCTGTTCTAGTGATGTAGACATTAGTCCTTATGACCTACAGGTATTTTGTCAGACTCTGAAAATACCATCTTTAAGTTTTTAAATGAATGATTCCGTGAAGTGTTACTGCTCTTATCAGTGGATTTTGTGTCTGTAGGTGTCTAAATTTTTTGTAAAATTCTTCTTCCTGTAAAGTTTGAGCTGTGTGGCCAGGTACATGTGTCTCCATGACTTCCAGGTCATTGTATTTGAACAGTGCATTTGTCTCTCATTTCTTGGTGCTTGTTGTGGAGAAGCCAATGGAAATGGCAGCAGTTGATGAAGCCTATTTTGTATTTCCACATGTGATACCTCCAGGTCTTATTGAAGCAGGTAAGGTATTTGTTCCTGAAGATTTTGACAGGAATGGCGGCACTGCTGGATTTGATACAGTGGTGACTCCCTGCAGAAAGGGTTCCGAGGTTACTCATTGTTTTTCTGATTACTCTGTCAGTAAATGCACACGTTCTGCTATGCTCTGGGCTAGGGTGTAAACCTACTGACAGTCCTGAATTGCAATTCAGATAGGTTTGCACTGGGACCTCTGCTGTTTGTAGAGGTATCAGTGATGCAGACAGTGTGATACAGATCAGTGATATAGACACTGCATCAGCAGTGGCACATGACTGCAAGGTAAGTGGCGCTGTCAATAAGCTGCAGAGATTGAAGGTCATCCAGAAGGACCTAGACAAGCCGGAGAGCTGGGCCGAGGTGAACCTCATGGGGTTAAAAAAGGCGAAGTGCAGGGGCCCGCCCCTGGGTCAGAACAGTCCTCACTATTAATACAGGCTGGGGGGAGGAGGGGATAGAAAGTAGCCCTGAGACAAAGGACTTGGGGTACTGGTGGATGGGAAGCTGGACAGGAGCAGACAGTGTACACATGCAGCCCACAAGGCCCATCGTGTCCTGGGATGCATCAGAAGTTGTGTAGCCAGCAGATTAAGAGAGAGCTGTCTGTCCCTCTACTCTGCTCTGGTTGAGACCCCACCTGGAGTCCTGCATCCAGTTCTGGAACCCTCAGAACAGGAAGGACAGGGACCTGATGGAGCAGGTCCAGAGGAGACTATGAAAACGATCAGGGAGCCGGAGCCTCTCTGCTATGAGGATAGGCTGAGGGAGGTGGGGTTGCTCAGCCTAGAGAAGGCTTTGTGGGGGACCTGATAGCAACCTTCCAGTACCTGTGAAGGGGGCTACAAGAAGGCTGTGGAGGGACTGTTTACGAAGGCCTGGGGTGATAGGATGACGGGCAGTGGTTTCACATTGGAGAAGGGCAGAGTGAAATGGGCTTTTAGGAAGAAGTTCTTCAGCAGGAGGGAGGTTGAGCACTGGAACAGGTTGCCCAGAGAGGTGGTTGAGGTCCCATTCCTGGAGCTGTTCCGGGTGAAGCTGGGCAAAGCTCTGTGCAGTCTGATCTAGCTGAGTATGTCCCCGCTTCCTGCAGGAGCGTTGAACTAGATGACTTTTGGGGGTCCCTTCCAATCTGGGCCAGTCTGTGATTCTATGTCTGCTCTAGGATGAAAGCTCTCACACACTGTCTTTCTGTGTAGTCACACTGTCAGAAATAATATTTTCCAACAGACTGAGGTATTTTTCCCTGGTTTGCATTGTGCTTGCACTCTCCTGAAGTAGCAAGTTTTCAGACGTAAGAGAGAGGCTTTAATTGCTGTTATTCTTGAATGTTTGTGCTCGTTTAGTTTAATCCCAGTGAATTTGTCCCCAGTCCTTGAGCAGGCACGTTGTGAATCTATTTTTGAATGTGCAGGTTTGGGCCCAACTTAGATGATGCTGTTTACTGGAAAGGCTGGTTGAGAGAAGAGGAAATTGTCAGCCTAATGACTTATAAAAGGTTTTCCGTGCTATTTATTCTAGATTGGCAAACTCTGCTGAGTTCAGATACATTTAAAAGAACTCAGAAAGAGCAGAGTGCATATTAAAATTACTGTTGTAAGGAAAAAGCTCTAAATTGTTTTGTAAATGTAATTCACTAGGAATGATTTCTTACTCAGAAATCACAGATTACTCCTGTCTTACTATGCTGGAGGTTTCTCTGATAAAATGTTGACGTAACAATGACGGGAGCTATTCTGGACTCTTCTGAAGATGCAGATCTTGAATTCTCAGTAGCAATTGACACAGATCAGCAGTAGCCACTGGTTCATACAGGATCAGTGAAGGGAAAATGACTTGGAGTTTCCCTTGTGGTAATATAGACAGAAAGGGGAAAAATCAGTAAAAAAAATAAAGGATGTTAATCTTAGTGAGGGTTTAGCTTTGTAGTAGAACAGCTGCTTGAAAAGGATTAAGAGCAAGAGGTGCAATATTTGTCACTGATGCTAAAAAGTTTAGTATCAGGCATTTAGGTCATGGAAAAATCAAACAAGCTGTGGATTGATGCAGCTGTGTGTGTGACTTCAAACCACAGATGATCTGAATGACTTATTGGTCTAAGAGCTCTTAAAGAAGCAGGGAGAAGGGGGTGTTAAAGCAGTTCATACATAATTCATTGTAGAAAGATGAATTTGCCAAAGCATTCAGTGTTTATATACATAACACAGCACACGCAATAAGACTTCTAAGCTGAAGCTGAGCTTTTCAACATTTTTCTTGCTCAAGATCCCAGGAGATATTTCATTTACTTTGCTCTTTTTAGATGCTCTTAAATGTAAATAAGTGTGTGATGCATATTCTAGATCTCAGCTTGCAGAAGAGACTGTTCTGAACTGTGCAGTTCTGATCTAGGGAGACATTTGGACTCTCATTTCACTTTTTATTTGGTTTGTGGGGGTCTCAGGTTGAATTTATAGCTCAATGGAAAATGGAACCACCTTGTCTTGATTAATAGTGAACTTCTCTACAGAGGAGTAGTTGAGAATCCTCACCCAACAACAGCAGATCAGACATCAATAAACGGGAAGGGTATTTATAATTATTATAATGCTATTTATTATAGTTATTTATCCTTTTCACTGTCCATTTCTCAGTCAGTATTACTTTCTGTATAAGTAGTGTAAGTACAGTATCACAAGAGAAGCCTTAGCATTGATTGCACACCCTGTCACTCAGACTCTTTACTGATTTGGTTTGTACTTTAATTTTTTAATGTGCCTTGATGTATTTTGTGGTGTTGCCAGGACATGAGAGAAGCCACTTTGATTACATTGCCTGTGATAATCATAAGGACTTTCTCTTGAGAAGGTGTGGTTTATTTAGTGTTTATGAAGGTATTGCCTGGCATTTGTCAACAACTCATTTAAACTCAATCCACTAATAGCTTCCCTGTCCTCCAAATCTAACATGTAACTCATCTATGAAAGCATTGTTGCCAGAAGCATCTGCTCTTGTAAGCGTAAACCAGCAAGCACACCCATATGTTGTTTTTATCTTAATAATACAGTTTTGGGGTGTGTTGTTTGTGCTGGTTTTGGCTAGGACAGTGTTAATTTTCTCCAGAGTAGCTGATGTGGGGCTGTGGATTGGGTATTTGCTGATAGCAGGGCTTGTAAAACTGGAATGGTTGTGTCCATTTTGGGCCTGATGTATAACATCCACAGTAACTAGATTAGAACAGACTGTGTGGTCAAGAAGTGAAGCTGAAACCATTACCATGTCTGTAGAAAACTTTTTGATGTAATTGGAAGCTAATTCTGTGAAGCACAGAAATTCGGGGGTTGGAGGGAACTTCTGAAGATCATCTAGAGCAACTCCCCCTGAATGAAACAGCTCCATCCTAAATGATACTTGTTGCTTTCCAAAAACCCACTTTCTGCTGTAACCTTCCCACACTGAAGACCTGAAAGAGCTCAAAATAACAAGTTATTTCAGTATTTTTTCCCTTCATCTGAAATACTGGATTTGATATTTCCAATGCAGGCAGAAGGTTGAAGTTTTTCCTTTCTTTGGGTCAAATAAGCTCACTTGACAGCTAGAGATGTTGCTTGATTAACTTTTTTCTAAAAAAAAAAAAGGAAGATTTTCAAGTGCCCTGTTCCTCCAAATAGAGCTGGGGGAAGGGGAGAAGTTCTTGTTTTGTACCTGCTTCATAATTGAAGGAATAAAGGCCCAAACTGTGAGCTTAGAAAGCATTCCTGTTACTTCCTACTGAGAGGCTGGCAGGGGTAAATTCAAGTGTTTGGTGCCTCATTCAGTACTTGCTGCTTTTGCTGTTGGGTTTGGGACAACTGGATTAATGGTTGGACTTGATGATCTTAAAGGTCTTTTCCAACCTAAATGATTCTGTGATTCTTCCTAGAAGGTTTCCCACCCTGTCTGAATTTATTTGTTTTAAGTGATTTATACCCAGTGCACCACATTGCTAAGTGATGAGCTACCACAACTAGAAACATCACTTTCAAGTAGTCCCTTCTGGGAATGAGAAATCCTGAGGAATGCTGAAGCTGGGGACTGTATTGCCCAGGCATCAATGCCTATCTGTGAGATTTGCTGTTGATGATTGATTGGACTGAAGTTGGTGTATTCTTCAATGTTTCCTGTGTTTCATCTTGCCTGAACCCGGCTTCAGATTGACCCTCCAGTTCTGATTTCAAAATGTTACACAGCTGTGGGGTTTGGGATGCCTTTATGATTACACAAGATAAATACAACCTCAGCTTCAATGCTGTGTGATGCTGTTTCTGTATTGCTGGGAATACAAATGGAGAGTCTGTATCTTTGCCAGTGCTCTGAGGAGAGGCTGGCACTTCTGAGATTGCTTTTTACACCTTTACTTGCTGTAGATGCCTTCAAAATGGACTTAGATGACTCCAATACCGTTCTCTGGCTTTTTACTATCCCTCTGATCCACAATGCTCAATGCTGTAGGGAAGTCTGGGAGTCCGGGAACAGCTGTCTGCTCACAGTTCAGCACTCTTTTTGAGGCTGATTTGTTTCCTCCTGCCTTGAGCACAATCTTGACCTTACTGTGCTCTAGGAGAGTAGCTGGTCATCACGCTTTGCAGCAGCAGATTGGTATCAGAAAAGTGGTCAGAAACATCCAGAATGCACTGATACTGCCTTCAGTATTGGTTCATATTAGTCCAATCAGCTACAAAACACATTGGTCATGTCCAGCCAATTTTGTGGTGTTTTGTTTTAATGTGGAAAGATACATCCTTATGACAAGTTTTGCCAGAACCTTTGTAATCAGTGAAACTTAGGTGCAGTTCTCCACTCTACAAGGTCAAGGTTGAGTTGAGAAGGGAATTGAGGTCCTGTAGCTCTTGCTGCCCTCTGCAGAAGAAACTCGAATGGTGAGCACTCAGGGGCAGCTGTTCAGCTGGGCTCTGCAAAAGCCAGGCCAGGTTGTCACTCTGGCACCTGACAATGTCTTCACATCTGTATCTGCTTCAGACTTCTTTCTGATTAAATTACTGTGAAGAAAAACCAGAGTGTCTTTCATGTCTGCACCTTCTTTCAACTATCAGTCAAAATAACTGGGTGGAAAAAAGAGTTGAATGTTATATTTTACCTTTACTTGTCTGATCAAGCCCAGGACCAAGGCTTTTAGTGTAGGGGCAGTGAATAGAGGGGAATCTTGAACTGTCAGGTGGTGATTACATTTTCTGTGTTGTCTCGTAGCTTTTCTGCTATGTGGTAGGAAATAGCAATCACATTTCCACTCCAGTGGTACCTGCAAGTCAACAGTGCCTCTGGGATCTTCCACTGTGAAAGGTGTCATATAAATGTAAGGTAATAATATAATCTTTATTATCAATTAAACTTTTAGTGCTCTGACAATCTGGCATGCAAGGTGCATTGAATGAACTCTAGCTGTGACTCTTGCTAAATACTATATAAAAGCAGATCTTGCTGGCCTAATCAAATTGAAAAGGAACAAGAGGGCAACTTGGTTGTGTCAGGATAAAATCAGTTAATAGGGTCTACACAGAAATCTTGTCCTCTTCTTTTCTCTTTCTTTTTTTGTTGTCCCTCCAAGAGATTTGTCACTGTTAGCAAAATCTAAGCTGGCACATCCTTTATCTCCAGGGGTTTTCTCTTGCAAGACTGTCGATGGCATTTTTGTTAGACATTATACTGGAGTTCACATTGGAAATGCTGTGTGCTGTTGCAAGAATTTAAGATTTCATTTGGTTCGAGTAAGTCTGCCCTCTCCCCCCCTTCCCACCAGGGATGTGCTATTTTAGGATGATTCTACTTCACACATCTATTTTGGTTCAAGATGTTATAATTAATGTTTTATTTCCAGAGCAGTTCTCCATTCCTGGGGTGTGAGTAGCTCAAGCATATTTTTAGGACTTCAATGGATTTTAAATGAGACTTGACCACACCATAGTCTCTGTCAGTAGTATTCAGTATACCTGTGATGGTTTGGATGGGATTGTTTAGCATCAACTAGGTTAACTTACTGGGTAAGTTAACTTACTGGGTAAGTTAACCTCCCCCTGGCTTTTAGCAGGTAGGGGAGGCAGTTTTACACACAGTACTGATACCTTTCTGATTAGAGGTGACTATGCAACAGCAAAGGGGTGAGTGAATCAGCATTCCATGCATCATTTCTAATGTCTAGTAATGTTTCTGGGGGAAAAAAGACTCTACATTGTTCAGTATAGCATAGCCAAGATATATTTGTTAGAACTGTTTTATACTGTTTTAACTGTATCTTCCTGGGACTTTCCCTTCTGCACTTCATATATTTGAAGAACAGTTTCTATTTTTCTCTTTATAAAATTAAAGAAGCTGTGCAAATCAAGATTTTTCCACCCAGGAGTATTTTCCAAAGCAAACTCTGTTGGGGTCTGACATGTTACTAGGCTACGGAAGGAGTTTTCTGTCTGTAAAGTAAACTGTGTGTGGAAGTGTTTTGTCCGTCTTCTCCCCACCCTTGTAGGAATGAAGACTTTAGCATATCTGGATCTCTCTGGAAAATAAAAATACTTTAATATATTGAGGTTTGTTTTTTTAAAAAGTGTAAATTACTGTCATCCTTTTGCCAGAGCACCTCATGAGCATCTTCAGATGGATAGATGACAGAGCTGCCAAGTGGCACAATAGTGTATACCTTTTGAGGTAAATAAAGAGAAAAAGCCACAGCCAACACTGGTAAGGTTATGTAAATTTACAGCTCACTTAGAAAACTATGAATTCTCCTGTAAACCAATGACTAGATTATTGACACCACATGCATGGTGGTGTCAAGAGCAGGAGGCTCTTCCTCTGTGAAGGTTTTGCATAGGGGGATATTTTAGTTCTTCTGTGGTGCTCATCACTGAATTCCATGTAGTTCTCAGTGACTTTCTGCTTCGGTACTAGCAATTGTTTTATAACTGGATAGTGTATAATTGTTATAATGATAGTAATAACATGGGAAGAAATAAGATAAATAGGATGGGGAAATGTGCCTAAGCATATAGTGAATTTACTAGGACTTAATGACTGATAAACCTGTTAGGCTTGCCTTAAATAACACTGTTGACCTCTTCTCCCTAGGGACTAGTGATAGGACAAGAGGAAATGGGGTCAGGTGGTGCTAGGGGAGGTTCAGATCAGATCTTATGAAAAACTTCTTCCCAGAAAGAGTGGGGAGGCCTTGGAACAGGCTGCTCAGGGAAGGGGTGGAGGCGGGGTTCAACAAATGGGCAGACATGGTGTTTCAGGAGATGGGTTAGTGGTTGGGGATTGTAGGGCAGATGGTTAGACTTGATCTTGCAGGTATTTTCCAACCTTGATGATTCTGTGATTCCAAGAAATTACTGCATGTTTTCTGTAAGTCCCACTGATAGCTTCCTGGTAAGGTGTGAGAAGGCAGGTTGCTCTGCCAATACTGTGATGTTCAGATACATGAGTGGAACACAAATATGTCTATGTGAGGAAAATATAGATGAGGGTTGTATTCTGCATACTGATTTTGGCATGGTGTTTGGCCTACGAGGCAGTAAATGAATAAACAAATGACCAGATGAAACAATATCAATCTGAATGGATTCCCCGAGGAATAAGAATTTTGCAGTCTAACTGCAAAAAAACTCCTATGGTTTCCCTGTGACAAATGTATCTTACCCAAGCTTACTGCAGCACCAAGGGTATGTGTTTGCCTTTCCAATGCAGAGTGGTGGATTGCAGTCCTAGAGACATCATTTTTCATCATCTGAAAACATGAAAATAACTCCAGTAAGCACGACAGACTGATTTACTGTTATTGAAACGCTGCCATCTCAGGATGCGCATCATGTACATCCATGCTTGAAAAACAAATGAATAAAAAGGAAAGGCGAGAGAAGAAGGAAAGACATAAAGATGGAAGTATTTTACAGAATCACAAAAAGTTAGGGTTTGGAAGGGACCTTGAATGATCATCCAGTCAAATCTCTTGCCAAAGCAGAATCCATTAGATGGCACAAAGCTGTGTTCAGGTGGGTTTTGAACGTCTTCAGAGCAGGAGGCTCTACAGTTTTTCGGGGCAGCCTGTGCCAGGGCTCTGTCACCCACACAGTGAAAAAGTTTCTCCTTATGTTCATGTGGCACTTCCTCTGCTCCAGCTTATGCCCACTGCCCTTTGTCCTATCACTAGACACCCCTTGCTCCATCTTCCTGGCACTCACCATTTCCATGTTTATAAACATTCACAGAGTTACACCTCAGTCTCCTTTTCTCCAGCTGAAAAAACCCAGCTTCACTCCCTTCATCATCTTTGTGGCTCTGCGCTGGGCTCTTTCCAGCAGTTCCGTGTCCTTCTGGAGCTGAGGGGCTCAAAACCAAATAAATTTTAAACCAAGCATTTCTCACCAGATGGAGAGTGGTTGAGAAGATCATTGATGATTACTGTCCCTCTGTTTTAAATCTGGCTGACAGTGTTGCTCCTGCATGTGCATATATGTAGTTTGAGTGTTAATTGTTTGACTTAAAGATGATTTCATTATCAATGAAAACACACATTGATTTTGTTGATTTTAATAATACTGCCATTCCCATTTCAGTCTTGGGGCCATGCAAAGAGAGCCCTTCAGATTAGCAAACCTGGGCTGTGGGTCTACATATAGAATCACAGAATGTTTGGGTTGGAAGGGACCTTCAGAGCTCATCTAGTCCCTTCCCCCCTGCAGTGAGCAAGGACGTCTTCAATAGAGCAGGCTGCCCAGAGCCCTGTCCTGCCTGACCTGGAATTTTTCCAGGGAAACCCGTGTGTGTGTATTGAGGCTTATCAGTATTTATGTATGGAATTTATGAGTTTGTAGATGTTTTTAGATGTTAGTCCTGATGGGTTTTAAGTATCCTCATAATTTGAAGGAGTTTAATGTTATCCAAGTAATCTGTAAATCTCTTTCATTTATGCTCCTCTTTAATCGTATTTGAACCTAGCCAGCGTATGACATTGCTGTTAAGCTGAAAATTAATGGAGTATCCAAAGAGATGTCATAGAATCGTGGAAGATTTTAGGTTGGAAGAGACCTCCGAGATCATCTGGTTCCAACCCCCATGTATAGGCAAGGAGACCTCTCACCAGACCAGGATGCCCAAAGCCCCATCCAGATTGCCCTTGGACACTTCCAGGAAGGGGACATCTACAACTTTTCTGGGCAACAGAAAAAGCTGCCTTCTCTACTCTGTTGTAACTATGGTATCAGAAACATATATATATATATGTCCAATATAACTTTTTCATGTCCTTTCCTTACTCCCCTAGAAAAAGATGTATCAAAAGTTCTACAGCTTTCCTCTTGTGCTGACAACCAAATTCATGTCTTATCAGCTGAGAATACCTGTTTGGGTTTTGCTGTGCTTTAAAAATAAATAAATAAATCCTCTGCTGAAAAGAGAGATGAATGTAGTTTAGCAAATAACAAAAGACTATCTGTGTGTGTTGAGCTGCTATCTCATATAATCTGGTCTCTTTGAAGGTTTAGCTTTTCTCTGTAGACCAACAGCATATGTAGAACTGGAGCTGTAGTAGCATTAGGCTGTCCAGCACTGTTCATGTTTGGTGTGATAGAAGTTTTCAAGTGTGTGTTTGCAAAATGAATCAATTAGTCATAGAATCATGATGGATGGAAAGGCTCGCCAGGATCAAGTCCAGCCCTCATTCCAAGATCTATACCATGGCCTCAAGTGCTCTATCTACTTGGTTTTTAAACACCTCTAGGAATGGTGACTCTACCACCTCCCTGGGCAACCTGCTCTAGGGTCCAACCACTCATTCAGTAAATAACTTCTAAGATCCAATTTAAACCTCCCCTGATGCAGCTTGAGGCCATTTCCCCTCATCCTGTCACCTCAATGTCCTTCTTATACTGTGGTGCTCAAAACTGGACCCAGCACTTAAGGTGCGATCTCATGAGTGCCAAGTACAGGGGCACCATCCCCTCCCTACTCCTGTTGGTTACACCTTTTCTGCTCCAGGCTAGGATGCTATTGGCCTTCTTGGCCACCTGGGCACACTGCTGGCTCCTGTTCAGCCAGCTGTCAACCAACAGTCCCAGATTCTTTTCCTCCAGGCAGCTCTCCAGCCACTCTTCCCCAAGCCTGTAGCACTACTGGGGGTTGTTGTGACCCAAGTGCATGACCCAGCACATAGCTTTGTTAAACCTCATCCCATTGGCCCTCAACTGTGCTTGGTGGCAACTGTCTGTTCTCAAGGTACCTGAGCTTTGAGAGACCTCTGGTTTTGCTGGCTCTGGTGGCTGCCATGCCGTCTAAATGGTGACATTTGCCACTTGACTGCAGCTGCCAGTTAAGGCAGATTCTAGGATTCTAGTTTTGATTAGCGGTGGTGGCTTTCCTTGAGCGAATCACATACCCTGGCTGTAGCACAGGAGCTTTTCCCTTAACAGTTTTACATTTTTCCTCCTAGACATACTGGTTTGGGATGTGAGACAACACAAGATGCACAGAACAATAACCAGCTGTGAAGTTCTCCTTCCGGAAGTGGGGCTTTTTCCTCAGCACCCTGCAGTACAGTGTGTTTGTGATGACAAATGAGCAAATGGTTCCACACACCTTAAATTCCCCAAGTGTCCTAGCAGCCAGTGGGCATCACAAGGGGCAGGAGCAACAAGTCAGTCTTTTTGCAGAATGTTTTGTTCCCCGGGAAGCAGCCTTGTCATCCAACCCACAGCAAAAGGAAGTATTTGCCTTTTAGTTCTGGTAGCAGGCTGTCAGGGAGAATGACTAAAATGATTTAAAGTGTGACAAAAATCCCTGTGCGTGTCACAGAAGAAGCATGAGATTCAGGTAATTTTGGCTTGTATGTGGTTGGAAAATGGAGTCAGGCCTCAGTGAGACCAAAATGAAGCAACATGTGTTGTAGTCAGGTGGGGGTCAGGCTCTTCTCCCAGGCAACCAGCACCAAGATGAAAGGGCAGGGCCTGAAGCTGCGCCAGGGGAGGGTTAGGTTGGATATTAGAAAGCCCTTCCTCACAGAAAGAGTGATCAGAACCTGGAACGGACTGCCCAGGGCAGTGGTGGAGTCCACGTCCCTAGAGGTGTTTAAGGACAGACTGGCTGTTGCCCTTGGTGGCCCTGGTCTGGCTGTTGTGGTGATGTTGGGTCATGGGCTGCTGGGCTGGATGAGGTCAGAGTGCTTTTCCAGCCTCAGCAATTCTGTGTGCAGTAGCAGGCGTGTACATAATTACCAGTGCTTCCTGTGCTACACATAACCGTGTTGCCACCTATTGATAGAAATCCAAACTTCGCATAGATGTTTGGAATGTTTCTTTCCCAATACAGCTCAGGTCTCCTCCTTCTGGTGAGACTGGCAAAGCAAACGTGTGCTGTTTGGAGAAGAGCTCTTCGGAGGTTCTGATCATACCATGGGGTGCTGCTCAGAAACCTGGAATGAGAAGCATCACCAAAGGAATCTAAAGCTGCTGATGCTTTTATGTAACTTGGA
The DNA here is from genome assembly GCA_013397515.1 of Upupa epops. Taxonomy (NCBI): domain Eukaryota; kingdom Metazoa; phylum Chordata; class Aves; order Bucerotiformes; family Upupidae; genus Upupa; species Upupa epops. The sequence goes on from VZRI01002836.1 coordinate 22,348, forward strand.
TGTGTAATCCCATTGTCAGTGGCAGCTCTTTGATGAACCAAGCAGTGAGGGTGTCTAGTGTCAACATTTCAAGCTCATCTGTGATTTTCAAGGGGGTAAAATGAGCAGTGGAATAAGAAAGTTAAGGAAATTGAGGCAGCATTTATAAAGGATTCAGAGTTAAGTTATCCTCTATGATTTGTACCAAAGAGGTGATGCAGTTTTATTTAGAAAATAAATAAATATCCTTTATCATGAAATCTGATACACTGGTGGAGGGAAGTGAGTAGCATTTAGAGAATATGAAGCTGTTTAATTTACTTTTCTGCTTGAAAAGACCAGTTTGTTCCAAAGAAAAATTATTTTGTTCTTGGAAAACAAATGGAAATTAATCAGAAGTTGTCCAATCTGTACGCCAGGAAAAATGAATGGGAAGATGTGAGTGCTGATTTTGAGCTGGAGAAAAAGAATTGACCAATGACAGACTGTTTGCGTGCCTAGATATAATAAGACAGATCTCACGTGCAGTATATAGCTTACTGGGTGCCAATACGTGTCACCTCGTAAACAATTAACACTTATGCTAAATCAGTGCTCCTTTCAATATTTATCGGTATTACCTCATGGATAAGCATCCGCATTTGGGATGTGGGCTGTAAAGTAGACAGTGCTTTGTTTTCCCTGACACACACTGGGTATTTTCCTGAATATGGCTTTGCTGCAAGTTAATCCATCCTGAGATGTCTGGGTGACATCTGAGTGATTGTCACCCCTGAGGTCCTGATGTGGGTCATCCTGAAAAGCACAACATGGATTTGGCCACTTGAGGAGACAAGCTACAGGGAGGAATGTTCTCCTGTTTCTTTGCAGGGGAGTTCCTTGGGGAATCCTTAAGATTTCTGTCTACGTGTAAACCTTCCACTCCTGTACCACATAGGTGATTTGTACATAGGAGGCAAGCCTGGTGCATCTGAGTAAGGTGGGCCCTGACCTGACTACAACCTTTCTACAACCCCTTGAAGTGAGAGAGAAAGTCCTCTCTGAGTCTCCTCCAGGCTAAGTGCAATTAGGTATAATTTTGTGTATTTGTTACAGAAGAGATCTGTCAATTTGAGCTAATCTAAAATGACCCAAACCTTTATTTCTACGACAAGTGCTGTACAGTAGAGTAACATGGTGATTATGATAGGGAAGTGCAGTGTCATAGCTGCAGCAAAGTTAAATTCCATGGCACAGTTTTAATTTCTCCTTGTAGTTGTGAACTGTTATAGAGATATCAGTGTGTCCAAATCAGCCACTCACAAGAACTGCATGGCCTTATCAGCTCTTGACAAATGAGAGAAAGATAGGAAACATATGCATGGCTTGTTCATTCTGCTAACTGTATGTGTTCATCCAGGCTTTGCTGACAGGCAAATGTACCCCGTGATATTAGACTATGGGGATGACCTTTGCAAATGAGGCAGTCTCAGTTCCATCACATGTGGGCTACACTGAACCTGCTTCTAATGAAATGGTATGTGCAAATGGCTGTTCAGTCCCATTGCTTTCACTGGGCACAAAGGAGAAGTAGTGTATTGAAAGCAGTCTTACATTTCATTCACATCAAGTAATTCCAGGAATAGATAACATGGCAAGAATTTTTTGTTTGGACATTGATACTATTATTGTAGCCTTTTCTTTTGGGTTGTGGAAGGAGGAGCACAGGAACCTTGACTCTTGTATGCCTAGAAATTGCTAAGACTGCTAAAGCCCCTTGTTTGAGAGTTTGATGCTGTTTATTAGGAATGGCCAGTCTTATCGTAGAATCATCATCTTCTCTAAAAATAAACATCTAGAAAGAATTTGGTTGATTCAAATGTGTATGTTGAAGTACTCTAAGGCAGTGGGGACACTTAACATACCTGGTGAGATGCGAGAGATGGCTTTTCGTGTAATTACAAAGTTGTCACCATAAATCCTCAGCCCTTTAACAGAACAATGTTCACACCTCAGTGTAGTATCAGCAGTCTCTCAGCCAGAAAACCCTTCTATCAAGTGAAAGTAAAGGGCTTATGATACCTTCAGGATGGAAGGTGAGCTGCAGAAAGGAGACAAAACCACAGGAGAAGCAGAGTGCCTGTGGTTCTGAAATTGTGGGGTTTATGTTAATTCCTAGTCCAAGAAGCTGTTGTAAGAAGAAAGAAATTTGATATATTTCGCATCTTGTTTAACTCTCCTGTTTCAAATGAGAATGAATTGAAATACCTACAGAAATATGTTTGTTGTGAGAAAAAGGATTTAACATGGCAACAACTGCAGCCCTTGATAGCTTTGCTTCAAGGTCATGCGGAAGTCTTTATTAGATTGAGTGAAGATATTTGTTTCTTCTACCAAAATGATAGGTTTAGTGTCTTGCAAAGGAATATTTGATAGAACTGCTTTATATCGTATTATCTACTTGTGGATTAAGCTTGCTGAGCTGCTGGAAAACGTTGTGGTAGTCCAGAGTTCACAACCTTAATCTGATTAGGCTGTTTCTGATGATTAACTTGGAGTTATTTATTTATTTCTTTTAAATCTGGGAGACCATAACTTCTTAGAAATCTGTGCATCTCTGCTGAGATCAACCTAATCCTGCTAAAAGAACTCTGCATTACAAAATCTAAACTGACTGTGGAGTTCAATGCTTAGTGTGACTCCATCAGCAATAATCCTGCATTGGTCAGGAATGAAATCAAGTGGATGCTGCACTGGAAAAGCTGACAGTTGGGAGCACTGTTCTTCATCTCTTTAGCTACGTGTTTTACAATAATATGGACCTGCTGAGAAGGACCCACATGAGACAGGCCGTGCAGTAACAGTATCCTGATGTTAACGACCCTGTCCATGGAGACCAGGTAGTGTTAGGATTCTGTGCGTTGTATCATCATTACTTTCCCATTTCCTGAACTGGATGGTGTGCTCCTCTTTTTACCTGACTCTTAAGTGTTCCAGAGAACTTTTCACATGTGTATTTATTACTGCAATTTCAAGATTTCAGTGTAAATGTGGAAATTGAGATTGAGCACCCATCAGCTAAAATCTGAACTAATACTTCTAAAGTCAGCCACCCAGACCACTGAATGCATTGCTCTCTTATCCTGTCAGCACATGCATTTAGGGTTGTGATTATGAACACCAGTATCCTTTATAGATGGATTTTCAGAGTTTATGTGGTAATAAAAACGTGTTCTGTGTAAAGTTTGTGTTGTTTCTTTTGATGTAAAGAGCTGCTTGATCATTATTGAACATTCATTGAGCACTTTCCCTAACCATTTGACATAGAAAACGATTATCAGATGAGATTAGCAAGTGGAAATTTAGTAGATAAACACATGGTCCTCATTAATTTCAGTCTTTAACTTTCAGTAAATATGATCATGTCGATTACATTTTAGATTTCAGCCATGATACTTATGTTCTCTGAATTCAATTTCCTGTGTTTTCTTTTATGTTGAAAGTCATCGGGGAGAAAAATTTACTCAGACTTTTGGTCAACTGATTAATTTTGGGATCAGTGTGCACCAATATTTGGATGTTCCCCAGAAAAACGAATGAATTCTTCACTCACTTGTTAACATTTTCTGTATCACACTCTTTCACTAAAATCCTAACTGCCCCTTTGGTTCTTCTGAATAGGAAAATGAGGGTTTTTAATTCGAAACTCACCTAATGCAGTTTGTTATAGGAATTCCTTTCAGCACCTAAATATGGCTTAGAATGGCTTCAAGCCAGATAGTTGTAGTTCAGCTTTGAAACACCTGTGGATGCAAAATGGACCCTCTCAAGCTGCTAATAAGACCCTTTTAATATATATATATATACTGGTTGTCTTAGCTCTGTTATTTGATCTTCAAAGAAGAAATCATAGAATCGCACTGCTAAATGCATCAAGTTTGATTCAGAACTGAACTGTTGCTGCCATGTGTCAATGCAGTTCCCAATGACTTGTAGAGGAATGCAGGAGCAAAATCACACAAAACACAGAAACATTTAGGTTGGAAAAGACCTCTAAGATCACCAAGTCCAACCTTTAACCATATTCCTGTATTTATCACCCCTAAACCAGATCTCTAAACACCTAATTTAGATGACTTTTAAAAACTCCTTCCAGTGCTTTACAACCCTCTCAGACAAAAAGTTTTCCTTATGTCCAGCCTAACCCTCTCTTGATGCAGCTTCAGGCTGTTCCCTCTGTCATTGTTTACTTATGAGAAGAGGCCAGCACCTACCATTCTACAACACCCTTTCAGGTAGTTATAGAGAGCAATAAGGTCTCCTCTCAGCCAACTTTTCTGCAGACTAAAGACCCCCAGTTCCCTCAGCCAGAAGGCTTTTTCTTCAGGCCTTTCATCAGCCTAGCTGCTCTCGTATGCACCTGCTCCCGCACCTTAACATTGTCCCTGTACCGAGGTGCCCAAAACTACACAGTACTCAAGGTGAGAGACTCGCCAACACCAAGTACAGGTGATCACTTACCTAGACCTGCTCCACAGAATCACAGATTGCAACAGATCTTTTACGACCATCAATTCCAACATTTGACCCACCACTGCCAGGTCAACCTTAAAGCATGTCACTCAGCACCAGATCTACACATTGTCTAAATCCCTCCAGGGATGTCGGTGTACTACTTCACAGAATCATTGAGGCTAGAAGAGACCTCTAAGATCATCAAGCCAAGTCTATAACCTAATTTCACCACAATAAGGTATACCAGGGCACTTATATACCACCTCCAGTGATGAGGCTCCACCATCTTCCTGAGCAATCCATTCCAGGGTCTGATCAGCCTTTCTGTGAGGAAGGGATTGCTAACATCCAGCCTAACTCTCCACTGGCACAGCTTCTGGCCATGTCCTCTTGTCCTGTCACTAGCAGCAGGAGTAGGGAGGTGATGGTGCCCCTGTACTCTGCGTTCCTGCGACTACACCTTGAGTACTTGGTCTAGTTTTGGGCACTATAATGTAAGAAAGACATTGAAGTGCTGGAGTGGGTCTAGAGAAAGGCAGTGAGGCTGGGGAGAGGTCAAGAAAGGCCCTGAGGAAGCTGGGGTTATTTAATCTATAGAAGAGGAGGCAAGATGAGACCNGTAGAGAAATTGAGGCCATGGTCTAGGGGTTGGGGAGGTCTTGGGGTGAGGGCTGGACTAGGTGATCCTGGAGGTACTTTCCAGCCATGAGGATTCTATGCAGATTTTTTTAGAAAAATACAAGATTTGTAGAAAATTCAGATTTGTACAAAAATGCAGGTTTTTAGGAGAATGTATGTTCCCACCCCAGGAAAAAAATTCTTTTTATATTACCAAATCAATGAAGTGGTGAATATTGCTGCTGAGCTTGTGTAGTTTGAAAATTTGCCATATGTTCAGGTGTTGGATTTTGTGCTTTTATGCTGAAAGTGCATTTTAGTTTGAAATCAGATATAGTTGTCCCACGTTGTCCCAGTGTCTCTGGAGGCAGTGTCCTGACCCCAGAGGTGATTGGTGGACAGAGCCTATGAAAGGGAGTGGACTTCCACATTTCTTCCCTCCTTGTTCTGTCTCTTTGCAGACAGAGAGCTCTGCTGGGCCAACCACCCTCCACCCTCACCACCTTGGGGCCTGGGCCCACTTCCCTGAGGGTTGAAATGCAGAGGGAGGTGCCACAGCCCACTCCTCCCTGTTCCCACAACTTGATCATCTTTGAACATGCCAAGGAGGTGGTGAGCTC
>VZRI01002839.1:0-26853 GCA_013397515.1 Upupa epops
TTGGCTTTCCTAGTTGCAACCCTCATTCTCTCAGCAGGTCCTCATAATCATCCCAAAAGGCCACCCCCTCCTTCCATGACCTATATAGACTTTCTTCTTCCTCTTCAATTTACGCAGTAGCTCCCCGTATCACTGATCTTTGCACAGGAGACACAAGACTCAATTCTAAGTAATCAGAACATAGTCTTTACCCTTCCCCCTGCAACACAAATACGATCCTCTTACTGTCTCCCCTAAAACAACTAATTGGTAGCAATGCCATTGCTGCTTCCAGCTAATGCCTGTTATCATAACAGAACCGTCTGACTTGGTTTGTACCTCATGCACACTCCTTTCTGTTCTGTATTCTCTCCCTTTTCCTTTACAAAACAGGGGTAGTGGTGTGCAATTGTTACAGACATGAACAGTCTGATTTGACAGTCAGCCTTTGAATAACTAAAGTGAATTAAAATATGCTGAACACTTACAGTTAGCAGGTTAATCAAATCCATGTTAGGCTCTAAATGATGAGAGGCGGTTTGCAGGGAAACCAGTTCACTCAAGGTAATGGAAAGCTGCTGCATTTTCACTATATTAACTTTGTTCTCATCTATCCAGTCAGGAAAAATGACGTGGACAGCAATCAAGTCTTTCAAATGAACTCCCAAAATAGGAATTTTGAAGCCAACACAGTCAGCAAAAGCCTTGCGGTAGTTGCAGTAGTTTCCATTGGAAGAGACTAGCTCTGTCATTTCATTCCAGTCCTGCAAACAGCCAGAGAAACAAGTCTTTGTGAAAGCATTCACAACATCTCCTTAATCAGCTCTAAATGGGCACAACTCATGTCAATCTGCTCTCTGGCACAGGCAGTCAAGTGGGGGATCTCCATGATCTGATCCTTCTCCACCTAGCAGAGGTGCCTTCTAGGATGCCACGGATCCAAGTATGATGCACCCCAGGACCCAAACCCATCAGACCACAAAGAGGTGATGTTCAGCTCAACATGGGAGACCACCATACCTTTGTGACCTCTGCAGACAGGTGAGAATGGGTTTCTTTCAGGCGAGAAATAGAACTGTGGCTTAGACCTCCCACAACTGCCATCAGTGTGTTGAAGTTCTGGAGGTGAAGCAGCTTCTGCAGGAGAAGTTGATCATAGGTAATTAAACATCAAGGAAATGTGTGTGGCAGCTATCTACTGTCACATGGGGACAAGTAAAAGGAGACCTATCCCTGCTAAAGCAGAAATCGCTAAAACACAGGACATAAGAGGATGGCTCATCGCTTATGCTTTTTCATTAGCTGAGCTCCACAAGAAACAGACAGCAGTGGCAGCTGTCAATGAGAATGTAATGAAGAAAGACATCTAGTTATGTCCACCATTCAAGGAAGGCAGACATACCACACGTCAACAAATAACCTGCACTGGTGCTGAGAAAGTAGCCCAAAGAGCATCCAGTTCCCTCGTTAGCTGCAGTATCTATTGGGGCTTTTGCTTTATGGAGGAAAAGCTCATTTGCAAGACTTACCTGTGCAACATTGATAAATTTTGTGATTACTTCTGCCCGTTGCTGGGGCGTTGGTTTGCTGAGAACCATGAGCTGGACCCATTTGGAGATACCATTAAATAAAGCAATAGATCTCTCCAGAGTAGGATTGTTCTCCAAGCAGCCGTGGATCACATAGCTCTGGTAGTCTGTGAACTAACAGAGGAAAGGTGTTTTCAGTAAAATGGGGGGCAACTTTAAAATCAACTCAAAGCTTTGATAATTCTTTACTTTTAAAGTCCTTATTACTTAGGAAGTGACCAATACCCACGGTCATCAGATCCTGCTGCACATCTTAAAATTGGCTGTTACTGTGGTTTTTTTATTACTTACACATTATCTTAGCACTTTAGTGTTTGTGTGCCAGGTAATACAGCAACATGTGTGATAAGCATAATTGTGACTTCCACGGAATCATCTTTCTCATAATATACCCACCACTTAGTGTTTTATTCTGGGTAGTTTTTCTTGACGTGCTCATGTCATGATACTCCATAGCAATTACCTGTTGCTATAAGCAAGAAGCTTATTATAACGGCTTTTGCCCCACTCCAATATCCTAACCAACTGCATTGTTGATGTAAAGAGGGGAAATATTTGCCCCACTGAAACAAATAGGTCCCCCTGTCACTCTTCACAGGAACTTGAAGCATTCCAAGAAGATAACTGCACCCTTTTTCTTCCTCCTATGTAAAAAACACTCTGTAACAGGAGCAACTTCTGTTAAGTCTTCTTTTCACATTGTTGTTTTGTTCAGTCCTTGTATGTTCATGGACACAGCTCTGCATTGGAGAGCTGGGTGCTGAATGCAGCAGCCAAAGACACTTTCAGCAGTTCTTGCTCCTTAAAAAACATGGAGTCCCTTCAGTCCACACACTTGTCCACGCACTGTGCCACATCAGTTGGTATTTTACAGTCCTGTTCTCTATTCCATGTGCATCCTCCATTTCCAAAATGCTGATTCCTATGACTGTGAACAGAGAAATCTCTCCATGTCAGCAAACCACAGAATTCAGATGAAACTTTCCTTCTGCTGGTCCTTGAGCTACCACTCTCTTCTCTCTCTCCATTCACCACGTTCCTAAGTTCTGTTTCAGCACTCAGCATCTTGTGTGTTCTCTCTGAACCCAGACAAAAAGTGAAGAAGAAGGAGAAGCTGGAAACCTGAAACTGGAAGCTCCATTTTATTTGTTTGCAAAGCCACAAAAACTCTGCTTGCAATTCTGCAGGTTGAAACATCACAAGTTGGCGCAGCAACCTCTCAGTGCCTCAAGCAATAAATCTAAAACTACAGCAGACTTGACGATCTTGGAGGTCTTTCCTAAACTAAGCAATGCCATCATTGCACACATCACAGCAGGGTTTTTCACCATGACTTGGAGTCTAGAGCAATGAACCTTTGAACGTTATGAAATGACGTCAAAAGAGATGATATTTACACTGGCCTCAGTTTTCCATTGATCTCTTTTTCCTTCCTCTCTGGAAGCAAACAAAAAACTTCATATATTTTTCTTAGGTTTGGAGTCTGATTTCTTTCATGCTCCTAAATACTTTTTTAAGAGTCTCATTTTTGCTGAAGAGAACCTGTCATCTGGAGAACTTCCTGCTTCCATTTGCCAGCAGACACTGTGTCATCACAGGGATACTTGCCGGCACAAATCAGCACTTCTTTTGGCATTCCACTTACTCATCTATTTTGCTTTAGTGTTGGCTTTCATTTCCATCCATTTTTGCCTCCTGTTCACATACAATCCCATGTAAAAAGAAGCAGCTGCACGTGTACTTTCCTCTGTGCCGATACAGGGGATGGAGGCAAGAGATGTCTAATGTTCTTGCAGGTTTTCAAGACCCAGCTGCCTAAGTCCTTGAGGAACTTGCCCTAACTCAGAGCTGACCCTGCTTTGGGCAGAGGGCTGGCCTAGAAGCCTCCTGAGATCCTCTCCAGGCTGAATTATCTGCTAATCCTAAACAAGCAAAGGAAAAAATGGTTTCTGAAGAGACTGCAACAGGTTACGTATTTCAGTCTCTTAAAAAAGCTATTCTTTGGAAAAGTTTTGATGTTTCTTTTGTCAGAACAAGAAAACCACTTGTCAGTTTGGGAATAATACGGTTAGTGTAATCAATGGCTGCAACACATGGCTGCGGGAGCTTTTAGCAGTAACTGTTGCCCAGAATTTCTCCACAAAATTAATGTCTCTCACTTACAGCATCAATTATGAGAAAGATGAAGGGACTGCTGGGGCATCATCACAGCAAGAATCTGAAAGATGTACTACACTGAAAAGTTGAGGAGAGAACAGTTGTACATGTGAACACTCTAAAGGACAGATTCCTAAGTGAAAGTGACAAAGCTGCAGGCTTCTTACCGAAATTCTCCTGAAAGATTTATGCTCCAGGAAAGTGAGGTGTTCAGCAAGCTCAATGGGCTCCAGATGGTCAAAGAGCAGACAGGCTTTTCCTTTCTTGGAAACCCTTTTCCTCTGCGTAACTCTTCTCATCCAATCATAGGAAGGACTACAACAGAGAATAGGTATGGTTGTTATTTGTATTGGAACACTTATTTGCACACACAGTCAGACACTGGAAGGGACTGCCCAGGCTAGCAGTGGAGTCCTCATCCCTGGAGGTGTTTAAGGACAGACTGGATGTGGCCTGTAGTGCCCTGGTCTGGCTGATGTGATGTTAGGTCATGGGCTGGGCTGGATGAGCTCAGAGGGCTTTTCCAGCCTCAATAACAACAATAATAGTATAAAACTACCAAGAAACACACAATCAGCTTTCTGATCTGCGGTGTTCAGCACACAATGGACACTTGGGGTAAGACCCGTTTAGGTGCCTAACAGAAAGCAAGAGTTCTGGAGATGCTACTGCAAGTGGTGGATAACAAAACATCTGTAAGTGGTCTTCCCTATGATGCAGGAAGCCACCGTTAAAAACAGTGACACTAAAACTAGACCTTGAAATTTTTAGTAACTTCAAATTTGAAGGCAATATGATCTATTTGCTTCTGCTTTTTTGGTCTCTCAGGATCAAGGTAGCCCACTGTGTTTTTATTGTTTTGCACAGAACAGAGGGAAAAGTGTTGGAGCTCCTAACATCCTTACATGCTGGAGATATCAATGAGATGGATGTGATCCTCGTAGCCAAGCTGGCTGGCTACTTCTCGAAACTCTTCAGTCAAACGGATCAGCCCAAGATCCAGGTTAAATTCTGCAGGAAATTCCAAAATCCAGTATCTGAAATCCACAGAGAGCAGTTCAGAGATATCCAGAGAGTCAGGTGCACTGTTCATGTGTTATATACTCACAGTTTATTCCATAGGACTTATAAATTGTTCAGACTCAACGGCTTTTGGACAGGGAGGGTGGATGGAACCAGCTCGCTGCTACTGTGATTATTTGTGACACCAAGGTGACAAAAGTTACTTCATCATATCATTGCCTGTGATTAACTCACCACAGAACAACTCAGTTGTTGTGAAACGAGAAGTTGAAGTGATAGCTGAGGTGACACATAGAAAGGGCACACGTGTGTTCTGGCTCACGCTGCCAGGCCACCCCAGCAACAGCTGTGCTTGTCCCTGTTCTGCATGAGACACTATCTGCTCAGAAAGGGTATTTCAATGAAAACCTGAATGGGAGTGACAGCTCTACCATGCTAACCGCACAAATGAGGCTTCTCTTCTGATGTTTAAGGGGATATGGAGAAGGCTGTATCAGGTCTTACTTCAGTAACTCCTTCCCTTTCCTCCCTGCCATGTAGCTTAGTCCAGAGGAAGAAAGAGGAAGCAGGTTATCGCGACTTACTTTAAAGATTCATGCTGTGTTTTGTACAGGGTGCTGTTCCCACACAAGCACAGTCTGATGCCTGAAAACTTCCCCACAGAAACAATCGCAGAGACAGTGCAAGGATCAGAACACACTTGACCTGTGACTGCTTTGGCATTATTAATGCTCTCCTGTCATCATACAGGATGCAGGGATTGTGTGGAGCAGAGACAGGCCAGAGATGACCTCCTTCTACCACACTAAATGACTCCTTGAAGCAAAATATGCCCCTGGTGCTACACTAGCCTCCCTCTAAAAGATACCAGACACCCAGTAAATCACAGTGTGAGCATTCAACCCACTCTTTAGGTCAATACACTTAAGTGTCTCAAAGGCTGGCAGAAGATTTGTTTTCACAGCACAGAAGATCAGTCCTGACTATGAACTGCAGATCAACTGAATACGAAGGGAGAAAAAAGGAACACTTTTTATTTTGTGGTTTATTTTTGGGCTTTACAGAAATAGACTACTTTGACAACTTTAATGGAAGGATAAAATCTGAATGCTAGAGGACCAGAAGCATGCTTACCTCATGAAATAGCAGATTTTTAATCTGAATGTATTGCAGTTCTCCCCATGGGCATCCCTGTATGTAGGCTAGTTAAAGAAACCTTGGTGTGCAGTGATCCTGCATGATGCTGTTCTTATCCACAGGCGACTCTGACACCATCCAAGCTGAATAAGAGCCCAGTATAAACCTTTTCTTCTAGAGATAACCCTGGTCTGATAGTCTGATCTGGTATTTTCTTCACTTTCCCAGTAGCTCAGGGGACACACAGCACTTCCTGGCTGCCACTAGCAAAAATGTCTCTTGTGCCCTGTTCTGAATATCCTGCTGAGTAGCTTCTTGCCAGTCCTGGCTAAAGAAATGCAATGATGCTTTTGGTAACTGAAGCCTTGTAGAGCTCTAGTGACATTCAGGTGCTTAGCTAGCACTAGAAATTCATTCTTGCCCAAGGCCATTGCATTTCTGAAAGTTTCTTCAGTGCTTGGTCAAAGTCAAGGCAAAGCAATGCCTCACAGGGTAGAAGACCACAACCAGTAAATGTGAACCCTAACCTCACATCTCACTGAATAATCGAGACACAACTTTACAGACAGCCACAGAAACATCCAGCTTTGGATGTTGCAGAGTCAATCTGAAAGGATATGTGGACAGAAGCTTGCCAGCTAGCTCTGTGGAAGGCAAATACCACCGGTGCATCAAAAGAAAGGTTCTTGACAAATGGCTGGAGCACTGAGTCCCTTTGTCATCTGTGAAAGAGAAACAAATCAGTTAACCATGTTTTACATTAATAAGGAGGACCTTTCATTCTTCAAGAGGAGTCAGACACGGAAAGGAGCAAAAGTGGAAATGCTGGGTCATGACCTACCCTATGGGCAGGTGAGTGCTGCGAATTCAGCTGACACATGGATCAGTCTCTCACCCTGGTGAAAGCACCAAGGCTGACCAGGCACCTCCTGCCACAGTCAAGGGCAGCACTGGCTTGGCCTCTGTGTTTGCCACTGAGAAGATCCTTTAGCTCTGCTGCTGGCCGTAACCTAGTAGGAGCTGAGTGATGGGGACACAGGCCAGACCTTGATCTGAGGGATGGCCCCCTCTGCTGTGAGAGGACTATCCAGCTGGGAAGGTTGGGCTCATGACATTTTGAGGGGCCTTAAAAGCCCTGAGGGACCACCCTGGTGCCTCTCTCAGTACAGAACAGGGCCTGTTTGTAGAGGGAGCTGGCACTGTGTCTGTGGGTGGATGCACTTTGCAGAGCTTCCTTCTTTTTGGAAGGACCTCCAACCATCTCTCTGTTAACTGGATCTCCCAGTGACAGTGGCACAGGATGAATTGGACCAGAGTGAGTAACTGTGTGGTGCTTTTCCCCAGTATTTTCTGGGATGATCTCTGCGTGGCTGTGGCAGGACATGGGTTGTGGTTGGTTTCCCTGCTACTGAGTTTTTAGTCTGGTTTGTTCTCTGCTCCCCCCACAGTGAGTTTATGGTTTCCTGTGCTTTTGCTGCTGGCTATGCTGTTGTGCTGTTGTACCCCAAGATAGATAAAGGCACTGATAGATAACATCTACCTGAGATTCCTGTGGCTGGCTGCATGCCTTTGGTTAGGGTTTGGAATTGGCAAAAAAGGGGGAACAAACCCAAAGAGCACAAGTGACCCCGCTAGACTGTAGTTATAGCTAACAAGAAAATCACACGATCTGTGTACATCACAGGCCATAGCCAGAAAAAAGGGGTACAGGGAGCACCATGCTAAGCATTACACAGAAGAGCTGTCAGCAATCCAATCACCCAACAAAGCAGTCCTCCAAAAGTGTGGGGGCATGACTTATGCATAATCACTGCCTAGATTGTACTGATGCTCTGTAGCTTTATCTTAACAATTGGGCTTTTAAAAAAGCAGGAGGAACTCAATGCCAAAGCAGTACCCCACCTCTGTGTGCGGGGTCCTGTCTCCAGCAGCTGTACAGACAGACCGTTGCATCTCTGCAACTGCAGGAGGCTATTCTTTGTCACATTGCCTGACCGTCAGTGTTTCTCAGCATGTGCAATCTTATTCTGTCTGCTGCTCTTAGAAGGCAGTAGATGAGAGGTACCTATGGAATGGTGTCAACATGTGGACTACAGCTGTCCAGACTGTTTGTGTACACGGAAAAGAAGCATGATTGTGAACAAAATTATGAGCTCTGCTACCTCTCCTCTCAAAGTATTTAAGCCTATCGATGATAGCTTATCGATGATAGCCAGCTCATCTGGCTGCAGAGGGACACAGTGATGGTATGATGCATCGAAATTTAGTCTCTTCTTTCCCTTAGACCCGCCACATCACATTTTAGTAAGAGTAGAGGGATTACATGAGCCTTATTGTTACTCTTTCATGATGATTTGGAAAACCTTTCCGAAAACGTGTCTGGTCAGAAAGGAAACTCAAGACAAAGATCAGCTCCAGAAATAACTCCTGGAATCGCTCAGCTAAACAGTTCTCTTCCTGAAGGCCAGCATTTCAGAAACCTCTCTATACTCGCTGAAGCCCCTCTATGTACTCACTGTGGTGCGTTGTCTATGTCAAGAAAATCACATTGTTGTGTGTATGATTAGAATTTGAGCCTGTGTGGTTTGGGGCCAAGATGACACATGAAGGTTTTATGGAACAGAAAGGTGGGTTTCTCTGTCAAGGGAAAGACCAATCCCATCAGAACAGCAGGGCTTTTTGTATAAGGTGAGTTTCAAGAAGAGTAAAGCAAATTGTTGAAAAAGCCTACCGAACGTCTCAATGCAAGTGTTCAAAAGCTCATCCAGTGTTGCAGCCTTCCCAAGGGTGTTTGACCCCATTGTCCTTTAGTTCTTATTAAGAAACAAGAAACATTGCCACCAAGTAGAGGGATGGATGCTTCTCAGCTGCACGGCTTTTTCACGGTGTTGGCTGCTTTTGTGTCTGGGCTTCAAGGCAAATCTGAAGAAAGTAAAAGAAATCGGTTATGTGACTGTACGGAAATCTTGGCAGGGTGCAATGGTCACCGTTCCATTCGTCTTTCCTCTAAACTGCTTTTTCCCCACATGGTATCAAGCATGTGAAAGGCAGGGCCACATCTTTACTGCATCCAGTCCTGAGTTCCCCAGTTCAAGAGAGACAGGGAACTACTGAGGAGAGTTCAGTGGAGGGCAATGAAGAGGACTGGGAGCCTGGAGCATCTCTCTTGTGGGGAAAGGTTGAAGGAGCTATAAATATCTGCAGGGGGGTGTAGGGAGGATGGTGTCAGACTGTTCCCAGCTGCACCCAGGTGATTTTATTGACACTTGATAAATATTGGATAACCCTGCTTTTATGCTTTTAAGGATAACCCTTTTTCCCTCCCTAAGGTTCATGGTTCTGCTAGTGGTCTTAATTGTCACAAGTTACTTAAGATGTTTAATGAAGTTCATAGCAAACATTAAACTAGGAGGTGGTTTTTCAAAGAGCCTTTTCAAAATACAGGTTCTTCCCACAGTGGCTAAAAAGCCTGTTACAGGTTTCCAGAACTTCTCAGGAGGTTTCCAGAACTTCTCAGGTTACATTTAAAGAATAAATTATAAATGTATTGTCTATCTGTGAGTAAGCTCCAGTACTGCCTGACTGCTAGGAATACTGCACACAAGATAAAAAAACAACAACCAAGGGTAGAATTAAAATAGTCTCTTCTTGGGTCTGTGCCCCCCCCCTCCCTGAACTACAGGGAACAGTGTCAGTACTCCATGTGAAATTTCAGGTGGGTTTTTTAAATTACATGATGAGCGCTGAACCAGTAGATACCTGCATCCCTCGTGGCACAGGGCTGCCTCCCAAAACAGCCTGTTGAGCACTCTCTGGTTTTATTGTCATGACTCTAAAAGAAGAATAAAGCATTTCCAGTGGAGGAAGAATTGGCTGACTGGGACAGAGACAGAGCCACAGCTGAGCCAAAGCCTGATATCCAACCATCACAACCATGACATCATTGTTTGTGTGATTAAACACTGTTTTTCTACTGGAACAATAACCGCCTTGTCTGTGTCATGCTGTGATGGCATCCAACAGATTCAGGGACAGAGAAGTAAAATAAAACTATAAATATCACTTACAGAAACGGAAGGTATTTTGAGTAGTCTAAAGGCTGAACACAGGAGAAGCACCAAAACCCCCATGTAATATATGTACACGTACAATATGTAAAGCATGCGATGGGTATGTGTAACACATGGAAAAGAGTAACAGTTCTTACGTAAGAGTTGTAGATTTTGTATTTTATTGGAAGCGCTGAAGGTTTAAAATTTGTCTAACAAAGCTGCACTTAGACTTCCAGAAAACTATAGCATAGAGAAGTTCTGCCTCCAGGTGCTGCCTATTATTCCAACTCAGTACTGGGTGCAGTTTTGGGCACCTCAGTATTAGAAGGACATTGAAGCTCTGGATCAAGTTCACAAGAGAGCAAATGAAGGGCCTGGAGGACGGATCTTCATGGGGAGCAGCTGAGGGAACTGGGGCTGTTTAGCCTGGAGAAAAGGAGGCTGAGATGAGATCTCACTGCTCTCTACAGCTACCTGAAAGGAGGGTGCAGAGAGGTGGGCGTCAGTCTCTTCTCCCAAATCACCAGGACAAGAGGAAATGCCCTCAAGTTGTGCCAGGGGAAGGTTAGGCTGGACATCAGGACAGATGTCTTCCCTGACAGAGTGGTCAGGGGTTGGAACAGGCTGCCCAGGGAGGGGGTGGAGTCTCTGTCCCTAGAGGGGTTCAAAAAATGAGTAGATGTGGCCCTGGGGAACAGGGTTTAGTGGGCAGGGTGGGGTTGGGTTGGTGGTTGGACTGGATGATCTTAGAGGTCTCTTACAAAAGTAGTGCTTCTATAATTGTAATGTAGCTCTGAGACATCTTACTGCCAGAGAGCAGCGGTCAATGGCTCAGTGTCTGGATGGAAACAGTGGTAAATGGTGCCCCGCTGGGTGTCCAGAGGAGGCCACAAAAATGCTCAGAGGCTGAAGCACCTCCCATAGACAGGCTGAGTGAGCTGGGGTTGTTTAGCCTGGGACAAAGACTCAGGGAACCTTACAGAGACCTTCCAACCCCTGGAAGGGGCTGTCAGAAGGCTGAGGAAGACTGTTCCCAAGGGCAGGGAATGATAGGATGGGGAGCCATGGTTTGAAGCTGGAAAAGGGCAGAGTGAGGCTGGACAGGAGGAAAAAGCTCTTGAATCTGAGAGTTTGGGATCCCTGGAACAGGCTGCCCAGAGAGGTGGTGGAGACCCCATCCCTAGAGTCCTTCCAGGTCACTGTGGATGGGACTCTGGGCAATCTGTTCTAGTGAGAGATGGCCCTGTTTGTGATAGGGGGGTTGGACTTGGTAACTTTAGGAGGTCCCTTCCTGTACACGACACTTTTGTGAATCTATGGTAAGAACAACCTATTGTAAGAGGACAGGGTTCACATCCTCTAACGTTTTTTCAGAAAACAAATCAGTACATTGCCAATACCTTACAAATTATAGCACTGCCTGAAACCTTCAGCCAGACTTTGTCACGTAGGTCGAGTTGGGGAAAACCCCCACCTTATCAGCATATACTCTTGATTGATGACACTGAATGCCTTTAATGAGACCGAACCAGCCCAAGAAATAACGTTTTGTTAAAATCATAAACAATGTACAGGGAAACAACCAATCCTTCAGGTACCAACCACCAGGACCTGGAGTGTTTACTGCATGTATCTGTTACAGATCAGTTCTGATATTATTCACCCCTGTCAGTCGTATTCTCATAAAGCCAGATGAGAAAATCACCGAGGTTTATTAATTAGATGACTAGGAAAGCCTCGTCCCCATTCATTTATTAACCTCAAACTCCTGACACATCTGGCTTGGGTATCTACATTTTTCTTTGCCTTATTTTCGGCTGAGCCAAAACTCTTCTATAGTCGCACCATCCCTGAGCAGTGTCCCTGAAGCAGTAGTATTCACACTTTCCCATCAGTTTCCCATCCGATAAGAGCCTCTGACTTGGATCGGAGTTCAGGAGGCTTGGTATCAATGGTCTTGCCTGGCGAACCCATGGCTTCCAAATGAGTTTTCCTTTATATGGAGTGAAAAAGCTTAATCTAATTCTGCAATTTCCAGACTTTGTAGGCCTGTGCTGGCACACAGACACATTGCAGACCTCTGTGCCACACAGTATAGCGACAACAATAAAATTACAGGCACTCGTGGAGCTGCTCGAGCATGTCAAGCTGTACAGGCTCGTGCTGGGCACCCAAAGAGTAGAGATTACAGCAAAACGACTACAAAAGCAAGATGTTAAAACACATCCCTTCTTTGGTTTTCCATCTTGGCATCTATCTTGTATCAAGAGAAGATGAAATGGTTATCTGTAGGCACAGGCGCCAATGAAGGGAAACTTCAGTCTCTCCTACCTACCTCCTGTCATTTCCAGCATCTTATGTGTCACCCTTTCTGGTTTCCAGCTGAAGAACGGCTGCAGTTACTCGACATCCAATAAAGGTGAGAGCATCACCTTGCAAAGAAGGAAGGTTAAGTGCGAGAGGTTTTCTGTTCTTCAGTTATTGCACACATTACCTCCCGTATTTCCCTATGGATTCACAGCCTATACCCATCCTGGAGTGAGGAGTGACCTCCCTGTGCAGTGAGAGTTCTGCTGCTGACCTTTCCTCTTGTGACTGCAATAAAAGCGCAGGTCAGCTTCAGAAATATCTTGAGCTGATATTTACAGCCTGGGAAGTACTTATCAGTGCAGTAAACTGGAGGCAGCAACTGGCAAAACAATAAAGGCAGGAAGAGGCTTTCAGAGACTGAAGTAATGGGAAGCTGGGTGTCTGGATGGAGCAAGACAGAGTTAAAAGGGCAGGACAGAACTTTGGCTCCTTTTGCTCATTTGGCTGTTACAGTGCATTTCTAATTGAATCACCCTTCTTTTTTCCCTTTGAATGTAGAAAACAGTTCACATGTAACTGCTATTTCTCCACAGATGTGTTAATAGGTTCCAGTCAAAGAGAGAGCGGACCAGTTGGTAATGGCCATTCCCTGGTGGCAGCTTCCCCTTCATTTGAGAGCTCTTTAAAAAGAAAATGCAAATTGTAAGGGTACACCAGAGAATACTGACAGACACACATGACAGCAGCCAGACCTCTTGTGTGGTCATGCAAATTGCTGTCTACTGCACGTGTACATGAATCGGAGATGGTTGGGCAGTGTTACAGATCTGCATCTGCAGCAGAAGTCACCAGCAACTCTCAGTTCACGGTCCAGAAGGCATGAAAAAAGCTGGTGCAGTAAAATCAACCTGGAAGTAGGGAGGGAGTCAGCATCTTTCTTTGAGAAATTAGAGAAGTGATTATCCCACTGTACTGGGCACTGGTGAGGCCTCATCTCAAGTACTGGGGTCACTTCTGGGCACCTTGATACAAGAAGGAATTTGGGGTGCTGGAGCAGGTCCAGAGAAGGGCAGTGAAGCTGATGAGGACAGGTCTTGATGGAGAGAGGCAGAGGAAACTGGGGCTGTTTAGCCTGGAGAAAAGAAGGCTAAGGGGAGACCTCACTGGTCTCTACAACTACTCAAATGGAGGGTGCAGAGAGGTGGGGGCCAGTCTNAAAAGGAGGCTAAGGGGAGACCTCACTGGTCTCTACAACTACTCAAATGGAGGGTGCAGAGAGGTGGGGGCCAGTCTCTTCTCTCAAGTCACCAGTGATAAGACAAGAGGAATTGTCCTCCGGTTGTGCTGGGGGAGGGTTTAGATTGGACATCAGGACAAATATCTTCCCTGACAGAGTGGAACAGGCTGCCCACAGGGAGGGGGTGGATTCAGTGTCCCTGTAGGGGCTCAGAAAATGAGTAGATGTGTCCCTGGGGAATATGATTTAGTGAGCAGGGTGGGGTTGGGTTGACTGTTGGACTTGAGGACTCTTCCAACCTTAATGACTCTATGATTGTGCCAGCAGATGCATCAAAATGCTTGAGCAGCTCCTAACATCCAGTTATTTTCTATGAGTTTGGCTTGGGAAGAGCTATTCCTTTGCAAAGTGAAATGGTGTCAGCTCTGGATTTCTTAGGGATACAAAGGGAGCCTTTAAAATACAAGCACGCAGTCTTTCTTAAGCAGTTCAGAGGCTTTTAAAATCATAGGATCAACATAGAAAATAGTAAACCTCCAACAGAGAAGAGCAGGGAAGAGAATATTTGCCCTTTCTAGTGCTTCTACATTTTGTGCTTTTATTCAGAGACAACAAACCAACAGTCAGCTGATGAAACCTTGATTGCATACTAGAGCAGCTTACTAAGAAACATGCTCTGGGTAGAAAAACCTTATGAAGACACACAGCAAACCCCTGAAGCTGTTTACAGCACCAGAAGTCTTTGGCAGAGAACAGGATGAGAGAATAGTGTCACCACAGTTGATTCCTATATCCAAGCCTTTTGAACAGAGTGAGTTTTATTAATAACTAAAAGCACATCCTACAGCTCCTACCTTAGTAAGCAGACATTAAACAAGTCACTTTGATCTTTAGCTTGCTAGTATTATTTTGCTTGTTGAATATTTATTGAGTGAAGGGGTATGAAACAGGGAGTTGCAGCTCCACACACATTCCACTTCTGCAACTGCAGAACGCCTTGCGACAACTGAACTCCGGAGAAACAAACCTTACCTGACCCCCTGGGTCGGGTATTGGCAGTGTTGCATCTCAGCACTGTAGTTCTCTAGGGCTCTCGTGTCTGTAGTGCAACCTGTGCTTTCTGCCTTAGAACGAGACTTTCCCTTAGAAAGAGAACATCCCAAAATGCACACTTGGCAGAGATGCTGTGATGAAGAGTCATCACGGTTTGAAAAGCAGCCAGAGCAGTTGTTGTAGCTGTTACTTGTGAGAATCACATACTCCACAAAGCATCCCTTTTGGCTGTGTGAATAACACAGCTCAGTCCGCTTGCCCTTGTGGGTAACCTGGAAGATGCTCACTAATTTTATCCCATCACGTTTCCCTTGCATTAATAGCAGAAGGTGGTAACTCTTTACTCCTTAGCAAATACTGACGAGTTCAAGGGGGTTATCAAGATGTGTTGGAGGATCTGCTTAACTCAAAAAATGACTAAAAAGAACCCTGATGAAATCCCGTGGCAATGTGGTAAAGCTAACAGAAAGTGAAAGATGGGTCAAGTAAGGGGAGTAAATGAAGGATTGGGAAGCATTAGGAAGATCTTGATTTAGAAGCTGAGGTAGGAACTTGAGCTTAGCATCTTGTTTCCCCTCCCCCAGCATTCAAGGTCAGGCTTGATGGGGATCTGAGCAATTCTAGTTAGAGATGTCTTTGCTTGTTGTAGGGGGTTAGGAGTAGGTGACACTAGAGATCTGTTCCAACCAAACAGGTCTGACGATTCAGCACTGAAGGACTGACAGCTGTTACAGTTAGGATTTCAAAACAGTTTGATCCTCTTCAAGTTTCTTACTTGAATACATGACGTTTCTGTAAGCACTGGCATACCAGTTAACCGTGTCCAAGTCAGAGCCGACAGCAGTTTCCAAACCAGGATAGTTAAATTAGTGGAAGAATTCCAAAAGGGGCAGATTTTGAAGTGCAGACTTGAAGGAAATTGCAAAATAACCTTTATTTAGCATGCAGCAATTTGAAAACCACCTCTCCTATCTTGGTTCTAAAACATGAGCTGAGAACTGATCCAGAAGAAGGACTAAGGGCCCAAAACTTTTCCAGGGTCTGAATGCAGGGGTGGAATTCTCAGCCCAGTCCCTCACTTCATCCTGTAAGATGACTGACTGCCTTTAACATCCTTTTTCGTTTTCAGTACTAAAGTCCCCACATTCCCACAGAAGAAACCTACCAGAGCTACCAACACCAAGAAGCTTCCCAATGCTTTTGGGATCTGCACACCAGAAACTCCTTTTCCTTGCTGTGTTTAGCATCTGCTGGACACACTTCCCACGTCAGTAGCAGACAGGTCCAGTTGTGATGCTCAAGCCCTTTATTCAGGACCTCCGAACACTCTTTAAAACAATGAAGGGTACAGGATCAGGTCTTGCTGTTAGTGGAAAGGTTGTAAGGCACTCACTGTCATGGAGTAGATTTGCCAGCTCCAGAAGACAAATGAAACTCCATGCTAAATCAAATGATGGAATTTCTTTGGACTCCAGCAGGAAAGTAGGCAAGAGCATGACTGTAGGATTTAAGGGAAAGAGCGCTCACCCAAGTGAGCTCTAGGTCCTGCCCAATGCCTATGTAAAATAAAACTATACAGCCAATCGTTAGGACAGGGTCTGGAAATGCCGTCTTAGGAAGGGCAGCAGCTCTTCCAGGAAGTCTGTGTTCATGAATTTGGTCAAGCAGAGCATGAGTAAGCAAGCTAAAGCAGGCAGGACTCTTTAGCAGAGAGGATGATTAGTCATTAGTCTTCTATGGAAGCAGCTTTTCCATGAGCAGTGTGATAAGGGTGGGACTGCATGGATATTATGATTCAGCTGACAAAAGTCACTGTATATCCACACAGTAAGATGATTCAGAAGAAACTGCCTGATGCGGTCTGTCCCTCTGGTAATCAATTATGGTTTGCATCGGGCCTTCTGTTTGGATGTTTCCTTTTTTCCCCTTCCCTGCTAGCAACAGCAGAGATGACCAAGCAAGCTCTGGGTTCACAACTGGGGGTACTGCAAAGCAGACAGGGCTTGCTGATGCACACCACATCAACCAGTGCAAACTTGATGGATTCAGGGTACCCGAGTGAATGGCAGGTTAGGGATGGAGACCTGCGTGTTTTAAAGCTGTTTCACATTAAGGAAATTCAATCTGGTTGGGCCAGAGTTCAGAATGGAGAAATATGGTGTCTTCTTAAAGAACACAAGAAAAGAATATAAGGCCATGACTAAAGTCCCTTCCATCCCAATACGTTCTATGGTTCTATGGATACAGGCACCCCTGGATCACACATCAAAGGCAGCCTCTTCAATGCACTCAGCCAGAGTGCAAATACATCGAATACAAGTAATGTCCACCTATTTGACTGTATTATTTACTACTTAATTAAATGCCAGTCTGTTTCAGGCAGGGGGACAAAACATGCTTCAAAAGGACTGGAAAATCCTTGTTAATCTTGGAGATCCTGTTTCTGCACACATTTCCCACACTCCAGACTCTCACGAAAACTTGACGCTAGCCTGAGCGGAACATCTGTTTCCATACTATGTGTTGGGAAGTCCGGCAGTATGAAGGAGCTGTATCTGGAAATGCATCAGCATACATGACAGCTCATCTCTCTATACATTAGCCACTGGTCTATTAAGGCTGGCGTGGCTTTTGTGGTGGTCTAAGTGACTCCCCTGTGTTTATTGAAGAAGATGCTGTTGATTTTCTGTTTGCAGGAACTCTAAGTCTTCTGAACAGGAACAGCTCAGCTTTCACTAATTTTGCACAGATTATTATGCTTGGCAGGTTCTTGGTGTGTTGAAGCCTTCTCCCCTTGCCTGAGGAACTCCAGATCGTTAGTAAAGAGACTATGTATAAATCATAGGTGGGGGAGTTTAGAATGAAGAGTCAAACCATTTCTCCTATTTGAAGGTGGTCAGAACAAGGGGAGCAGTCATTCAGAGAAGCAAGAGAGCAGACGGCCAAGAAAACAGCAAGAGTAATTCTCAAGAGTAATGGTATTTTCTGCTGAGCTGCAAAGAGCAGCTGTGTGGGTATTTCCATGCACCCACGCTTCATCCTGACCCCCTACACACTTGGAGATAAGCTGAACTTTCTGTGGGACCAACTGTAGAATCACAGACTCATTAAGGTTGGAAGAGACCTCCAAGATCATCCAGTCCAACCATCAACCCAACCCCACCCTGCCCGCTAAACCCTGATCCCCAGGGCCACATCTCCATGGGTTTTGAACCCCTTCGGGGACGGCAACTACTCCCCTCCCTGGGTAGCCTGTTCCAACCCCTGAGCACTCTGTCAGTGAAGACATTTGTCCTGATGTCCAACGTAACCTTAGGAAAGCTTCCAGTCATGAGCAAATATTCAGTGTTTCCAGGATTAGCCGTTGTGTCTGCCCGAGACACCTCAAGCCTGTTTTGTTGATGTTCTTAGCTGATATTCTGTAAGCTTTGCTACAACAGAGAAGTTCTCCCCTGTCCCAATACCTCTAATATGTGTTCAGGTGTTTGTTAGATATGTTTCAGCTGGAAGAGATCTTCAAGTTCATAGAGTCCCACCCTTTCCCAGTGAGCACCACTAAACCCTGTACCCCAATGGTTGCATCAACATCTACCCCTGTCTCCAACATTTCCAGGGACAGTGACTCAACCCCCCTCCCTGGGACAGTTCACCTGTGGTTTTGCCTGGTTTGTTGGCTACAGCTGTTCACCCCAAAGCTAGCCTAGTGATGAAAAAGCACTACTACACTACAACAGTATAACAGCCTATTATGATTGGTTTGTTATTATTTTTGGACTCCTCACCAGACAAATCTCCAAACCAGAGAGAGGGGCAGTAAACAGCAGAAATCAGAAGGCCTGAGAATTTGTTTCAGACTTTTTACCCAAACAGTTGAGGATAAGACATCGCCATTCCCAACTTAAGGGAAGAAAGAAGGGCCAACATGAAACTGTGGCTATCAAATTGAGTGGTGAAAAGTGATTGCACCATGAGCGTGTTAACTGAAAACGTTCTGTGCGAGTTGTTACCTGTACAGAAGTCCTGCAGCCAGGCCTAGACAGATTAGGAGCACAATAAATCAACACAAGTACCACGTTGGTATTTTTAAAAGTAGTGTTCTTGTTTTAATCGGGGACATCCCGGGAGTGGCTCCTCCGTATAAAGGCATTTCCAATGAGAGGGAGGGACTGACACAGCTCTGGTCACCTTTCAGCTCGGTGGTTTGCTATAGAGCACTGTGCTCAGTCAGAGAACTTACTGTTACTGCCCTTACTATTTCCTCAGAGTAATGGAAAAGGTTCTAGCAGATCTTCCTGTTATCTCAGCGTGAATTGAGCTTCCACAGAGGGCAGACATGGTCACGTCATTATCGAACTTCCTCTGATATGCCATGACAGAAATTACAGAGTGAACAATTTCAGATAGGCTTTGGACTTTCTGCAGATGCATGGCTGGGAAACCCAAGAGTTCCTCGAACAGAACAAGCTGGGATGCAATTTGTGCAACTCATGTCTTGACATACACAAACATAATGTGGCGGAGGGACATTAGAAAAGCTGAGAGAATATTTTTGTAAGATGAGGATATTATAAAATAATTCCAAGGAGTGGTGGTGCAGAGGTTGTGTCACCTGGTCACGTGCAAAACTGCTGTGTCCCGGTGGTTCCACAGGTAACTAAGTTGGAATTCATCAGAATAACCGTCAGGGGAGGTGAGCACAGAGACTGCCACACATTTCTCAAGTCCCTCTGGCTGTGTTTAACAGCATCCATACCAAAGTGGTTGGTATGGATGAGTGGTAAGGAATGAAATATCTGCACCTCTCAGAACAGAATCACAGAATTATTGAGGCCAGAAAAGCCCTCTGAGCTCATTCAGCCCAGCCTAGGCCCTCACACCATATAGGCCAGATCAGCGCACTAAGGGCCACATCCAGTCTGTCCTTAAACGCCTCCAGGGATGGGGACCCCACCACGGCCCTTGTAATGTTAATCAAGTTTTCTTTATTTTGTGGACAGTGGATTTAAAAAGCTATTTGTGAGTCCTGAGTTTCATCCAAGGGAAGGCATAGTCACAACAGCCAAACGCTATAAATAAAGCAGGGTCATTTACATCAAAGTTTGCAGCTCCGAGTGATAAGTCATTCCCCTTTATTGTAAATAAAGGAGAGTAAATATTGCTGACCGATACAGTTTAAAGGTCCACTTGGTAGAGCAGGGATAGTGGCTGGACTTGATGATCTTCAGCCTGAATGATTCCGTGATTCTAGGATTCTGTTACTCTATACAACTTTAACGAACAACAGCTTTGAGGCAAAAAGCCGAGCTCTCCCACCACATTCCTTCGCGATGATTCAGCAACCACTGCCAGAATGTGCTTTCAGACGTTATTACCTGAGTGTGAGCTCAGCAGTGTAGTTATCTAGTGTTTACCATGCAGTTATCACTAGCTGCCTTTTAGACTACCCTTCATGCCCAGGGACGCCTGAGAATAAAACCAGTTGCACAAGAAGTGCGCGCAGCCAGTAGTCCAGCTGGTGCAGACTGGTGTGGCTCTACATTGGCCTTCTGCTCCAGCCCTGACAGAGCAATTGTGTCAGATCTAGGGAAGAAGGTACAGCAGGGACAGTCTGAGCTGCTGCTAATTTTCTGGTGGATTTGGGGTTAAACTCAGGTTCAAAGCATGATCCCTCAACAGTCCTTTTCATTTGGTTGGGCAGTTTGCTTAACAGAGAATATTCATCACAAACCTGGAGTACTCTGTCTGGAGATAAGCACGACATGGCACAGTTCTACTCAAGAATTCCTACAGTTCTGAACAAAAAAGAAAGTTGTTTGGGGATTAAAATAAAAAAAAAGAGCAGACCATTTATTCATCCTGAGCCACGTGGAATGGAGACCTGAACAGGCCTGAGGGGCCCCACTGCAGCCAAGGTTCCCGGGGGGCATGGAGCTCCTCATCACAGAACCAGGTGCCTCCAGAGACCCACTGTGTTCAGGGCATCGTGTGCCATCTGTGAAAGATGGCTCCAGGGTAACTGCAGCTGGCTCAGGACTTGAGCTCCCACTTCAAACTCATCTGCCCTGGGAGATGCAAGCAGGCAGGAAACCTGGTAGACTTCTGGGTCTGCGAACAAT
The DNA here is from genome assembly GCA_013397515.1 of Upupa epops. NCBI lineage: Eukaryota > Metazoa > Chordata > Aves > Bucerotiformes > Upupidae > Upupa > Upupa epops. The sequence goes on from VZRI01002839.1 coordinate 20,654, forward strand.
TGAAACCCACTGACATCTCCCCATAAAATTCCCAGTGAACTGGAAGCTCTGGTTTTAGATAAAAAGAAAAGTCTTTAGGGAGAAAGAAAGAAAGTTTCTCTCTTTCATACAGGAGAACTACTTGAACACAGATTATCCTCCCCAGCTTTAAAGAGGGGCCATGTGATTCTCTAAACCTTCAGTGTTCACCCTTATTCCTGTCCTGGAACTCAGGCTTTTGACTTGGTGTGCACCTTCTTCAACAGGACCCCGCTCCTCTCAACCTAGTGAAGAATCTGTTAAACTGAGGTCACCACTGGATGGGTCCAGCTCTCACTTGAGTCATTTCATTATTTGTAATGCTTTTCACTTTTATTTAAGTTTTTAATATTATTTAATAATTATGATAATATTATTTAATAATAGTAGTATTTTAGCTTCCCCAAAGCAGCTGACATCCCTCAGTCTCACCACGTATCAAGCTCCTTCACCCATTAATCTGTTCCCATTCCTCCTTAGTTTTCCTCCAAAAAACCCAGTTCATCTCGACATAAAGAATTGATCAGTGTTGATTGTATAACCCTTACACGGCAGTTCTTGCATTTTAAAGGAAAACTTCCATTTGTAACAGTCAGAAATTGTTATCAGATGGAGAAAGCGATCATTCGTGAATGAAAACCAACCAAAAAACCCCAAAAGCAAGTACCCAAAAGTAAACTGAATTCAAAACCTGGAGATATTGAGGAGACTCACCCCCTGGCTTCATCAAGTGTGTCGTTCAATCTTCACAATCTAATTAAGCGGAATCACTCAATTATGTCTTAATCAGTGCATCTTCACTGCCTTCTGTATTTCTCTGCGTCTAGTTTTTTCTCTCTCAGTAAACCTCTGCGTTTACCCTCAAAGAGACCCACTCTTCAGATGGATGCCACTGTGCAGAGGGGTTACCCCAGTCAGTTCCCTACAGGAGACCTTTCCAGCCAAATCCTGAAAGGGCTCTGTACTCAAGTTGTGTTGCTACCTATTGACTAGCTTTACAGAGGAAGGGAAATACATTCATCATAAACAACCTCTTTGCTCCATCCTCTGGGTGAACAAACCCCATTTCCCCTCCCCGTACAGCATGAGGACAAAGCACACAACCTCTCTTGTTCCCCGCAAGAGCAAAAACAAAGCTGCTGTTAATGGCAGGTCTGCAAAACATAGGCAGGAATGGCTGCTCAACGCGAAGGGGCAGACAGACACCTCACCCGTAGATGTTTTCACAAAAGGTCTAGCGTGAAAACTGGAAGGGGGAGGCAGATAAGGAAAAATAACCACAGAAAACCCCCAAAGCTCAAACAGGGAAAATCACTTACTGTGTGTGGCTCTGCAGAGGTATTCAACACAAACATCACCCTTCCTTGTCCAGCTGCCAAGTGCTAAAGCATGAAATGAGCAGCTGTTTCCTTCAGGCTGGGGCTGTGTGTCTTAACCAGTCACATGCCCCTCCCGATAAATCTCAGTGCCGTGCCAGGAGGTCAGAATCTGACCATTATTCCCCCTAGTAGAAAACCCTTTCCTGTAGAGCAGCCTTTGCCGAGGCAGTAGACTGGGATGTGGCGCTATGTTCTCCATAACTTCTCCTTTCTGTGTTTTCAGACTGTTTTTCTCATGGCTAGCACCAAGCAGCGGACAAACCCCAGTCTACAGTAGAGGCAGCACAAACGGGAATTTAAACGCATCCCCAGCGAGCACTTCAGTTTTGTCTCTGACTAGCCAAGCTGCTCTCCTTGAGTTTAGAACAGTGAAGCATAAGGACCAGGACAATCTACTCCACTGTGACATTCAGAGCATCTTCAAGACCGGATTAGGCCAAATTTGGTGCATGAGTGGTGTTTAAAGAGACACCACCACTAGTCTTGTGTTCGGGTAGGAAAGTGACGTTGCTCTGTTAATGCCGGGGAGCAGTTTAATTTTGGTACCTTTCTGGCATCATTCTGTCATTTGCTTACAGCAGGAGTACAGGGCTGCATTGCCCCAGGCTTTGTCTCCTAAGACTCTGACAGTCCTTTTGAGGTTGGCGCTGCTGGTCTAAATGGATAGCAAAATGGGAAACAAAAGCATCCTCATTCTTGTGTTCCTGGCTGTAGGACAAACACTGAGGCTGTGATATTAACAGACTGTGGAGATCCACAGCCTTACATTACTGAAGTTCAACTGAGACTCCATGCTGAGTTCCCTTTAGCTTGATCACATGCATATAGGCCTTTAGGTGTTTAAGGACAAAGGCATCGTTCCTAGGGGATTGTTAGGGTGAGATGCAAACCACCGTTTTCTGAAGATCCTAATCCCCATCTCACTCCCAGGAACCGTGGTGGTACTTCAAATGGAGAAGACTGGTGGGAGACAGGAAGTTGCCAGACCTCAGTGTAAGATGTGGCAGATCCAGAGCCTGTGAGATTGCACAGGACACTAGAGGACATTTTTCTGCACTGCAGTCTGCACTAATAGCACTGGAACTGTGATTTGAACAAGTTGAAGTAATTGCTCAGGGCCAGGGAGATGCCTGTAGCTCAAATTGTCAAATGAATAGCTTGATTATGAAATTAATAACTTCCCTTTGACTGAAAACTGATGAAGGCCAGTACATCACTGAGGATGAGGGCTGCGGCATAAAAAGGGCAGCTGAGGTCACTTCTCTGACCTTACCCAGCTCTCCACATTGCATAATCTTGCACGTCGTTACAAAACCACACACCCGGCTCAGCCTGGAGCAGGGAAGAAAGGCTAATTGCCCGGGCCCTCCTTGGCCTCTTGTTTTCTTGCAGGGAAACCACATGGGCTCATGGACAAATTGTTGGAGGAAAGCTATCACACATCATGTGGCCTCTTCTGGCCCAGCCAAGCATGGGTGTACCCAGCCCACTGGAGCACCATCTGAGGCAGTCCCAGAGCTCTGGGAAAGGTCCTTCCAATCAGCATCCTGAATCCTGACCTGTCCCTGAGATGCATCAGGATTTGGTGCCCTGTTTGCTGCCTTCTGCCTCTGCCCACATCCCAGGAATGATTGCAGCAATGAAGAAGAGAGCAGGAAGCATCAGCTGCAGACCTTCAGCTTATGGCCAAGGTGAGGTCTGCTACTGGTTTTCCTCTGGAGGACGAGCCCTGGCAGCAGCCTCCGCCTTCTTGCTGCCAGGAGCTGTGAGGACCATTAGGACTGTTAGGACCCCCACAGCAGTGCCCTGAGCAGCAGCACTTCTCCTTAGGGGATGTGGCCCTTTCGGCAGAAGGTGACCCCAAGTGTGAGAAGTGCCAGGCAGGAGCCCGCGGGAGCCACGGAGCTGAGGAAGAGTGTGGGCCAGCAGAGCCCCACTGAAGCCACTCAGACCCTTCATGTCAGAGGCCACAAATGTGGGCTTCTGCTCAGAATGCTTCCGCACAGGAAGTTTCATTCAGAAATAAGGACAAACTTCTTTCCAGTGTGAGTCCCAAAGCCCTGGCACAGACTGCTCAGACAGGCTGTGGAGGTTTCTGCTCTGGAGATACTCAAATGCCCAACCCTGGGTACTCCCGTGGGATCTGCTCTGGGTGATCCTGGATCCTGCTTTGGTGGGGTGGGGCGGTGGCTGGACTTGATGACCTCTTGAGGTCCCTTCAAACTGTGATGATGGGTGATTCTGGGACAGTGGGTTCACGGCTGGGCAAACAGCAGATGGTGGATGCAGGCAAGCAACAGCACTTTCTCCCAGTGCACAATCTGGCTTGGCAGCACTTCAGCGAGCTGCTCCACACGCCTGTCTGGGAAGGCTATGCTGAGCGGGTCTCTCTAAGGTTCCTTGGGACCTTTTATCAGACCTCTAAAGAGACCCCTCAGTGCACGGGGCTCTGTGACCCTGAGGTTTTCTGAGCTGCTAAGGAGGTTTTAAAAGAGGAGTAGAGGAGACGGTAAAGTCTATGCATTCAAGAAGCCCAAACCCCTGAGGGGGAAGTTCACCTGAGGTGAGCACACTGGCAGGATGGAGATTTCAAAGAGGGTCTGGGAGCTGTCCCTGCACCAACAAGCTGGAAGTTCCTGCAGACTGTGGCCACCAATGGCTGCTCACAGAGCTGGGCTTACGATACCAGGCTTCCCCAGAGAAAGGAGGAAGCACTTACTGTGCTTCAGGATGCAGCCTATTGACCCCATTTATTATCTTTGATAAAACCCATCTAATTTCACCTGAAAGGTAATTTATTTTGAGAATAAGGGTAACAGATTAACCCTAAATTTCATTATAAACTTTATTATAAAATTACTTCTTGCTGTATAAAACATCTGGGCACCTCAGTACAAGAAGGACATTGAGGTGCTGGAGCAGGTCCAGAGAAGAGCAACAAGGGAGATGAAAGGTCTAATAAACAAGCTGTAGGAGGAGCAGCTGAGGGCACTGGAGCTACTTAGTCTGAAGTAAAGGATGCTGAAGGCAGACCTTATTTATGTCTACACCTACCTGACAGGAGTGTGTAGAGCCGTGGCAGTTGGTCTCTTCTCTCAAGTAACAAGTGATAGGACACAAGGAAATGGCCTCAAATTGTGCCAGGGGAGGTTAGGCTGGATATGAGAAGAAAATGCTTTACAAGCAGGATAGTAAAGCATTGGAACAAGCAGTCCAGGTAAGCAGTAGGATGTTCATCCCTGGATGTGTTTAGAAGCTGTGTAAATATGGGACCTGTTTTAGTGCTGGGCTTGGTAGAGTTGTTTAATGGTTGGACTTGATGTTCTTGAGGGTCTTTTCCAACCTAAACGATTCTATGATTGTGTGGTTTAAATGTGCTGCACAATAGCCTGCCAGTCCATGAATGCTGCTAGCTGGCCTTCTTCCATTCCTGTGCTCATAGCCATCGTGTTCTACACTTTTCAAGACCCTCTGATATAATCGATTGGGTGCTGGCAGTACCGGGACCATTTGGAGTAATGCACAAAGCAGTATCTTTCTGCTCTGAATAGCTGCCTGCAGTCACGCTCCACGCAGGGACACACACTGCTGAAAGTGACTTCTCTATGCTCTCCCAAGCACAAACTAGCAGCATTAAAGCCACTAGAGCAAAGTGAGGATCTGTTGTAAAAAAACACAACGAGTTACTCTCCCATAAGTGTAAGTGTGTGGGAGAGGAAGAAAACCCTTCAACCCAATACTATGAAGTAATGTTCTGCTACCTCTTACCGACAAAGGCCTGCCAAATGCAAACCAGAAGGCTGTAGCTTTGAAAACACTCGTGTTCCCAGTGGAAAGTGCATTTCCACTGGTTCTGTTAGGCTTTAAGGCCCTTATTAACAAGTAAGACTTAAAATTAAAATCTTAAATGGTTCAAAGAGTAATGAAAACCACAAAAGCCTTTCGGTGCCTCCATCAGTTCTGTTCCCCCTGGGTATCTCATGAACTGTCCCTTCTACAAAAGCACAATAAACTTAGATGGAAGAAGTCCATCCCCACTGTACATTCCCCATCCTTGAGATTTCTAGAAAGAACAACTAATCATTTGATTAATTAATTGCATATTCTGAGGTGCAAAGGTGAATGTATTCTGAAACTGAACAAAGAACTACTTTCCCGACCATGAAGTTTAAAGCATAGCTCTTACATGGGCTAGAGTAGAAGCATCCCACAAAGAACTTGGGATACTCTCCTCAGAAAGGAAAAGAAGCTTTGCACTTTCTGAAATGAGTAAATACAGGTTTGTCTGTGTCCCAGTGAAAGGGGCCACAATCTGTGGTTATGGTTGGTGTGGGGAAGAGCTGGTCAGTTCCTCATGCTGTACAGACGGATTTAAATAGCCATGTAACTGAACAGAGAAATAATTTGGATAATAGTAATATTAATAATATTAATAACTCCCAAAAAAAGAAGTCTTGAACAAAATTGTGGCGGGTTCCTTTCTTATCTCCCTGTTCTTTCCTTTCCTCAATACCAGCATACAAAGCAGAGAAAGGAGCAAATGTAAACAAGGTGAATGTAATGTTCTGTTTCTATGTCTATCGGGTCGCTTCTTCCTGGTGAGAAGCTTTAGTGCTTGTTACACCGCAGCATATAGACCTCTTTCTCTAGCGAGAAAACAACCTGTGAATGGATTGAAGAAGGGGTTTTTTTTGCTGTGGACATTGATGCTAAAAATGGAAACTCAGGAATGAGGATCGGTGCTGCAGACATGGAGTGAGAAGACAGGAGCAAGCACAGATAGCACTAGCTTCCGACGGGTAT